>VXAC01003219.1:203656-385578 GCA_013399225.1 Rhipidura dahli | reverse complement strand
CCTTCCCTTCCCTTCCCTTCCCTTCCCGGAAACTTCCCTTCCCGGAAACTTCCCTTCCCGGAAACTTCCCGGAAACTTCCTGGAAACTTCCCTTCCCTGACAAATTTCCCCTCCCATATATCACTTTTATTCTAGCAGAGTAAAGCCTTATTTGAACATGCTCCAAAAACTTACTGAGCATGCTGGGAAAAGCTGGTAGATTTGTTTAACACAGGCAATACAATAATTTTTTCCCCTTGACCTCACATTTGGAGGCTACTGAGCCCTTTGGCCTTAATTAACACAAAACACATCTGAGGTAGGTATCATGTGTGGAAAAGCCTAGTTTTCAAAATACAATGATCAAAAAATTCACAAGCCATGTAAAAAAAGTCTTACACAGTAGTGGAAAATAGGAAATTCTTGTAAAAAGAAATTCTGTCAGTCTTTTTCTGTGATAAATAATCAAATACAGTTCCACACTGGACAATTAAGATTGTTATCAAACATCTGCATTTATTATTGGACTACTGCTAAAAATATAATTTTTATAACAAGCATACTACTGTATACAAATAATAAAATATGTATTTCTGTAAACTAAGATAGGTATAGAGTGCAGTGTTAGCATGTAATACACTAATAGATTATTAGTTAATGTACAAGTCTTGCAGGCAGAAGAGTCTTGACTTGGGGAGCTTGACTTAGTTTATTGCCAATTGCAATGGTGCAGAGTGGTCTGCTGCTTTATTCTGTTTGTCAAATTGTTTTTACGAGTCTATCAAGGTGTCACTTGTTTTTTTCTGGCTCCCGAAGAGCAAAGAAGACTTGTGGGGTGAAGAAAGAGTTGTCCTGCAGATGTCTTTCAGGCAGTAAATTGCATTGAACTCCACTGATTTTCATGAATCATATGCACATAGACAGTAGAAGTTGCAGTAGTAACTTCTTGGTTCTGGTGCTTCACACCGATGTATTTTCCTTTTTTTTTTTGAAAGTTAATTGCGTTTAAACATAGCAGGCAGTTTTATACATATGAGGAAGACAATGCAATCAGTGGCCAATTTAAGCATTTAAATTGTCTGGTTTTTGCAAGAGTTGATGTGAAATCTATCACCCGAAGAAACTAATGAAATTTGTAAGTAAAGGAATGACCAAACTGGATCAATTTTATGTAGAGCAGGAACAGACCCACTGTAATAGAATAAAATCTGTGTAATATGGACATCAAATTTCAAATGGTAAGTGCTTTTATAATACAGCAGAAAGTAGCAGTATCTTTAATAATCACATATTTAGAAATGCTCTGGGACAGTAGGAGACCAGTGCTTCTGTCCTCTCACAAGATGTACATTTTGGCTATTCCTACAGCCTCATATACAAAAGCACTACATTCAAGCATGTGCATTAGCAACAGAAAAAAAACCCCTGCTTTGCATTTGAATAGACTTTCACATCACCCTTGTGCCAAGATAACAACAGATAAAATGGAACATCAGGAAATGTTACATGAAATGTGGTTTCTGACATACATGCCTTGCTCTTACATTACTTATACAAGAGTATGAAAACCATAGTGAGACATCTGCAAGCGATGGGAAGAAGGTTAGCAAAGTAGTAGGGTTCTCAAAAGTAATGGCTTTTAAAAATAACATTTCCAGGATATTATTTTAGTCAGAATTCCCTTTTTTTTTTTTTTCCTTATGATTTGTCCTATTGTTATAAACTGAAGAATTAATATCAACTGATGGACTGAGCAATAGTGACCAGTCTGCAGAAGTAACTTCCATTTGATTGACTGTCCAAACAGCAGTTATGACAATGGAGATAATTCTGCATGGGATTGGAAGACTAACATAGTGACAAAGGAAATACAATGAAGAGCTGAGGTTGTGATTTGTATTACTGAAAAAAAAAAAAGCCACAAAAACCCCAATCCAAACACTAGTTAAAGGATAATTTCTACTGGAAAAGTCTTGTGACTAAGAAACTGAAATACTTATTGTTTTGATGACAGGCTTTGTGTGTTGTATGCCAGGAGACCAGCAATGGAAAACCCGAGGTAAAAAGACACTCTTTCCATGTTTGGTTCATTTTTCCCTGGGCATGAGGGAACAGGCTGCACTGGTATCCTGAAGTTTTCATTTCTGCCACAGTCTATGTAGATAAGGTTACCCTCAACTTTTCCATCCAAAGGAAACAAAAGATCTTGAACAGCCTGATACTTCCAGATATCTCCACTCTGCCAAAGGGAATTCAGTTCCTGTTCTGGAAGTGAACTAAAAAGATGATCTATTTTTCCTTTGTGAACAAATCTGTTCAAATCTCTGCCTTTTGCCAGATAGAAAAGAGCCAGAGGCTGCCTTGAATGATGTATAGTTCCATAGAGCTCTTTGAAAGACTCACTTAAGCATTTAACAAAAGTTTTCATTTTCTGGGAATCTTCATTTAGTTGTTTTACATTTTGAGGCCAGAACAACAAAGAGGCTAGGAAGAAAGGCTCTACACACCGTGATGTTTGTTCCACTTCTGGCAGAATGCTTATAAGCAGACTCTTCAACTCCTTAGGACCACGCAACTTGGCAGATTTAGGTTTAATGCAGTTAAGAACAACATTTGCCAAAATCAAATTCTGCTTGTCTTTCTGAGTTGCTTGTTTATCCTTCTCACACAAAATTGCATATGCTCCTACTATGTCTTCTAGTTCTCTGTCAGCATTTCTGTGATTTCTGTGAAGGTATTTCAAAATGCCAGAAAATGAGTGTGCTTTGGAAGCTTCCAGAGCATCCCTGTATGCTTCTATGGAAATGGAACACTCTGAGTCCTGTTTATTTTTCAGTTGTTCAAAACTGAAATCAAAAAATATTTCTGTGTATTTGGTAAAACATTCCTGAACCTTCCCATACAACTTTGCTTCTACCATTTCTTTTTCTCTGGTCTGTGCTTTGAAAAGCACAAAGTAGTCTTCAAAAAAGCCAAATGCCCTTTTCAACCTTGATCGCAAATTACATAAAAAGCTGGAATAGCATTTAAGAACCTTGAACGTTTCACTGTCTTCATTGGAGTTTTCTACATTCAAAAAATGATTTCCTGACAGATACTTAATCATATTTTTTCTACAGTGTAAGTCTTCTTTTCTGAAAAAAGGAACATGCCGAAGGACATCAATAACAAAAAGTCCAGTTTCTATTTCTCCCTGATAGCCAGCAGTATTGAACACTTGAAACTTTCTTTTAAGTTTTTGATGCTGCAAATACTGTTCATTTTCAGCTTGCTTCTGAGATTCTTGGAAAGCCTGTGAAGCATTTTTAGCAAGCTCTAGCAAGTTTTCCAGCTTCTCAGCTGTCAGAGTGGCACTCTTTTCTTTGCACTCTACCCAGTCTCTTAGCTTGCTTTTGAAGACTTGACCTAGTGTGTCAGAGAGGTATGAATTGTGTTGTGCTGCTTCTTTGGCTGCTTTGGCCCAGTGTAATGCAGACTCAAATTTCCTTTCTTTAATGTAGAACCTTGCTAGGGCTTGGGAAATGAAACCATTTTGCTCAAATCTAGCAGCTGCTTGTTCTAGCACACGTTCCACATCACCACGCTTTTCCTCCTTATGAATGGCTTCAATTAAGGGGGAAAATGATGTGTCAGATTCATCACCATGCTCCTTGCGCTGCCTAGTAATCAGCAGGGTTTGTATATCACGAACAAGTTTGTTTTCCTTTAACAATAAATCTTGTTTCAATAACTTTGATGTAATTTCACTTTTAGACAAACCATAGGTTAGTTTCAATTCTGTTAGGCACTGAGATGCTATCAACGGATGAACAATACGAAGACCTTTGTACCTCATCACCCGATCAGATATTAGGATATTGGAACAAATTCCCATCTTTTCTATTAGCTTATCTTTATTGCAGCCTGTGTCTCGAGAATTAATTCCTAAGTATTCTTCACACACTGATATTGAAATCATAGATGTTGTTAAATATGAGTTTAACAGAGTTAGATAGCAAACAAGTTGTGCTGGTTTAGAGGCAGTATCTAAGTCATGCAAGGTATTTTTTACCACTTTTTCTATATACTGTGGATCAAAGTTTTTCTTCATAATCATAAATGAATAGAAATTGGCAGAATTTGAATGCACCTTTTCAATATATTCTAGTTTCTGGTGAAAGGCCCTTTGCTCTTTTTCAGAAAGCACTTGTTTTAAAGAAACACTGTTCAAGAAATTGATGGTTGAACTTTCATCAGGATTTTGAGATCTCATACAGTTTAGAATTACCACTACAGGTTTTACATACCGAATGCCTTTTTCTGTTATAGCTGTCTGAATTTCTTTCTGAAGAACACTGACATTTTCTTGCTCTTCAAAATCATCCACAAGAAGTAACACTGGTAAATAACCTGTGTTGTCATTTGCTCCACAGGTGAGTAAAGTTGTCACCTGCGTTCCAATATCATGTGGTCTGTTTTTCAGAACAGTACATCTGAATTGCTTCCGGAAATTCCAAAGGATATGCATAGATAATGTTGTCCCACCACAGCCTGGGTGGTGGTAAAGGTTGATAATTTTTACAGGTGAGTCATTAGCACTGTCAGATGAAGACAAAATCAGGTCTTCAAGCTTTTCATAACTGTCCCTTCTGATAAAATCTGAAGTATAGTTTTCTTCTGAAAAGTAGAAATTCCACCACGATACTTTACCACCTCGATAAAATTCTTCTTCCTGCTCTTTCAGGAAATTTTGAAATCTAGCTGTATCCTTTTCTATTTCTGTGTCTTTGCATTCATTTTCACACAGTATTTCTAATGCTGCCATGGAATCTTCTTTGTTCTTTAGAAGACGAACAGTAGAATGATCAACAGAGGGCAGAAGTCTTTCAGAAGATCGCATGTCTGACGCTAGTTTTATGACAGTACCATTTACCATTTCCAGCGTTAGAGAAGAAACACATTTATTTGAGAGTGCTTCCTCATGGATGCCCCTAGCACGAAGAAGATCTTTCCATCGCTGGTACGTATCTGCACCTATGCAAATGCAGACCATGTCCTGTAGTCCCTTTAATTCTTGGTAAAATGTCATAAAAGTTTCAGTAAGGGGATCTGCTGAATCTTCTACTATGGAAAGCAAAAGAAACACTATTAAAAACTTTTCATTCTGCTTTACATCTTTGTGTGAAAGAAAGGAAATCATTTTTCTGACACCAGCAGCTCTGTCTCGTTGCCATGAAGCAGAATCCAGTGGTAGCTCATTATTGCCTTTGAAGTCTGATCCACCATTGCAGAAAATCCAGTTGGTCTCCTGACGTAGTTTTAGCCTTTTAGCTTGTTCAGAAACTGAACTCCCCATGTGTTCATAGTAATCTGGGAAGTAAAGTTTGGCATTTCGATGTTTTTGGTAAGTCTTAAACACACCATTCATTTCTGATTCAGAATCAAAGTCAAGCACAGCAAACCATTTTATTTCATGTAAAAAGTCTAAGTCTGAAGTTTGATTTGGATGACACTTGTTTGTTACCAAAATGTAGTAGTCAAAATAAGAGTTATCTAGTGAGTCCCTGTTACCTGTGAGCAGACTAACTAGCTTTAGTCCTTCATTTGGTGACTTCTTTGGCTTAAAGTTATGTTCTTCTTCTGCTCTTTTACGGCGATCTGCTAAAGTTGTCAAGGAATACTTAAATTTTTCCCATTCTTTCGTATTGTAAATATTTGCAGAACTAGCTCCATCCCGGATGAAGACAGCTTTTTTCCAACTCTTAATCTTAAAGTCGTATGTGTAGGTGCAGAAATATTTTGTATCACAGAGACAGTGTTTGGGAACCACATCTATTTCAATGACAAAGAGATGTGATGAAGTTCCATTTTGGGATAATACTTCCACAAATCTAGGTGGTCTAATGCAACTTTTTGCAATGCTGGTGTAAGGCTCCTTAAAGTACTTTTTGATGTCATTATTAAAACGCTCAATGTATACTTCTTTGTTGGTAACTTTTATTCCTTCTATTTTCCCATGTGGATTGTCATGTACTCCAAAATGAATAGTGCCATTTGTGCGGGAGTTCATGCAGGCTGCAGCAAATCGAAATACTTCATTGCTAAATTTCATCATGACATCGTCTTCCAGTGCTTTCTCAGTGTTGGTAAGTAATTTGAATTCGTGCGCTGGATCCATGAGATTGTATGCCCCTGTTTCAGGGACATTAAGAATATTATACTGTGTGTATCGAGTAGCATCACTGAAATTATCGAAAGGATATGGCATACACATCTTTCCAGCTGGCTGCTGGCTGCTTGACAGTGGCTCATCTGTTTCATTGTTTTCACCAGCTGATTTAATTGCTTTTGTGTCTTCTATGGGCTCCATCTTAGAATCTGTCAGTATACTGGAATTCAGTGATTCGCAGTTCTTCTCGCACTCTTTCTTTGCCATTTCTCCATCTTTTCCTCCTCCATCAAAACTCTGTTCAGTGCCCTCTTGTTCCACAGGCTGGTTTGAGCCCTTACCTTGAACGTCAAGCTCTTCCAGCAAGCATGTGATTAGAAAAGCAGGACCATGAGGTATGCCCATTTCCACAAGATGTTTTGTTTTCATCCTCTTCAAAGCAAGGCCAGTCACAGCTTGGCGAAACAGGATTTCTGCATGTTCCTGGTCAATCTTAGCTACTTCAATTGCCCATTGTTTGACTTGTTCTTTTGTCCACTGTTCAATATGCTGATATGAATATGATTTTTCATTCTTTTTAGTGGTTGCCTTTTTCATTCTTTAAGGAAAAAAAATGACAAAATTACTAATCAAGTGAGTAAAACGGTTGACTCTTAGCTGAATAACACATATTTCCTTGTTGTAATTAACCACTCATTTCTTCATTTTAGGATGTGACAGGAAGAACATCATCGTACATTTTAATTTGTCTTAGTGAATATGGACTTTCTGCAGAAACTTTAAAGAAAGAAAAAAAATTCCCCCTAATAGCATCTACTTTTACTTTATCCTTTCACTTCCTCTGGGAGAATTATATAAATTTTTCTGAAATTTTAAGCTTATGGAATTGTACCCACCTATAGTTGTGGCATTAGTAGTAATTGCCCTCAAGTGTCAAGCACCACTTCTTGTTCATAGCTCAGTGTTCCTGAAACCAAATGACTTCATAGATTTTTTCAGTGAAACTTTGTTTTATGCAAGTACACTTGGTTATCTAGGTCACTGTAGTGACATTCTTTCCTTAAATTACTATTTGATTTCCTAAACTGTAAACTTTATTGAGAAGCAATAGTAAAGATTTCTTATAGCTGGTAGGGGAAAACAGCTGTCCTACTTTTGGTCAAGCTGCCTCCTGTTTTAACAAATGATGAGAGCAGAGAAAAAGAGTGGGACTGTGAGCTATGGTAGACTGCAGTTGCTTTTTCTTTTATGGAGTCTCCCTTTTGCTCCCAGAAAAACTAGTTTCTAGTTCCTTAAAATTCTATGTGGTAAGCACATACTGTTGAAAATTGAGGGTGCAGGGGGAAAGAAGCTCCATGTTTTTATTCCGTGGCTGAAGTAACTGTTGCTATTCACTGGTAACTCCACCCACGGTGTTTGAAGGCTGAGAAAAGAAACCGAAACTAAAGCACTTCTTGGAGACAGTCTTTAACCCAGCAATGTAAAAGAGTGCTTTGAATTCCCACCCAATCCATAACTTCTAATAGAGGTACAATTTAATCCTAACATAAAAGCAAACATTGTTATGCCCTTATAACAGTTTTTCCATCTTTCAGTGTTTGGAATCCCCCTGATGAGATAGATCTCTCCTGTGCTGGAGAGAACAGGATACTTTCATTCCATAGACATAATGCAGTTTTTGTATCCTTCATGTTACTTGCTAGTTAATGATTCTGGCCAAATGAAATAGTAGAAAGATGACCTTTTCCAACATGGAACAACTGTATCACATAATTTTTGCAGAATAGTTTCTCTGAGGTCATATTCCTTAGGATTATTTCACTGTAATCTCATAACAAAAACTTTTCATGTGCAGACATTCATCAGATTTGGAAGACTTTATCTTAGTAGATTATAGGTAATTTTATATATCAAATTTATGTCTCAAGAAACCCAAACTGCAAACCCCAACCAAAACATATGGTATCAAAATAGACCATCAGATATTCATAAAACATTTAATCCTAGAAGTAAAATATGCATGTACTTACTGTAACTGTTCTGTTCTGCAGTTTTTTTCCTACAGTTGTTCAGCACATATATTTTCTTCAAACAGGAAATGCAACAGCTAAAATTCAGCTGAACTCCTCTTCTAGAGTATGGGAGAGAAACTCTTTAAAATCACCTCATAAACTTCTAACATAAGCCTAGGGTCAGAAAGAGAAGGAAGGAAAAGTGTTTTGATAGATGTATGATCAGATTTTTCCTGTGGCAAACATTCATCTCTAAAGGAGACAAAGAACAGAGGCTGGTAGAGAATATTTACTATTCCTTACCTTTTCCTTGGCAAAATGGACCTTTACTCTTCAACACTGTGTCTAAATGCTGTCAACTGGGCAAGTCAAGGCGGGTGTTGCAGATAAATGGGAGGGTGTGTGGGAGGTCCTTCTGCTCCTATTACTTCCTCTTTTCCCTAACAAAATGTTTGCTTCCAGTCTGCCTCTTCCTAACTTGCTGTTTGGGAAATCATTGTTCTCTTAGAAAATTAAAGTAAGACTCCTATTCTGGTATGTCTTTTTTAAAAACACTTGCACAGCACTGTCTTGAGCTGCTATCCAGAAACTTGAGAAATTAGGAAACACTATATGAGTAATACTTGGCTAATAAAATGCAGAGAGAAATAGCTATGCACTGACCAAACTGTTATGAACTGACCACAGTCCCCCATTCCTCACGCCACTGTGCTGCTTGGGGTGGCAGATGAAGGAGGTAGGAGAGTTGGGAAAGTAGGAGCAAAGTTGAGGCTGGGAAAATGGAATAGGATGGAGGAAGATATTTTTGGTTTTTACCTTGTTTTTCACCATTCAACTCGATTTTATTTGACAATGACTTAAATTAATTTTTCCCCAGTCAGGTCCATTTTTTCTATAATGGAAACCATAAGTCATCTCCCAGTCTTTTTTTTTTTTGATCCAGAGATTTAGCATCTTATTTTCTCCCCTATTCTGCTGAGAAGGCAGGATGGGAGGGTGGCTGCGTGGGTATCTGGAAGCCACCCAAGGTCAACAGATGATACCTGCTCTGAGAAAAACTGGGTGAGGTCACCAGAACACTGCACATTTTAGACAGCAAAGAGCATCTCCCAGCCATCACAAAGCCAGCAGTAGCAAAGCCAGCATCTCTTTCAGTTGTTCATGCTGTTTGTACTACTGTTGCTTTCTACCCTCATATGCTTTCCTGTGTATTTAGGTGTGTGAATTTCTGAAGTTCTGGCATGCACCCATCTGCTATTGCACTGGGAAAATTCTTACACCTTGAATCTCCAATTGCTGCACTATTCTGGAATGCATCCTCAATAGATTGAATGGTATGGCTGTATATTCAACAATCCTGTATATTCTCATGTCAAGGCCAAAGGAGTTAAACAATGCTTGATATGATGTAACAAATATGTCACCTTCCCAGGATATGGTACAGCTCTGTCATTATTCTAATCATTCTGCTATAAAAAATTATAAGAAATAATAATACTGTCATTGACTTAGCATGTGGAACTCAGGGAACCCCAAGAACCATGAAGTGCAGCATCTGTTTTAGAAGCTGCTGGCCCTGAGCACTTTGTATGTGAACACTGCTGCACCCTTTTTTCCTGGGGGAGAGAGACTGCTTTCTCTGGCAGGGGTCTTTGTTTACAGAGGCATAGCCTGCATCCCTGGAGATCACTCAAGTTTGCTTTCTGTAGTTGAGTGTGCTTGCTGAGGCAGCTGGCTACTTCTCATCTGTAGGAATCCAAGTGATGCCCAAACTGAGCTGTTGTCCCAGAGGGTTTACTGAGTTTCCCCATCTTCATCCCAGTTCATAGGGTGACAGCTTTGCTGCCAGTTAGCGAGGCTTGCCCAGTGTTCCAGGTTGCCTACCCCATGTTTGAGGTGGCTGGCTGGGAGGTTGTGCAGACAATATATCCTGATGTTAACCAGATCATTGTTGCTACACATCTGTAGTTTTTTCATCTGTTTCTGTGTATGTGTTAGCTATTTCCATTAAACAGTTAACCAGGTCTGCTGTTTTGGTATGGTATGTTTTGCTTATTTGGCCATCAGCAGCATCCCTTTCCCACCGATTTTGTTCCTTCAGATGCCATTTGCAGACATGTAAGCATGGAGTTTATATATGTGGTTCTCTAGCATAAAATCAATTCTTCTAGAATGACTTCATTATTTATTAAAGTAAAAATTCTTACTGCACATCAGGTCTACCCTGTAATCTCATTATTCAGCAAAACTGAATCAGAAATACTGTCTTGTTTCTCAGTGTCTGGTGTGGAAACTCACCACTGAAATCCTATTGTCCACTGCAACTCATAATAATTCCTATGATGTTACTGCTCCTTCTGCATTTCTTTACCTATTGAAATTAGAGATCACTGGTTATTTCCAGTGTGATCTGGAGATCCGACTGCCAGCAGTTCTCCAGTTTCCAGTTATAAAGATCTCCGGAGTTATTTTTATTCCTGCTATTTCCTCTAATTTCTTTATATTTGACAAATCATTACATGTACAATATTATTCTGTAATTTCAGCTTTTACTCTGTCTTTTGACACACCTAATTCATGATTCTTGCCTCACTGTATTTCAGTTACCTTAATAATTCCTCCTACCATATTGTGCATAGACACCTGAAATAATCCAGTTAGCTCCTTGAGCTCTTCTCATTCGTGAAAAAGCACCATATTTGTCTGATCTTTTACAAAACTTGCTTATTCTTCCCTTAAAAAAAAAAATTAAAAAATGAGCTCTTTTCCTTACTTTGTTTTCCAAGTTACTACACATCCTCAATTATGTTTTTTCTCATTGCTCTCCTACTGGTACTTACTGATATTTATCTGTTCCAGCCTCTGCCCTATTTCTTATATGTGGGGGTCACAGAGAGGCCTCCAGGGGTTTTTGTCTTCAGAGGAAAATAACTTCTGTGTCTACTCTGGCAATAGTCTATGAACTTTTCCTTAACAAGTCTTACTAGTCACACAGGTCTGTATTTCCCTGATGCTGACGTGACTCTATGTCCATGTCTGCCATAGTTCCTGTTGGCCTATCATCCTCTCAAAACTTCCTGCATGTTATTCTTCCATGTAGGGTTGCACTTCCCAAGGCTTCTCTTTAAAGAAAAGAAATGAGAATGAAATTTCAGTTGCCAGTCAGAAATACCCACAAATACAAATACAGTGGTCACTGCATTGCATTCTTCATGTTCTTTTGCCTGCTGCCACAGGCCCTGCCTCTGGCCTTTACTTAATTACTCAGTTTCCAAATAGGAAAAGTTCAATGAACTGCAAATAATCCTTTTCCCTGGGAATGAGTCCTGCAAGTACTGTAATGCTAATAGAAAGCAGTCCAAAGACAGCAGAACCTGCTAGGAGCAGTAATCAGGTCAATGTGGATACTTTCTCTGTAGTTTTTGATTTATCAGCTGTCAGAATTGATGTTCAGATTGAGACTCACACCAGCCTTTCTTGGTTGTGCAATTTGATGAGCCCACAGCCTCAGGGAATCCGACAGGCACTGCTCTGCATCTCATGTGCATGCAAAAAGCAGCTGTACCCCTTTGATTATTGCAGGCCTGTTATCTGTTGAGCCCGTCTGTGGGTGTTAGTTTCATTTTCTTAAATTGCAGCTGTTTCCTGGCTGTGTGGTGTCATACTGTGTTTCCCTGGGCTGTGTTGTGTGGGCTGATGTGACAACCATTCCTTCCCCCAGTTCTGGCCTCTTCTCTTGCACTGGATGATTGTGGGACAAACTGGGTCCAAGGAGCTGCAGCAATGTTACAGGTCAGCTTAGCCCATGGAGAGGTCAGATCTGCACAGCTGTCTCTGAGGCTGCTTGAGCTCCTTACTAGCATGGAGCAGACCATGCCAGTGGAAGGAGTCCTTTTCCATGTCTTATTAGAGACAGAGAAAAAGTGATCACAGCTCCTTTCGTTAGAATAAATCTTTCTACACACTGGAGGACTTCATCTTTCTCTGTATCTTTTTCTGCCAAGATAAAATATCTTTTAGGCTTATTCTAAACTTTTTTTCATCACTTATTTTGCTTCTCAAAGGCTTTCCACATTTGGCTGTATTTTTCAGACACACTTGAAAAGAATTTCAAATGGAATCTAGTTTTCTCAGTGTCCCAGCCTACCTTTTAGAATAAAGGTCCAGAATATTCAAAGGTACTTGGAATTTTCTGTACTTTTAGATACAACTTGCGGATGGGACTGAGCATGACAGACTTAAAGGACAGGAAAAGTGATTGAAAGTCAAGTTTTGATTTTAATATGGTTTGATTAGTCAGCATACAAAAAATCAGCAAGCTGAAGTTAAAGAAGAAAGTGTAGTTCTAAGGAAAAGATATGAAAGATGCCCAACACAATTTTTGTTTTCTCCCAGATAAACGTTTGTCTTGACTTCTCAAGACTTCCTTATTTCGTTACTGTTAAGATGAAAAAAAGTGATATAGGAGCAACTTTTTAGCCCTGCATGAAGTATAAAAGTTGTAGCTTGATGAAGATATCAGTGTTGACATTGGACAGTACTTTCCTAAATAAGAACATATGTTATATTTGGCTGGAGTATGCTATTGTAGTGAGGTACTCTAGTTCAGAAGCCCTGCCCTAATATTCATACATTTAACTGTATCTGAGTCACGAGATCCTCTGTGACGAGCACTTTGTACTTTGGCCCAGAACACAGCACATAGCTTGAGGAGATACATTTTTGGTGGAGCAGGATTTCCAACATGCTAGTATTTGCATTTCATGTTTAACTGAACTGGGATAAAGATTTATATTTGAACGGACTCCTTAGATGCCTAATCTTTATTTGTCTTCTTTGCTCCTTGTCTGTTGTATATTTACCACAGATTCTAATCAAGAAATGATCCTTTGCTTTTTTTTCCCCTCAATATTTAAGGACACAGCACAACTGTCACTTTGCATTGCAAGGCTGCATCAGTTTCATTGCTCACAATGGGATCCCTTTAAATCTGTCTGTGAAGTGTTTGGAAACTTCTGCCACAGTTCCATCTCTTTCTACAAAAGCCTTGTGGTCTCCACAGAAAGGCAGTGACAGAGCTGGACTCCTCTGGAAGAGCTGGGCTCATTTCATTCATTCAGGAGTTTTTGTGAAGAACTACTTGTTGAGGAAAACATTTCTGTACAACCTGATGTGGACTTTTATATTGTCAGCCAGTGACAAAGTTTAGGTACTGCAATGTTTAAAAACAATGTTTAAAAACATTGAAGTTTTTAAAAGATGCTTATGAACATTTTGAAGTGTGTACATTTTTGTGTGTGAGTAGAGAATATACTCAAAAATACATCATGACTGACTGTTCAAGGGCCTTCTAATATAATGGCATTAAAAAAAATACTTGCCTGATGCAGAAGTACTCAGACATTTAGCTACCTAGAAAGTAGTTTCTATTAATGAGGAAGCCTCTTACAGGACACAGCATTGAAGAAACAGTCCCCCTTCCAATGTACAGGTCACATGGGACATGATCAATTTGCACATCTGTGAGAAAGTTCATGTTTACTAGCATTGGCTCCTTTCCCTTTGTCCTCACTGTCCAAGCATAGTTCCCAGAAGCTCCTCCCATGTTCTGTGGGAAGGCGTTGCCCTCTAGCTCCCAGGAAAATGTACAAAATAAATGCATTGATAGCACCATACTGGTGACAGATTTCCAAAGGAATCGTGCTAACACTGAAGAAAATCCATAGAAAATGTCTGATTGTATTTTATCTCAGTAAGGCAAAAAGTATTAAAAAAGAATAAAGCTACTTTAAAAAGTGTTTTAACCTGAGATCATTAAAAAATGAGGTGTCTCTTTTTCAAGGCTCGGTTTCTACAGGTAAAGCGTGGAGATACATGCACAGTATTGTGCTTGTATTTTGCCATCATATCTTGCTTAGCTGGCCATGCATGTTTTAGGAGGTGTTTAATAGAAGCATACATTCCTTTTACATTAACATGAACTCATTGTGTTGTAACTGCTGGTGTCATTTTTGCTGAGATCTCCCTGCTAATCATCTCCCTCCCTGAACTCACAGAATCACAGCATAACTGAGTCTGGAAAGCACCTCTAGAGATCATCTGGTCCAACTCCTGCTCAAAGCAGGGTCTTAGGAAAATCTCATTCCCTAACTATTATACCAATTAGTCTTTGTAGTATAAAATGGTATTAACTTTCTTTAAAACATATGTATAGTTTACATTGGATACTGAATAGTCATGCTTAAGCAAGCAAACTGAAGAACCCCAGCTCATTGTAAGGAGAAGGACAACCTGGTCCCCAAGATAAGGACTTTGCTTCGTGGAATTTTAATAACTGTCCATGAAGAATAAAAGATATTCCTGGGCAACCAAGATAATGCCAGCATTCTAGCCCTCTATCATATATTTGAAACCCTCCCACTGTCTGTTGCAATAGATAAGTAACTATAGCAAGACTGACTCTGGGTGCATCTGATCAGTAGAGAAGCAGGTGGATGATGACATCATCAAAATGTAGATGCTTTGCAAAGTTTTATTATTAGTAAATATTAGTGTGTAGATTAGTAAATATTAGTGTGTGTTTGTTAATCAGCAGTAAGTGAAACGTGCGCCTCAATGCCTGCACTGCTTTGAATGGGACACCACATGTGCATGAATTAAAGAACTACTCTTGTAATTCTATTTTAGTACAAAGGTCAACTAGAGCAGGTTGCCTGGGACTGCATCCAGTTGGGTTTATAATATCTCCAAGGATGGAGAGTCCAAAGCTTCTCTAGGCAGAAATCTGTGATCATCTTGACAGTACAAAAAGTTTTTCTTATATTATGAACATTGGTAAGAACTCCCTGAGCCATCTCTTCTTCAGATCCCAACTATCTCAACTCACCATTGTTATGTCAGATGATCCTCATCATCATTGTGGGTGTCTGCTGGATTGCTCTGGTGTGTCCATGTGTTGTACTGGAGAGCCTAGCACTGACTGGACTCAGCGCTCCAGGCGTGGCTTCAGCAGTGCTGAGGGGAGGCACTCTCTCTCTCAGCCTGCTGGTAGTGCTTCTCCTAATGTGGCCAAGGGTACTGGTGACCTCCTTGATCTTGCTGCAGTCTTAAAAGGACTGTGGAATATAGTCTGATGGTCTGTAGGGGGTTAATACTTCAAAGCCATAACGAAGTGCAAGATGGAGCATTCCCACATGAGCAGTAGTGAAAGCTGATATTCTTCATTTCTTATGAATTGCTTTTAAGGTATGTAGGAAGAAAGACCAAGTACTACACACCACCTTGTGATATGGTACAAGTGCCTGAAGGTGCTGTGACTTCTGTTGCTGTTCCTACACTTCAGAATTCCAGAATTATGGCTCATCTGCCCTACCTTTGATCTCAAGTCCACAGCCTTACTTCATCAAAGAAAGCCATCCTTGACCCCCATCAGCAGGCAAATGAAATGGCAAAAGCCTCCACCAAAAGGAATGGGGGAAAAAAAAGAGACAGGATTTTTTCAATTCCTCCCTGTCCCATTTCACACTGCTCTTTCATTGTCCCCATCTCATATTTGAACTGCCCAGTGTATACATCATCTAGTTCAGTTGACACACACCATTTGCTTTGGTAAAATTTGGAATAGATTTTACATCAATAAATAAAAGCTTCTCAATCTCTTTTGAATGTTGTGGTACCAGTGAGAAAGTACAATATATAAAGGTTTTCTTTGTCATCCATTAAGATTTTTTGACATTTCAGAATTGTTTTTTTCCTCACAGTTTATTGTTTTTATACCTCCACCAAATGGATTTCTCCACCAAAAGTAGCTCAGTGCAAATTTTGGAAGAACTGTAAAGAATGAGCACACTTTGAATAGGAATTTGCGCCAGTGTATTTTTGGTTGACAGTCAGAAACACACAAGACACAGTGAAACAAGAGATGAGAACAGTATATTATAAGCAGAAGATGACTTGCCTGTGTTTGCTCTCTGTCTGTTACAGTAACATATTCCTATTTGCAGAGCTGGTTCTGCTGCCATAGCTAGAAGAATTATTTAAGCCAGTTTTTCTTCTTTCTGTAGTAAAATAAATTTCCCACCTAGTTGAGTTTTTCTCTGTAAATTTATGTTGTAAGTGGAGAGTAGGAATGTGGCAGCCATGACCTGCATACAGGGCCTCCAGGGGACATTTTACTTGCAACAGGCAGGATTTTGTTTCTTATTTACAAACCTAATGATAGGTGTCCTTTCCAGTGAAAATGCATGGACACACGGAACTCTTAGACATTATGTGATGCATAAACAAAATTGTTTTATTAAATTTACAGGTATTTTTGCAGGCAGTTTTCAGAAGTTTAAAAGAGTGTTAAGGTGGACTTTGGTATTGGACTGCTGAAGTCATCTCACACTATTGACAAATGGCTTAATCCAAACCAGTTTGCTCATCTTTTACTGGGACATGAGCACAGATTCTGAAAGAAAATCTTTTTGGGACCCTTAAAATGCACTTAGGGATGGGCTTAAGAGAGCTTAATAGAACGTAGACTGGAACTTATATTGACCTGATAACTGGTTTTTTTTTCACCACAAAAGCTTAGAAAAAATGTATATGACTGGCAGTTTTAAACACAGAGGGTCCAGAGGCAGAGAAACTACTTTCCCTTAATTTATCTGCATTTCCTGCCCTATGGCCTGCAGTGACAGGCAATGTGATAAGATGGAATGGTCTCATGCACTTCAAAAATCAGCATGCTCCCTTCAGAACAATTAAAATTATTGCTCCAGCAAGAAGGAGTAAAGAGGGTGAAAATCAGACTTTGCAAATCCCAAAGAGCTGTCCCAATTTGAAACACACATGAAGTCAGCTTTGACTGAACAATGGAGGAATTTATGGGGAACTCTCTAAGCTTCTCAGTCTTTCAGAGTTCTGCCCAAATGTTTCTACTTCGAGCCTCTGCTTTAGATGCCTTCATGTCAGAGGGTTATTTCTTAGGGAGCAAATCTGGTGACTACATTATCTTTGAGATCATGTCACTACTTCCTGCATATTTGGGCTTCACCTGCTGCCTCTGTGAAATGCCAAATCCCATCATCCCCACACGCAATGGTGCAATTGTTTTTTCCCTTTTTTTTCGGCCTCACAAGATCAGAATGCTCACTGAAAATCATGTTAAATTTCCTTGTCTTTGAAAGATGGAGGCAGGAAGAATATTTAGTAAATACGGATTAAGGAGATGTTTTAAATAAGTGCAAATTATTTTTCATAATACAGAGTGCTTTAAATAACACCATACAGCCTGTCTTAAAGGGTGGACACACTGTATGCCTTCTCATTTTCTGCACAATTAACTGTTTCTGAAGTATCTTTTTTTTCCCCTGTAGATTAATTCTGTTCATATTTCCTCTTTTCCCTGACTGCAGCTAACTGACAGCAACTAATAGCTGACCTTGTGGAAATAATAGTGACTTTTCCTGCAGAATTCAGAAGTCAGCTAACAGAAACTTCTGGAAGAGTATTCCTCTATTTGCAAAGTGACTTGTAGCACACTGTTTAAACAGAGTAATATTGGTTTCATTTGCACTGGAGAATTATTTTAACGTACAAATAGCCTGAACTTTCTGCAGCTTTTGGAAATAACTTGACTATTACTTGCTCTCTAGTCAATGAGAAACAGGCTCTTCAGCAGCAAATAGAAAACCAATTCAAATGGAAAGGAAACAGACTTTAATGAGAACACATTATTCTGAATAATATACATATATACATTTTTAAACTGTAACTGCCTGACAGATCAGTTTCTACCCTTGTAAATTATGTCACATTAAATGAGTTAAAAGAGTGACTTTATTTTAAACCCCAAATGTATTTTGCAGTCTGGCATACTGCATTTATTATTTTTCATGCCAGTATGGAGCTCTTCTCTTGTGAAAGTCAACCCAAATATAAAAACCTCCTGTATGATATTTTTTTGCTATTTTTAAAATAAAACAAGTATGGGTGGCATCTTGGGCCTGATTCCTACTTGTGCCTCTGTTGATTGTTTTTTAAAAAAATATGCAGGTTTTATAGTGCATTTTTAAGCTAGCTAGTCCTTTGTCTTTTGTATTTACCGATAAGAAAAAAAAATTAAAAAAACCCATATTTTTCAAGGAATTATTACTTAAAAAAAAGAAAAAAGAATTAAGAAATGGGCAATTTGGAGCACCCCAAGGAAAGGGATTCTCAGTCTGAAGAGAAATTGCTATTTCAAGAAAAGGTGGCATAAGCCTTTGCTACTCTTGGAGTTGTTGGCATTTCCTTTCAATACATCATAAAGAAAAAGAAGTAACTTTGGTATTTTCAGATGCTTTGATTTCCTGTTCCCGTATCTTCATACACATCTAGGAAAGAACATACATATAGATATATATGACAATTGTCCACAATGCTGTTTTTCTGTCCTTTAAAAGAACAGTTGCAAACATGTAAACAAACCAGCAGTTCTAAACACAAAGCAGTTCTTCATCCTGATTAAGATCTCTGGGGATGTACTTGCAACACACTGATTTTTGACTGAATTTTTAGTGTGCAGAGTAGGTCTAGTTTTTAAAAGACAACACAGGTTTGAGCCATAAATAATATAATGGCTAATATGGCATCCTGCACTGCTGCTCTTTCTGCACAGCTATTTCCAGCTGCTCATATTGTACAACAACAGTGTACCTGCTGAAAGGTGGTGGTAACCACGGACTGAGCCAGGGCAGCCCACAGTACAACCCTGTGCTGAACTGCCTGGCAAGGCTCTGCATCCTTACTGCTCTTCAACAGCTGGCAGAGCTGAAAGTTGTGAAATGGTTAATGCTTGATATGACAGAAACAGAGTGGATCAGAGGAGAGGAACATGATGTAAAATTATCTTCATTTGGAGTGAAAATGAAACTTAAGTTACAAACAGTTTTTGTAAGCAGCACAATTATGAGCTGTCAGTGCTTATCTGTGAAAGCTAGCTCAACCTCTTCCTCATTAGCTTTGGCAGCCATTTTTGGATTTCTTTCACATGAGGAAGAACCTGTTGTTCAGTTTGTCACGGGATTTATATTTAGTTAAAAAAAATGTCCAAGGATGAGAAAAGAATCAAACCAAAATGGCTTAAAAGAATCTGTTTAATGAAATACTTGAATATGTGACTACCCCGTAACTCCCTGTGACTGTGGAGCCCAGAGATGGAGCAGAACAGTTTTCTCAAAATCTGATTAAGTGTTTTCCCTTTGATTCTTTGGAGGAGCAGAGGAGGTGAATCTACAAAGGACTGTTCTGAAAAACAACTAATGGAAGCACACGAATGTAAAAGTGCAAAGCCAGCTATCATCTCACCTCATGTTTTGACTGCAATTAAGTTATAAGTCTGTCAGTCCAAACCCAAGAGAATTAAAGAATTTAATTATTTTACAGTAGTATTTCTACTTTCAAGAGCTGGTGTGTGTCAAAAATTTTGTAATTATTCAGTGTCAAAGGCATAAGTGCATTTGTGAATAAAAGGATAAAAAGGCTGAAAAAAACATGACAAGAAGTGGAGAAATTTATTCCCAGGTGTTAGGCATTGACTAGTCTGCAAATTTGCTGGTACTGTCACTGGGATTTCTAAGAGCAAGAGAGATAACACCAGCTAATTCTGGTAAAGTTACATTCAAAGAGAGGATATGAAGGATTCTCAAAATGTAACTCAGAGAATTAAATATTGCTTTTGACTGATTTTTCTTTACATATTTATTTTAATAAATCAGTGAAATCACAGCAGTTCCAGTCAGAATCATTGGGAATAAGAATAAAGTGACCACTTAACCAACGAATCTGTTTGGCTCCCATAATATCTGTTCTCTTGCTTTGTACAAGGAGAGATTCCTCTCTTGCTTTGTACAAGGAGAGATTCCTGCCACAAGCAGAGTGTAGGCAAGTTTTGTATCATTTTTTTCCATGAATATTGCTGATTATTGTACAGATGACTGCATACCAAGTCTGTGGGATTCATCCATAAGCAGTCATTACTTTGCACTACTGGAGGTGGCAATTACTTTCCCAGCTTCATTCTCTGTTCTGTGCTGTTCTGTTTCTCCGTTATACTGAAAGCTGAAGCATCCTGCTGTAAGCATAAGTATTGACTTAGCTGTCCTTGTTTATTTATCACTCAGAGTACTCCTTCTCAGCAGATCAGGAATTGGCAAATTCATGAATGTGATCCTTCTAGTCTGAGTACTTTACTCAGTATCAAGCTTAGCAGATTTTGTGCTATTAGTGAAAATTTTTTCCTATGTTTCCTTTTCAAAATATGAAATATGAAAAGAGCAGGAATAATTGGTTTATGCAAATGAGTCCTTTAAAACTACAGAATATGTTTTGCAAAGTTTAAGTCGAACTCTGAATTGTCACAAAGTTCAAGTTACCTTTTTGTTGCATTTATTCCTTTTTTCAGAGGGGTCATATATCAGTGAGAAAGTTGAGAAGGAAGGCGTGGAAGAGGAAGAAAACACATACTTTATGAATGGTACTTTTTACATCTGGCTTTAAAAATCTTAGGGTTCAAAGTGAAAATTCCAAGCAGAACAAAAACATCATTAGCAATTCAGTGTAGCTTTCTCACTGACCAGCTTGTTTTGACAAGCATGACTGCATGTTTACATACATAACTTGGACACACAGTTAAAGATATAACCTGCAAAAAATTTTTTGTAGTGTAAGTGCTGCATGCTAATGCCATCTCATAAATATTGTGATTACTCAGCCAACTGATTAGCATGTCGTTAAGAGTGTGTATTTTTCTTTTCAAGTGTAAAAGAAACAAAACACATTAAAAAAATAATGGAAAATATGATATAATACGCTTGTTACCAAATAAAGTCTTGTGTGCTGTTCTTAATTTGTAAAAGACTTTCAACATTCTCAACAGATTCATGGCAGCTATACCACAATTACAGAAAATTTAGTGTATTCAGCCTTCTTATGCCAATAAGTGATACACAGTAGGTGATCTGAACAAAACCAAGTCTATGAGACATAAGCACAACGTGCTGGGGTCTTCCTGGTATTCAACTCAGCAAAAGTGTTTCTGTGGAGTTCCCAGCCAGGGTACCACAGTTCAAGAATTCTTTTGCTATGGAGACACTGCTTACTCATACAGTGACTATTTTAAAAACCACTGATGATTATTCAGCTGACCAGTTTCAACATGGCAAAAAACCCCACCTGAGCTCTACTTGGCACATGGCTGACAGGTCTGGAGGCCATGCGGCCAATTAAACTGCTTTGATTGAATGTTTAACCTGCTCAGTAGGAAGTGCTGATGTTTCAGTGCCCTATTAAGTGGGAATTTTCATTTGAAGCTGTGTTTGAAGATCTTACGTTCTGTTTCTCACACTTAAACAAAACTGACATAATGAAACAACAGACTGGAGTCTTGAGGAAAAGTGGGGGATTGGACAGGAAATGGTGGAGGAATTAAGGTAGCTTATATCTTTCTTTCCATAACTCTCTCAGTGGAACAAAAAAACAGCTACCAAAATGTAAATTGTTCTGTATGCAAAAGTATTTGTCTTTGAGCTCCATGTGAGTGAGCACAATCTGTAACTTACTGTTGGTGGTCTTGCTGCGGCTGCTCAGGAATGTGCTGAATGACTTCATAAACCGTACTTAGCATATCCTGGCCTCCAACTAAGCCAGAGCCAGGAACAGATTGACTTGAAACCTGAAAGCAGCAAAGTGTATCCCTACTGTAAGCACAAATAGGAACAGATTCAACAGAAATTAAACTGATAATGTAGCTTGTAATATTTTTTAACTTTTCATCAAAGTTTTGCTTGTGGATTGAACAGGTAATCTCTGATAGTTTACACTTCATTTTGGGTAAGTTCTCATCACATTAATAGTAAGGCAAGTAATAGTTTTAAATTCATTTAGCCCCTTAAAAGATTTAGGATGCAGCTTTTGCATTTAATACAGCAAATACTTTATATTGACGAACCACAAGTCAAGAAAGAAACATTTAATAAAGAGAAAAGCAGGAGAACTGACAGTAAAAAAGCAGCAAATATTCAGGGCATGGGTTCAGCATAAAACTTCCACTGGCTGGTCAAAGAGAGAGAAATGCAAGGAATTTCCATAAATCAAGTAATACTGATTGTTCAATATGTTAAGTATATTAATTTCTTCTTATGTCAAGACACCAGATTTACCTAGACTCTACATCCATAAGGAATTGCCAGTCTTTCTGCCTATGCCCAACCTCCAGTTCCTTCATTATCACCACTTTCTTATTTTCCCCTTCCTCTGCTGACTAAAATGAAGCAGTGGATCAAATGTGGACTTAATCTACAATGCTATAAATTTGAGTAGCTGAACATAAACCAGTGTGTTTCTCCTGTTCCTTGAAATTTCACTGGAAATTATAGATTTCATTGCTTGTACATCCATCCTGTTGCTCCTTTCACTGCTCTCTCCCTCCTGACCTACGTAGGCCCTGATCCTGCAAGAATGTGATATTGTGGTAGGATCAGCTTAAGGGATATAGAATTATAGAAGGTTTGGGTTGGAAGACCTTAAAGATCATCCAGGTCCAACCCCTCTGCCATGGGCAGGGACATCTTTCACTAGACCAGGTTGCTCAAAGTCCAGTCTGACTCTGAACACTTCCAGGGATGGGACATCTGCAACTGAGGCAACTTGTCCCAGTGCCTCACCAACCTCACAGTAAAGAGTCTATTCCTAATACGTAATCTAAATATACCCTTTCCAGCATAATATCACAGTGTGCTTAAGGCTGTGATGATTTAGGGCCCTATCTCTAAACTTAATAAGACTCTTTCTGGCACAAACTGTAACAGATACAGTTCAGCTCCTCTGTTTTCTAAAAGTCTTTTATCTCTGCTGCTGTAAAAGTCTGTCCTCTCTACTAACATTCGTGGTAGCACTTTAGCCCTATAGATGTATATTTCAAACATCTAACTCCATCAGAGAAGATAATTAATTAATATATGACTGGTTTTTGACATCATGTGTTATGAATATTAATCATAAAATAGTTAGGTGTGACAATGTGACCATGCTTTAAGAGCTCTCCCTTACCTGATCAAATTGATGCTCTCCAAAGGAACAAGATCACATTGCTGGCAATTTTCCCCAGCAAAGGGAAAGTCTTTCTTCTACTTCCTCTGAGTTTTACTCCTATCCCTAAATTTTATGGCTCAAATTTTCTTTTCTTTGTCCTTTTACATCACATCAGAATGATCTCCAACTGCTATACAGTAATGTCAGCAAAGACACAATGCAAGGGAGCAGCAAATTTTGCAGGATTTTTTTTCTGCTAGCAAAATTCCTTTGCTTAATTCCTCCCCCACAATACATAAAGCTAACAAAATATTTTTTGTGAAATATAGCTGAGACTCAATTTACATTTAAACTTTAAATACCCCCCTGAGCCTTTTCTGCACTGCCAGGATTGAATGTTGCATGAGCAGAAATATCAGGGTCAAGGGAGAAAATGGCATGACAATAATAGTCTTGCCTGTGGGGCACAAGTGGTTCAGGGCTACCCAACTACTCAACACCACTAATATTCTTTTAATAAAGGGTAGTTGAACGGAGAGTGCTGTCTTTAGAGCTCGGTTATTCCTTACTGTACTATGTTGACCACAAAATACTGAACTAGTAACACAGGAAAGAAAGAGCAAGTACTGGGTAAACAGTAGCCATGAATGTGGTGTTATGCAGACATCTGTAAAAAGCAACAGAAGAAAACCTACAGAAGGATTCTAGTACAAATATTTACTGTACTAAGAGAAATAGAAGAGAAACTGTCTATGATATAAAACCACATACCCTAGAACCACTGGTAAGATCTGGAAATGTGATGAACTCATATATCCCAAAATCATCCGAAGCACTTTCATGTCCTGAAGTTAGAACAATGATTAAAAAAAGAGATGTAACATGAACCTGGAAAATAATGACTGGCAAGGTATTTTGCCCTATTTTTTAAAACACCTGAATACTAGTTATGTGATCTGCTTTAAACCACTTCCCTGCCAAGCTCCTAAACTGGTGTGGAGCAACACAGGATAGCTGCAGAGCTGATGTGCACAGCTCTTGATGATTTCCCACACCTTGGACCAAGTGAGGAGCCTCTTCTTAACCGCAGCAACAGTTTTGGTAGAGACATTCATACTCTCTATTCTGGAAGGCTAAAATGACCAATTCACTTTAATTTCCCATAGAAAAGAGGGTGACTTCATAAACTCAGCACATCTACAGTGTAGTGAGGCAGTACCACCTGAATGTTTTATAATGCTGAGAATAATAGAAGGGAAAATGGTACTAATAGGTGCCACACTATTATTTGGGACTTCAGATACAGTTTGCTATATTTAGGTGTAGTTTGTCTCTTTTTCTACCCTCCTACTGTTCAGAGGATCTGAGGCTCCAGCTTGTCTCATGGGCATTACTCCACAGCAAAGGTTGCAGCACTAACAACAATGTTGAGATTCTAGCCTTTGGTATGACTTGCCAGGGTGATGGGCATCTGTGGTCAAATGAATTTTTTACTTTCCTAAGCTTCATATACTTCCCTATCCTTGTGCATGTAGCAGGTTATAGTCTGCTCTGATGCTTTGGTAGAAAGGAACAGGAATAAAAGTGATATCCTTCCAAGGCATGGCTAGTCTCTAGCATCTCCTGCCTAGGATCATGTGAGAAGGATTGTGGAGGGAAAAGAGGCAGTGAAAAGACCACTCTGGGTCCTGATGACACAGAGAAAGATAGTACAGGATATGGTAGAAGGTAACATATGTATACTGCAATGTCATCTCATGGTTTTGATAAGAGTTGGTGCCAGGAACATTTTCAGTTGTAACCCTCCCATGGTGTATCACCTCTCACTGCTATCCCAGAATAACACTGATTTAAGTAATTTTGGTCACAACAGTGGAATACAGGTATTCCAATCCCAGAATACTGGGATTAACAGGTAGAATTCAAGACAACACTACATACTACTGTGAGCTCCAGGCATGAGCTAAACCCATGCTGACTTCTCATTTAGGTCTTAATTAAGTGATTATAGAGGCGTGTAACACAACATAAAAACACACTTTTCTTCCTTTCCTTCTATTTTTTTCCTCTATTGGGGATGCTAATTTTCTTTTTTGGGAATGGATTTTGACCTTATGCTTACATTTATTTCATTACCATTACCTGAAAATGCCTGTGCCTTTCTGTAATCAGCCTCTGCCCTAGAAAACATAAACATGTTTCTCAGTTTGACGTCATAAGCCAAGGAAATAAAATTAATATGATAAAATGCAATTCTCTGGATGGAAAGGACTTGTAGACCTAAGAATTAATTATTTTTGTACCTGTTCTGTAGCTTCTGTTGTATCACTGAAAAGAAGAAAAAAAGGAAAAATTATTCTTTTTGCTCCAATGGTCCAAAAGAAGAGCTGGACTGTGCTGAACTTTTACATACCTTTATGTGGCTGATATCTTTTCCATAGGAATAAAAAGACCATAGCTAGGATCAAAAATAATGAAATTCCTGTTATTACTGCAAGAGAAGACAAAGATTTTCCTTTCTGGGCCAGCTTTTCCAACCCTGTGACAAAGAAGATGAGTACTGTATTTAATTTCTTGTTCTTTACATTGCGCTACAATGACACTGAAAAATGCATCTTTTAAAATTAATCTGAAGCTAGTAAACCTGCACAGAGATACAAAACAGATAAAAAATCTGGGGTCTTGTAAATGGGTAATATTTATTTTTCCCCATAAATCTCCTGAACTGAAAAAGCAATGATATGCATTTTAGAAAAGACTCCAGAGCAGATTAGTGCCCAGAGCTAAATGAAAGTCAGTAAATGTAATCCACAAATTACAGCATCGCAAAAAGAAGATGTATATTATAACTTGAGGCATGAAGACACTGAACTACCAAAAAACAGGGTGAGAGAGCAGCTTGTGCTAGATTGGAGGGAAATCCTCCTAGCAGTAGGAGCTATAAAGTAGGACAGGATGAAAGATCCATTAGACTTTTTCTAAAGATTTTGAGATCACTGACAGTCAGGTTGTTTATCAAACCACATCAGAAACCAATAAATTATCACAGAATCAGAATTAAATAGGTTGGAAAAGGTCTCTGAGACCATTGAGCCCAACCTATGATCAAAGACCACCATGGCACTAAGTTCCATGCCCAGTCTTTCCTTAAACACCTTCAAGGATGGTGACTCCACCATGTAATGTTTGTTTGTATTTATATCTAAACATATTAAAAATATTTCTTTCCTTTGCTCAGGCCTTTTGCTGAGATATGCATTATCAGCAGTTTTCCAGCAGGATTTTCTGATACAACACAAACACAAATTGCACAGAATTACATACTTAAAAGCACATGGAAAACATGTGCAGTGAGTTTGCAAAGACAAGAATGTGAAACTTAGGAAATGCCAGACATAGTTGCTTGTGCACTTTTAATTTCCTCCTTTTGCTCTGAACTGTGCAGAATGCATGTAATGAAAGGGCATGTCACAATCCATACAGGTAAATTAATGCTGCATATTTGCTAGTGCCAGATTTATTGGTACAATTAAAATGTACATTATTTAGCTGGATGTGTTTCCAGTTGATGAACTCCTGTGCAGAGAGCTAGAATTGCTTACATCTACTTACACCTCCATGTAATTCACTGGCATTGTGCTGGCTAAATGTGCAGTGGTTTTCATGAAGATTAAATATGAGGATTTCTAGCCAGATGTGCTCCAAAGATACAGGAAAATAAACCACTGCAATTTCACAATTTTTTTTACAGTCCTTCAATGTACTGCTTTCCTTAAAAAAAAAAAAGTCCAAATGCTGGAGAATCAGATGAGTCCTTAAAGTTGTTCCTTAGAGTGATTAATTTCAAATGGAGACTCAGTAAATCACATCTCCATAGACAGATCAGTGCAGAAAACAAAGACATGCTCTTTGCATGCATTTAACACACTCAAGCTGACTAAAATTTAAAACTGAGCAATGACTTGTGTACATGAGATACTGCATCTTATTTTAGAATGTTGGCTTAAACTGGGTAACAATTTAGTGCAATTATTGATACAATTGTAATTTACTAAAATCCTTGTTTTATTGGTAATTTTTAGGGTTAATTAGGCAGCTGTCTATAGCACCATACAGGTGATTTTCTGTCCCATGGGGAAGTTGTGTAAGGTCTTCCAAAACATCAGAGTTCCTTTTGCTACTGAAAATGGGGTTTCCACTATTTTGATTGCCATGGTCCAGGCTCTGTATCTAG
Source organism: Rhipidura dahli (assembly GCA_013399225.1). Classification (NCBI taxonomy): domain Eukaryota; kingdom Metazoa; phylum Chordata; class Aves; order Passeriformes; family Rhipiduridae; genus Rhipidura; species Rhipidura dahli. The sequence goes on along the minus strand of VXAC01003219.1, from coordinate 358,148 downwards.
GATTATGGGGATAAAGAAAAGGAATATAGACAATTCTCATAGTCTTTGCTTAGTGTGTTTATTCAGTTGCAATCAGAATTTAGCCTGAGTGGCATCACTCAGAATGAATTATGTGTGAATTCATACCTCCTCCAATCACTCAGTGCTGCTCTGCAAAGTGTAGCCTTGACATCTGGGCTTAGTGCTATTTGAATAAACACTCATCAAAAAGAAAATGTCTGTGGAGGGGGAAGATTATCTTTTTTATATTTTTAAATACACAGGATAAAATGTTTTAATATGATTTAAGTAAAATATTTGCAATTAGCAAATTTATTATTTTAAGTGCAACTGAACATGAAACTGGAGTCTTCCCTTCTTTTTGGCCTTTGAAAGGAAATCTTAGCTGAATATCATAGCTTACATGAACTTCCTGGAGAAATGTCATGTTTATTTCTATGAACACATAGTTCTGGTTGCATTTTCTTTCACTACTAACCACAATATTTAGTTTTTGAGTGCAGCATTCTTACTATGAAATTGCAACCCATCTTCCTTCCAGCATATTGGAAACCCTGCATTTATGATGAATCAGTAAGTCAGCCTGAATGATGGACATCTCTTCTTGTTTACCAGGTTGAGCTCTTTGCTCAGTACAAATGAAATTGCTCTGTTAAATTTTCCAATAGGCAATCTAGCCTATCTTGTTGAACTTTAATAGCATAAATTTCTTATCTGGAAATACTTGTATCCATCTGTACTGAGAAGACATATCAGATTTCCTCAATACCTTGTTCTTTGCTCTACCCTTCTGGAGATTTTCTGAAAAACAGCTTTGTTGCTGTTGAACACAATTGTACAGAAGCTGAGCTTATAGTGTATGAGAAATAAAGGTATGAGTTCTTCAGAACCCAGCAATCAATTCAGAGATTCATAAATATGACAACGAAATCATTTACATGAACATTGTAATAAAATCCTACAAAACTTCAGTGTCTTAGTGGGTTGTGTTCCAAGCTGTGTCACCCTTCAAGTAAAACCTGTATCCCATGGGCTGTCCAAAAGCCCCTTTACTATATTCTTAGCAAGACCTCAATTTTGATACATATTCTAAGACTGACTTCCTTTATTCTGGGGCTGACACTCCACTCACATGTTACACTGACAGCAATGAAGTTACATTCTTACCTACAGAAGTAACCACAATTGTGAAGTGAGTTTGATCTCGTTTTCCAGTCACATTGTTGAAAGCACAGCACATGTAATCGATGGTCTTCTGGGCCACCTTATCAGATACAACTTCCAGATGGGGTCCATATTTGATTACTTGAGTGCTGTTGTCATCCCTCTGAATCCATGAATATGTATTTGGTGGATTTGAATCTGCCGAGCAATCAAACAGTACAACTTCCCCCATGTCAACTGTGAACACTGCCCCTATGTTCAGACCTTTGTCTGATTTGACTCTAAGTCCATAAGGTCCATCTGAAAAAAAAAAAGGGAAATACAGTGAGAAAATGAAAATCAAAATATATAATTAAACTGTAATCAGAAGTGTATCTCTAAAGTCAGAATATTTAAATTAAACTAGCTTTTAGAATGGCTGGCATTCAATTAATTGTCATTTGGCATTCAATTAAAGTCATTTCAATTAAAAGGCTTTCAGTTCAATAACTGGATCTGTGCTAGGCTTAGCTCAGGCTATGCCCACTTAATACTGGTCTAACTGTTGTTTAGGGAAAAAACACGGTCATGTATTTCTCAGTATGATAAAAATAATGAAAACTGAAATCAGTTGAATTTCTATGAAGTAAAGGAGCACATCTTCTTCAGGGACATATTTGATTTCTACTTCATTGTCGAACTTACTGGCATAAGTGATTTCCCTGCACATTTAAAAGTGTACAAATTAGCCTTGGAATATTAAATTCACTGCAATAATTTACAGTGTAATAATTATTTAGGGAACTAACCTACAAATATAATATTGAGTGGGGCGTGCCTCAGATAAGTTCAGAAAAATGTTTCCATAACTAAATGCTAGAATAAACTTTAACTTTCTCTCCACTTTAGTAGGCTTGCACTATTCCAACAATTATGCTCTTTTCAAGAATAAGCCCTTGTGCTAAAAGAAAAGTTGTTTTTCTGAATATAATTAGAAGAAGCATATGTTGTTCTACAGTCATGTGTTCATTACTCAAAAAATTTAGCAGATCAGTACTTTTAGTGTAACCTGCATAGGAAAATTAAAAGGGAAACAACATACTTAAATATAAAAATATTTCTCATGCTATTTTTACTGTAACATTTCAGATCATTGGGGCTTTTATATCTTTACATGTTAAAATTATTTTTACAGTTATCAAAGTAAAGAAATTAATGTAGAGAATATAATAATCAAAGTGTGCCCTATTAAATCACTTTTGCTAGTTTAAAAAGCCCAAAAACAACCTAATGATTTTATAGTTGCTAATTCCTTGAGGACTTATGTGGATAACTAAAAATGTACAGATCTAATACTGACAGAGCCAAAGAAGAAAATATGCAGAATATATATTTTGGTAGGATCCCTGAAAATCAGTAAAGCTGCCTTGCACAGAGTGGTGTAGCACAAAACGGGCACAGTACAGTGGAACTGAGTAATTCCTATGGCTGTCTGGAAGAATTAAGATGATGCAGCTGGGTTTGAATGGGGAACTCCCTGCTACATGAAGCTGCACACTGGTTCATTTCAGACTCTATTTCCCACCGGCAAGTTCAGGATGCTGTTATAACTTCCTCTAATATACACGTCTATTTACTGTCTTTTTTTATAACACTCCTTTACTCTTCAAGAACATCTAAGCCACCAGCACACAGCACAAACCAGGCCATTTTCTGTTTCTTTTTCTGTTTGTTAAGGCTTAGACAAGAGAATGTAGACCACCACATATGACCTCAGTTTAGTCCATGTAAATATCTATACTTCACAACATAAACTTGTCAGCCTTTCAATTTTTTCTACTTACTTCCTAGTAGTAAGCTTTTTGCAGTCTCGTTTTAGAGAATCATCCATAATATTTACTTGGGAAATGAAATAAAAATTCACTTCAGCATGAGTTAGTGTTGCTCCCACCTACATTGCAGCAGCCACTCTGAAGAATCAAAGCACTTCTTTAAGCTCTAGATGCTGGGCTGCTTCCTCATAGGCTATGCAGTTCCTGAGTCACTTGCTTTATTGTCTCCAAGAGCCAGCTGACCCTGTAATGACCATTTCTGTGAAGTACAGACCTATACCCCACTGTTCTGGCTTGGCTGACCTGGGCTGCATGTTTCTGTGGAAGGGCAGCTTTTCACAGGGGCTCACCTCATATAGGTACTTACTTGCCTTTTTTTTTTTCAGATCCGAAAGGAGAAGGAATGTACTGATCTTTAACATTTTTCATAAATGAAATAAAGCCCCTCACACACTATTTATAGGCAGGAACATAATTTTTTAACTTTTCAGAGCAATTCAGTGGTTCTTCCAATCCAATTCTCCCTTCTTAGGAAAATTAGCTCTTATTTTCAATGATACTATGACTTTGATATGTGTTAATAGAGATATGTGTTAACAGATTAATGGTAAGAATAGCTGACTGGTTCCATGCCCCCTCACTGTAGTGGGTGGTTTGCCACAGCCTGCAAGAACTGATTTCTGCTTTTTTATCAGTATCATAACAGTGCAGCATAAAGAGATAACACGGAGAACTGGATTTTAATGAAAACTGCGAGTTGAAAGAAATCCTTATACAAACACTGACACACACTGGCTGGGGAAGTAAGTTTGAAAAAATCAAAGAGAGATTATCTTAAGAAATAGCCAAATTTTGGCAAAATCTGAAAAGTTGCATTCCTTGCTGAACTCAGCACAAGGATTGGGTAACCATTCTGCTTTGCCTGGAGCAATCTTTTGCCTCTCCTGGGCATCGTGTACATCAAGGTCCCCAAACACTGGGTAACTGACAGATACACACAGCTTCAAGGGTGATTCTGAGAAGCAGGCAATTAGCCATTCCCTCTCTAGTACTAAGCATATTCTATCTCTTGGAAGACTTGAGGAAGAAAATCCCACTTAGTCTGCTAAATTCAACTCTATCAACACAGTACAACAATGTCTGCTGCAGACTACAGGACAGCAGCTTCTTCCAGTCTTGAAATAATGTGTTTCTGAGTCACACGGCTACAATAGCCATGTTCCAGGCTACACTATCATCATACCTAATGGAGAAGCAGGATAATATTAATAGGACATGAATGAAAAAACACTTTTCATACTCAGTAAAAACCCACCATGACAGCCCTCATGGATCCCTCAGCTCTATTTTCCTTTCCCAGTATTGTTCTCTACAGAAAACTGCCTCTTGTCTCAGTAAAACCAGTTAACTAAATGATGTGTAAAACAATAAATCAATCTTTCTGAGTAACAATTTACTGCTCTGTGGGAATATTTCCAATTGCTCCTATCACTATGAGACTGCTACAGTTTCCAAGCAGATGGCAGGTATTTACCGTGAGCAACATTTTCTTTATCACCTCCAGTAACTCCCCCACAGCAATGACATATGGCAGGCAGAGATCCTGGGGCCTGTTCTGGATTGTTATTGACAACTGGGAGCTGGGAGGCAAACTAACTGGGAGCTGGGAGACAAAACTACTTCTGCAGGCAGAGGATGAACCAAATTAGGTGACTTCATATCGCTCAGGAAGTAAGACCCCAATTCCCATCACTGACTTGGATTCAGAGAGTACCACAGGTATTTGCAGTCTTTCAGCATTGCATCGTTTGCTCTTAACACTTTTTTTTTCAGATTTTACAATATGCACAAAACAAACCCTCAGTTCTGATGAATTACAAAGGACATTCTGAAAATGTATACAATAATACTTATACACATGGAGAAAAAGTGAATCTCAAGGTTTTTGATAGAGCTGTATATCACAACCACTCTAACAAAAAAAGATTCAAGAAATATGGACACTTAGGTGACTTTGAGATTTTAAAATTCTGGTAAACAATATGTCAAAAACAGGTTTCCAGTTTAGAACTTGAAAAGATTTTACAAATTTGCTGAAAAATGCATGTCATCGAGTGAGGAAGATGGGAGGAAGCAGTACCCGAGCTGGGACTGAAGGGCACACACGTTGGCAGAGCAAGTGTCCCAGACACCTGTCAGTGCCATCAGTGCTTTGGAGACAATCCTGACAACAGGTCAGAAATTCAAATCTCATAAGGGCTGTGCAACAAACAGAGCTGTCTGAAAGGTAGCAAGAGTGGCAGATGTTTTTCTATCCTGGCCTGACTTTATTGCATTGGAAGAAAGCTCACAGGATGGATACAAGCTGTATCCAAGCTTTATGTAGGCATTCTTTGAAGAGAGACCTGTATAAGGTTGATTCACAGCTCATTAATGTGAGAAATGCAGTAGAGGAACTGCATTCATACACCTTCAGCTCTCTTTCTTAGCACTTTAAGAACTGAGCTGAGATTGTGACTCTACAAAAGCAGGCATATAAAAATGTGCTACCTTGAGGAAAGAACGTGATTTTTTTTTTTTTTTTTAATTACAGTAGTGATAAGTTAAAGCTCCATCAGGGCTGGTTATTTCCTTATAGAACAGTGTATCATGATTCCTCTGTCTAATGAGATGGAAGGTCCATTAATATTTGCCCTGTTTAGGACTCTTTGAAACTGCTTCTTCAAGTCTGCACTGCTGTCAATTTTATAAGCTTACATCAGCTCATATCTAACAATGTCATTGTTAAGCTTTGCTAATTTAGGCAGTCTTTTTCTCTTCTCCTGGTGCAGTGTGGAGACCTCCCTCATACTTCAGATGCAAGTCACCCCCTTATCCAATTCTTCCAAGTTGTAATTAAAAAAAGGGTAGCAAAATAGATAATCAGAGATGAAAGGAGATGACAGGAGGAGGAGGAAAGGAAAATATGAGAGTTAGAGATGTAGGTTTTGAATATATTGGTAGTGCAATCATAACAAGTTGAGCATGGGCTGCCTACCAGCTGCCAGATGACAGAGCCTGGAGAATGCAGGAATTAGCACCAGCCCTTGGCTGGACAGGAATCCAGTTCCAGTCCTTGCACTGTGCCTTCCACACTGGGCCCCTGGGTAAACTGGCTATATCTGAATAGGACTGGTTGCAAAGTAAGTCCTAACCTGTCTAATTTCAGCTCTCCTCTGAGAAGAATAACTCAGCTCCTGAGGACATGAGGATTAGAACATAGGAGGGTCACATATGTGTAGCATGTGCTGCTTGAAAATTGAGGAGGCACTGCGAATGCCAGAGAGAGACCAAAATGAGAATGCCCTAATATTTATAGTAGAATTGTTGAATGCTGATTAAATCAATCTTTGTTTCCTCCAACTCAATTAGTTTCTCAGGTGCTTTCATTTCCAGTCAAAATACACGGCTACCTTATGGTTTATTTTTCTGCAAAAAATGGTCTTTATGCCACCCTTCTTGCCCCCTCATGTTTCCCATTTCACGTGGAATGCAATCACTTCTTCCAGCAGTAATTTTGCTAAGCCTGACAGAGGTCTCTCTGTGTCTTCTCCATTCCTTTGTTTTTATCTTTCCGGTTCAAGATCAGCATTCTGGGATCTGCAGGGACTGCATACAGTGTTGTACATGTGGTCTTATCTTCTGTGAGCCATCAGCATTCCCTTTGTTTCCTTGCTGGAAATCCATTGCTCACTACCCTAGAACTAAACATGTCTTTCTCATGCCTGAATCATGCTGTCAGTTCATAGATATCTTGTGAAAGTTCAATCACCCAGGCTCACTGCCTCGATTACTTTCCAATCAATCTCAATCTTACCAGCAGAAGTTCATGTTTTTTATTCTCTGAAAGGGCATGTCCATTTCTTTTTTTACTAGCAGATTTCATCCCAGGTCTATGTCAATGTCATTCAGTGTCATAAATGAAGTTCATTGAGATATCTTTTTTTTCTGGTGTCATTAATGGAAATATTAAAAAGGACTGGACTTGAAATGATCTTGAGGAAACCCATTAGTACCAGTCCTTCAGCCGAGTACTTCCTGTGCTCAGCTTTTTGATACTGTTTGTTGTTTCCATTTTTAACAATATTTTTATGTATAACAATCTAATTATTTTTTTCATTTGACTCACATCTAAAGACATCTGTGAAAATCTTGAAGTTCCTGTTTGAATTCTGCAGTTGAGACTGATCTTCACAACTACAATAATTTTATTATCCCATTTTAAGTTAGAGCTATTACAAACAAACTCAACTCTTTTCTGCCTGTTTCCATATTTGGAGGCACTCCTTCCAGCCAAATAAATAATACAAAGATAATAATGAATATTTCATATACTCACAATATATGGTTGGTGCAATTGTCTCACTTTCCATTGCACTGACAGGGTTAGACACCAGACAGCTGTAATTCCCAATATCTTCTTTTACAACAGGAACAATTAGAAGTGTAGCATTGTTTGATGAAAAGATATAATTAGGGCCAGCATGGAGATGCTTCCCATTTTTCATCCACTGGTAAGCTACCCTTGTACCTTTATCCACAGTACATTTTAGGGTAATATTCCCTACATGCTCCACTACCCCTGAAGATGGTTCAGTATGTACAGTTGGCTTTGTGACTGGAACTGTAAAATAAAGAGATATGAAGAGTTGTTAAAGTGACAAACCACTATATTACAGTCACCATGGTCGAGATAATTCAAATAACAACCATCATTCTATCTGGAAATTACTCACATTTCAAATTTTATCTCTTAAATGTAGTTAAAGATTAAAAAAGGAAGGCCATATACTCAGCTGGTGACTGTAAGAATTGTTATGGTACATAAATAAAACCAGACTGTTTCTATTACTGATAGTAGGATAAAGGCTGCAGTCAGGTGTACCACAGCCTTTTGCCTCATCCACAAATCACTGAGTCCACAGAAATGAAAGGAGCACAAAGCATGACACTGCCCACCGGGTGTGATTTCTCAGCATGACTGCCCACAGCTCTGCCCACACTGGGCACCGAGATTCCACCAAAATGAGGGTGATACCAAACCATGAGGATGTTTGCAAACTGGGATGGGTTTGGGAGCTAAATGGAAGCTACAATTTTGTCACCTCAAGATGTCATTCATCTCATTCCTTCCAAGCCCAACCGTTACAGGGTTCCGTCTGTATAATCCATACACTACAGAAGCCTCTTGTCATCCTTTTAGATAATTCTTTCCCATTTCCACTTTCTTTAAGTCCCCAATACAGAGAGCAGAGTCAAAAGAGGGAAGTTCAGTAGTTCATCTGGGCTTCTTTTACAGACACAGGGCTACAGTCACCAGCAAAAGTCAATGACTTCTTTTACAGGAAGTAAAGCTGCTCAGAGAAAAAGACTACTTGAAATTCAGTGCATCCTCATGATAGCACAGCAGAAACTTATTAAATCTTATTATTTACAAGTCTGTCGAATTTAATCTTAAATGTTTCTAAACTTCTTCAGTTTTTTTCCTTGTGACATAGAAACATCAAGCAATAAAATAATTTTGCTAAAAGAAATATTTTAGTGTTCCCCCAGCAGCAGTAGAAAACAACATAACTTAATTGCTAGCATTTATTCATGTATGGTTGCAATAAATGAGACACTATTGTAACTGGATACCAAGAACCAGTACTTCAAAACTATTGTAATTTTATTTTCAACATGAAGATACTATCTTTCACTAACTTACCATCAACAGCTACCTGAATCTTTTGACTTGCAGCTATGGTCCCATTTCCACGGACATTGACTTTTACAATGTAATTGCCCTCATCACTGATATGCAATGGATTAATCCTCAAAGATGCATTCGGTGGTATAAGGGTAAACTTATGCTGGTATTCCAAGTCTGGAACTACTGTTTGATTTACAGAGCCAAGCAAGTATTTTGGATTACTTTGAGACTTCTCAAAAAGCCAAATTATCTGGATTTCAGAAGCTGTAGCATTGAAATTGTAGTCAACAGTAAGATGAAGTGGTTGCCCCTCAATACCGTGGATGGTATGAGATGGTACTGTCAATTTTAAGGCAGAACAAATACCTGCATAAAAATGAAAGAACAAACAAATAAACAAACCCAAAACACAAACGGAAAACCTGGAAAACTCAAATGAGAAATTCCCACTGTGAAAAAACTCTCAAGGCTAAAACTTATATTTTTCGCATGGTTATAACTCAGATTTTAAGTAAGAAAGGGGCAAGAGATCATTGACCTTGAAGCTGGATCTAGCTACAGAGCTCTAGCCTCAAACTATACAGAAAGCCAAAGGAAGGATCTTTTACTGTTGAAAGTTTGACAAAAATGAGATAATGTACATTTACCTTAATGTATAAAATATTTTCCCTTTAAAATATTTCATATTTCTAGGTCTTACACTAACAATCTTGGATTGATCACTCAGTTTTTAGGATTTTTTCTGGGTTGGTTCAGCTACAAAGGAGGTTCTTAGGTACTCTGCCAGTTATACTGAGAAACTGACTGAAAATCTGACAAGCAGCACTTTCCTGGATGTCTGACTGAAACTACATATACAACTACATTGTTGTTGCACTGTACCTGTAAGACTAAATTCAAGAAACAATACTAAGCTTGCAAAAGTCAAGTATTGACTTGGCAGAATTAAGGCTTGCTGTAGATACGCACAAAAGTGAAACATTCAGCCACATGATTAATTCTGTATTCCAAGAATTCTGTCTCTGTTATGGTGCAAAAAGTTCACTCCTCAGTTAATCATTGCCTTTCCCATATAATTTTTTAATAATTTTTCCTTGTGCTGTCTTAAGACATATTTATAGAACACCATTAAAACCTTAGTCTTGGGTCTAAGTGATTGAATTTCACATTAAGTTTTCCACAGCACTCACAAGAACAGCAATGTTATAAAGAATTGTCATTAATGAACTGATCTCACAACACCATTTTAACTGATAGGACTTTATAGATGATCCATAGGACAGAGATGTTTACATGCTTAACTTTCTAGATTAAAAACCTAAAATAGATGATGCACATCAAATTGAAGCCTGCTCATCTACCCCTTTTTAACAGGATTTGCAGACTGCTGTTCTTGCAATTTTCTAACATTGCACAACTCTTCGAGGATTGCTCGACTCTGGTTAACAGGAGATTAAGTATTTTGTTGTTTGTTCTAACACTTCTCAGATGTTAATATGCTTCCTGACAATGTTACAGTACAAATCAGATTTAAACTGCTGTTGTCCACTTAAAAATAGAGACTCCTCAGGAAAATCCTTCACAAAATATTTAATGCTGGAGACCTATTTCACATAAGCCACCAATTATATAACCACCCATTTCAATTTTTAGATCAACTGAAATAAAGACAAACACATCTCTCAAACACAGAGAGATCTGTAATTAAAAGATCTGTCCATAAACTTACTCATTTTTTATGCATGACGCTGTTCAATTTTTGTGTTTATTTAGCTGTCAATAGGTGATTGTGCTGTTGGACAACATGCCAGTAACAGAAGCAGTGCTATCATAATATATGGAAAACAAATAATATTTCTCACAGATACGTTAGTGCAAAAAATTAGCACAAAACCTAAGGAGATCTTGTGAGCACCAGGATAACTGGGACCACCAGTATGGAAGGTAAAAGCATAACAGAGTAAAGAAAAGAAAATAGGGGCTGGAAAATTTATTTCCTCTGCACTTAAAAAACTGTGAGAATAGAAACTGCAAATTAACTTTGTCCCACTTGATTCACAGGGAAAATTGGCTCTGTCTAATGTCTTGGAAAGAGATTTTCATCTGCAGTTATGGAAATTGTTATAGCTAGGACCAGAAGTGGTGAGGGCAGAAAGCCCATTTCCCCCTCAGTCCCTTCAGGAGTGGCTTTGGATAATGCCAGTTCTTGTTGCTCTCTCTGGCTTTGCCGGGGTGATTTTGTGGAGTGCCAGCATCACACAGGAGCTTCTCCATGGCAGGCAAGGAAGAAAGCAGACTGAGACTGGGGCAAGTTATTAAATAATAGTGCTCTGTCAAAAGCTAGGGTTTTACAGGAGCAGTGATGGAAGAATTCTGGTCCTCGCAGAGATCGTGTCCTCTGCAGTCTGGAATATACTTTATTGAGAGGGTTATTGTCTTCAGAAATGTTGTCAGGCATTGGAATGGGATGCCCAGGGAAGTGGTAGAGTCACCCTCCCTGGGGGTACTTCAAAGATGTGTAGAACATGCTTTAATGGTGGAATTGGCAGTGTTAGGTTTATGGCTGGACTTGATGTTCTTAAGGGTCTTCCCCAACCTAAAAGGTTCTATGATTCTCTTGTATTAGACTAATTTTAATTTCTAATTAAAACTGAAGACTGTTATGACTAATCCTTGAATTAATGTTAACAGCAAAATCAATGTGCCAAACTAAATTCATATTTATCAGGCAGAAATTCCATAAAATTTAAGCCTGTCCCTCCAGCTTTCAAAATATAAGAAACTTTTTTCCAAGACAATGGAATTCCAAAACCTGTTTTTTGTATAATGATTGTAAGGGCTGTACTACAACGACCTCCATTTGAAGCTCAGTGATCTATGCTTTGCTTCCATCTCACTTTGCTATCACCAGTATTAGCAAGCACAACAAATTGTTGTTGACATAAAACAAGGGCTGCAGTTTTAGTTTAAATAAAAAAACATGACATAACTTTTGAGTTTATGGCATAAACTGAAACCTGCTTAGCGAGGTTTTAGCATGCTCTGAATTTAACATGCACATCTCCTTGTCTAAGTGAGTTTGGATTCTCAGTGGCTTTTCACCAGTGTTCATTTAGCCTTTCATCTGTCCTGAACTTGGTGATAATGTAACTAGATGAGTGATAATATTTTTCCCCCTTTTTACAGGTATGTTCATATATGAAAAAAAACCCCAAACAACCCAGACATAACGGTCCAGGGAAGATGCAATTTCTATACCTCCATTTATATAATGGAAAACTCAAGCATACTCTTCCCTGGATTGGGATTTTTGCCCAAGAAAAAGTTCTACTGTGCTTTGTTGCAGGACTTAATTTTATTTGCTGAGGTCAGTGTCTTTAGTGGCCTTTGTGTCATGTCTTCAATGCACCTGATTTCATCATGATATAAAGTATGAGCAGCAATTTCCCTTACTAGAAAATGTGTATGGGTAAGGGTGTGAAATTTCCTGGTGAACAAAGATGTACTGTAAAGCACTCTGCTTGCATGCCATCAGCTCTTGTAGGATTTTAATGAAAAATATCCAATAAAATGGTAAAGTAGATAAAGAACAAAGTCACTGTTTTTTATCAATGAAATATTTTTCATTTTTAAAAACGAGATCAAATAATCCTCATATAAATCATCAATCATTATGAAGCCAAAAAGCCTTGAAAAAGTATTGAGCTCAAAATCAAGGAAACTAGGTGACTCTATAAGCTAGAACTGTGAAGTTCACAAAGATGATAAAAGAAAAATTGTTCTTTATCATGAATGATTAGAGGAAGCACTGCATTTGTAATATTATAGATTTCCTCTGTTAACATTTACAAAACCAGTTAAATATAGGAAAAGGTTATTACAGTAGTTTGTAGAAATAAGTTTATCTAACATTTGATCACAGGATATTTCTGCCAGAGTACATAGAACATTTATTTTTTATCCATTGCATGGATAACAAATGCACACTTAGGAGAACTGCACCCAGACACCAAACAAATGCACTATTAACAGGGAGATATTCTTCAGTTGAATAAAAGCTTAACTTAGTTTCAATGCCAATTACATTTATGTATTACATATAAATTAATCAATCACAAAGAAGCGAAAAATAATGTTATCAGTCTTTTCTCAATAACATTTAAAGAAGTGTGTAACAGCTTCTGTATAATCTTTGGTTCAGAACCTGTCCAGCCTGATTTGTTAAAAAGAATGCACAATGTATATGTTACTCAATAAAATGTAATGATATATATTTAATCAATACCCAAGTTTCAAATATAGATTATATATATTCAACCAATGCCCACGTTTTACAGAGATTATGTATAGCATTCATTTTTGTTCAGCTGCTAAAACTTTAGCTTCAATCACAAAACAAGTTGCCACTATCTGATGAAAATCTTTTAGGCTACCCTCCTGAAATAAAACATCTGACAATACAGCAGAAATATCTTTAAATTTATAAAGACAAATCTTATATCATCAACTCACATTTCCACAATGACAATCAAATATAATTCATACTTTATCTTACCTACAAGCAGAAAATATACTTTGCACTGTAAGTCCCAAAAGAAGTTGGCTAAAGGGCTCCATGAAAGCATCCTGTCCCACACAAATGCCACCTTCTCAGCACTAAGTCAGGGCTTGGACCTGCAGCTGCTGGTTTATTTGCTAGGGAAATCAGCAACGAGTTAACAGGTCCTATCCTGTCCCCTGCCTTATGTGATTTGAATATGTGTATACAAAGAACAAAGGGAGTGGAGCACCTGTTAGATGAGCACCCATCTTCATTGCCTCGGACTTTATCATAACCCTTCCCCGGCAGTCACAGCAAATATGACACAGAATGTAATAAATGGAGCACACAATACAAAGTACATTTAATTAATAGAAGTAAGTAAACGCACCAAGTGAACAGGTTATACAGTTATTAACTTCCTTTAGTAACAGTTTCATAAAAAATACCATGATGCTACATGCTTCTGCTTATTTCAGACTAAAACTAGTATTCAGAATATTTTTTCAGACCTCTTCTAATGACAGCCTCTCATTTTCTGTTACAAAAAAACATTAAATAGCTATTAAAGAGCTTTACTAATTTTTTTCCTTGCACTTTCAAGCCCATAACTTTTCTGTATTTTTTTCCTTAACATAAATATAACTTAGCAAAGAATTAATTCCCTTTTTTTAAACAACATGTGGTGTCAAGTGCCTCAGAGACACCTTTGAAATGAAAATCCTATGGCTAGATTGGACACCTTACTACAATTGTTAAATGCTGATTACTGTTTCTTCTCCATTAACTTACAACAGTTTAAATTAATATTAATGTAGGGTTTGGATTTTGACCAAAGCTGTCACTCACCATACAAATCAGCAGCAAACTGGACCAACCTTCCCAGAGTTGTGCAGCAACAGTTTGCAACAGCAAATATTGGCAGTGACAGAGATGGTTTATCCATACAAAACCACACAGTATTTTTCACTAAACAGCACGTAGGCAGAGTTTTATGGATTAACAAATATTAGGCTAGACTCGTGTCCTGCTTTGTTCGGGAGGGACTGGCAGCAAGGAATTGCCTCCCTGTCATTGTGTGCCCGGAGCAGGAGTCCAGCAAGGTGCTCAGCCCCCATCAGAAGGACTAAACACTCCATTTTTACCTTAGTTAAAGAGAGGTGAAAGCACCCAGATGCTTCCAGGTCCATTAGAAGAAATACAAGCATTATTTCAGGCTAATAAAGCAGAAGTACAGTGGTCCCACCAGAAATAATATCACCACCCAACATATGTTAGGAGATGAAGAGGGTATTTCACATATTCCCAAAGGCTTTCTGGCTCCATTGTCCTGCCCACCTGAATGTTGTTGTTTATAACCTGCTTCATCCACTTAACTGTAGGCTAGATGGATCAAATTGCAACCTTTTATAAAACCAAGGTTAGAAATTATTATCTACTTGATTTCACCATGTAAGAAAATATTGGTCATAGGTTCTAACTAAGTTCTGAACTGACATTTTGCATTGGAATAAAGCCTGTGTTGGCACTTTAAATGCCCCATACGGGCAAAGAAAATAATAAGAAGAAAATGAACAGATTAGCACAGTTATGTTTTTCAGTTTTGTCCTGTCATTTCCAGCATTTGAATATATTCTTGATGTCATGATACTGCAAGTTTTTACACAAATTCACACAAATGTAGTGCATCTGAAAAATGGGTATTTTTTCTGTAGAAGTGTAGCTTGTGCTAGATGTTAAATGGCATTTAGACTTAATACATATCAAACCTCCCTCCTTTTGAATAGAAGCAACTACAGTAAAGCTACACTATCTCCAGAACCAACAATCTGAAAATTTTAGTTATTTTATTAATGAGAAATAACTTTTTTATGTCCTAAACTTGCTAGAAGTTTTCCACAAAACAATTACACGATATTCCCAGCGGTAGCCAGAAGTAATGAGCTCCTGCTAAAGAAAGCAGGGAGGGACCATGGCTCCTGTCCCTGCCTTTGTCAGCGTGTCGTTTCAAAGACACCTGCTCTCACCTGCCCTGCCCTGCAACAACTCAGCAGCAGCTGGGGCGCTGAGCTACAGCAGCAGCAGGAAACACGCTGAGCTGAGCCACGAGCACTCTAGAAGGAAAAAAAAACCCCCTTTTTCTACAGGTACAACCATGCCACGGTGCATGTGCCGGTAGCCTCATCGTCAAATGCTGTCTCCACTTAAGCGAAGACTGGAGGATAAATTCTTTCTTTTCTTGCGCTCTGTAAAGTAGATTTAAAAAGCTATCTAGTGGGTTTTGGTGTGGAGTTAGTTTGGTGGTTTGTTTGTTTTTCCTTTACAATTGCTATGTATATAACTAAACAGAGTGACACGAGCCTCTTTGGGCGACGCAAAACGACATCCGCCACCCGTGAGCAGGCCAGAGGCTGTTTGTGCGTAACGCCCGTAATAACCCGGGACAACCGGGAAATGCTACGCGTATGCTCCAACTTGTGTCCACAGACAAAGCCTCGTTTTGTCTTCTCAGCCAACCGCTTTCCAAATCCACACGGGCGAACCGCAATGTTCAGACACCCCACAGCCGTTCCCGCTCCCCACCGGGAGCAGCGGCCCCGCAGCCGNACCAGTCCCAGGGAGCCGCGGGCGGGCGCGGTCAGGTGGCGCCCAACATGGCTCCGCCGTGCCCCGGCGTCTTGCGCGGCCGCTGAGCGCAGTCGGGGCGGCGGCGGGGCCATCATGCAGAAGATCAAGTCGCTGATGACCCGCCAGGTGAGCGGCTCTTCTCGGGGGGTGAGGCGGGGTCCCGCTGCGGCGGTCCCGGGCTCTCCTCGGGGCCGCCGTGCCCGGGCACTCTGGAGAGCCGCCGGTGCGCGGGCATCGCCCTCTGCCCTGGCCGGGGAGGGAGGGCTTGTGGCGTGTGAGCTGCTTCCACCTTGTTTTTCTCTTTTCGCCGAGAAATGGAAGCGTGCGCAGGTGCCAGCGCGTAGCTCGTGTCACGACAGAGAAATCGTTGCTGAAGATGACAGGGCCGGCCTGTGTCAGTTTGCTTTTTTGACATGTAATTTGGAGCGCTGCTCTATGGTTCTGTAACATGGCTTCGTCTGGCAGCAAATCCTCTTGGTCCAAAGGGAGGCGAGGCTGTGGAGGTGCCAGGGACATGTTTGGGTGGGCACGTAGTGAGTGTGTGCCAGAGCACTCGGTGTGTGCCTTTCAGCCCGCTGCTGTATGCCACTTGTACCAGTTGTCTGCACGATTATGTAGATCTAAGCCTATGTTTGGACCAGTACTTCTAAGGTTGAGAGTCTTTTTAAGGAAGTGTGTCAGCAGATTATTCCAGTCATTCACATATATGAAATACCTCTGAAAAGAAGCCTGTTTATCTGTGTGTCTAATTGGAGAATTTAAAAAATCACTTGTGTCACCCACTGCATCAGATATTCTAGATAGTCATAAAAAATCATGGGAAACTTTTTTTTTTCTAAAACTATGCCCTCAGAGTTGTGATGCTTATGCAGGAGTCAGGGTTTAAAAATGAACACTGACATGGAAGTGAAATTGCCAAAATAATGTTCTGTTCTGCTTCAGTAGAGGGGTACATGATTCATTTTCAGCTTGACTTAGAGGAGCACTGGGAAGCCTGCCCAGTGGGGAGATGATGTTGTCTGTAAATGATAATAAAACTTAGGCAATTTTCAGGCCTTGGGAAGGATTAAGTTCCATTTACCATTTGATAAGTGAAACCTTTTATTTCTTCTGGAGATAAGCCACTAGAAGTGTATATTTTTGAGAGGACTTGGAGGAGATTTTGTGTGACATATGAGGAGCTGCAGTAGTTGCTTTGCTTGTTCCTTACCTTTAATTTGTGATGCATAGAGGTGAGTCACCTTTGATGGTGGCAATTGCAAAGGGAGGATGTTTTGAAATGATGTGCAAAATAAAAGAGAATCAAAAGCAAAATGGAGAGGTTTTGCATCTTGGGAAGATGAAACAATTTTAAAATAAAGTAGTTACCACCAAACTGATGTACAGCACTTCGTCAGTTTCAAAGAACAAATACAAACTTTATCACCATGAGCTAACATAGTACTTGCACAGGTCCTTTTAGAAATTCAGGTACCCAGGGCCAGAAAGGGGCTTGGGAAAATACCGTTAATGTCAATCACAAGAGCAGGAGGGAAATCTGCGAGAAACTCGTGACTCACAGGAACGCCCTGAAGTCTCAAGGGAAGCTGCATTCAGAACCACATCTGAAACGTGAATGTATAGATTCATTTCTGCCTAGGGAGCTGGCAGAAAATTTGCTCAGCAGGATATTTTGTGTTATTGCTTCATGAAATGGTGAGATGCTGTTTCAGGTTGTCAAGAGAAGTTGTGGATGCCCCATCCCTGGAAGTGTTCAAGGCCAGGTTGGATGGGGCCCTTGGCAGCCTGGTCTAGTGGAAGGTGTTCCTGCCCATGGCAGGGCTTGGAACTAGATGATCTCTTGATTCCTTCTAATGCAAACCTTTCTATGAAAATTGTGAATATGTTTGATATTCAACAAACACACATGCTATTTGTGTGGCTGTTTGTGTTTTAAGAAGTAATAATTATATAAAGCAGCTAATGTGGATTGTGCAACCTTTTCAGTTCAGTTATGCATAGGGAAAGCCAGTCCTAGTTGTGGAATATGGTAAGTAGAAAAATATGCCATCAAGCAAAAATAATCTTGCTACAGAGTAGGTGGTACCTAACTTAAATTCATTTATTTGATTCCATTAAACCATTAAGTCAGTGGAACAAAGTATGCTATGGTTTTTGGACACGTGCTCATTCTAAAATTGAAGATAACACCTGGACATTGACAGGAGGAGGCTGTGAGTGAATTTTTATAAAGAAAATGTTAGTGAACTATACTGAAAAGGTACATATTGCAGCATAAGACTGGAAATGCTTAGATGTTTGAGGAGCATAATTTATATACCAATGGTCTTGCTCAAATGTTTCTAGAATGAGGTCTTAGCCTTCCAGCTACGTGTCAGAGTATTAAGGGACCTGTAGATGTCTATTCAACATCAGATAAAACTTGATTGCAAGATACATAAAGGAATCAAACTTAACTGATTATTAAACTCTTTTGAAGGGTCTAAGAAGTCCTCAGGAGAGTGTTAATGACCTCAGTCCTATTGAAAGCTTTCGGATTCCTACTAAGGTATGATATAACATCCCTTCCCTCCCACTCTCTTTGTTTTTAGTTTTTTGTTTTACAGTTAAATGGCACTTAGTTGTGTCTTTTTTTTTTCCTTAACACCAGGTTTGCTGTTGTTATTTTTTCGGAGTTTTGTTTCTTGCTGAAAATCTTTCAGAGTATTTTTATGAACTAATTAAGAGCTATGAGACAAATCAGTTTACCGACTCCAAATGAACTTGCATGAAAATTTCTTTCTTGAAACTTTTCAGTTGTCACTGGATGCTGATCTTAATATTATTTATATTTCTTGCTGGTATGAATTAAAAAAAAGAAGGAAAAAGAAAACCGCCTTTTTTTAGTTTTAGTTTGAAAAGTGCTGTATGAAAAAAGATTAAAGATGCTGTATGGGTGGCCTGTGTAGTTCTAGCCTTAACACATAGTTTCTTCATGGTTTTGGGGCTGTAAGTATATTTTGTAATTTCATAGTTTTAATCTTCAGCATATATAATTTACTTCCATGTTCTACTTTAAAGGCTATATCTTTATAATAGCAATAGTTTTTGAAATTTTTTGTGGTCTCACTATGTAAATGAAGCCCGCTCCCTGTCATCTCACAAATCAGGCTGAATAATCTGTGTGTGAGGGAACAATTGTCTCAATATTTGGCTGTTCCTGATACCCTGTTGGTCTGAGTGGAGGATTCACAAGACTTCTGTGGTTGTTGTCTATTATTTTCTACAAATTGGGACTTTGCCTTCAACCAATTAGATCTTTACATTACTGACTTGAATTTAGATGATGGGTTTTACAATAGTGAAAAATCAAACCCAAAGACCCTTGTGTTTCTTTGGCTCTATATAATTACTGTGTAATATGTTGCTTGTGCTGAGACACATCAGAAAATTAGCATTGCTGTATATTTAAAAAATCAAGTAAGACTCTCTGAATTGTTGCATTATGCTTTGTTAAACAGTGGCCAATATATTGATATCAAAGAGCAAAAGTATTCAGTTGCAGCAATGTTGGAAAAACTGTCACATCTCTATGGCTTAGATTTCACAATTGCAGATTCCTGCCACTCCCTGAGCAACCAGTTTCAAACTCTCTTTTTGCCAAGTTGGCTCTCCAGGTAACAGCAGATGTGGGGTATCTTGTCTGGATTTCCATTCTGTAATGGTTTGATGTTACGTTTGGTAAGTCTACACTGTGTATCAATAACTTTTTTTATTTATCTCTTGAGTCTTGAAAGTCTCAAGCTCTTTTGATGACATAATGGTTATGATGCTGTGTTTTCATTGTGACACTTCCACATTCCAGTCGGTATTTTCAGATTGATTTAGGGCAAATGTTACTTAAAGCCTCAAAAGCTATGTTAAAGCTATTCAGAAGTATACAGAATGAAAGGCTGCAGGGTCAGCATGAATTAGGGCCAGTATGAATTACTGGTAAAAGCACAAGCCACTGGTTAGCCACTGCTTAGCCACTGCTAACCCTAGGTACAAACCCATGGTTTTTGAGATGAGGAGCTATCACACTAGTCTGGAGGTCAGCTGGGAAATATGGAGATCAGGAAGAAGAATGTGCTGACATTGCATCCCCTGAGGGGAAAGCCAGCAAAATTCTTTTGGGTCTTGATATGTGAAAGTTGTTGATTTGCTGACTATTTGCTGAATGGCCAGCATGTTGAAGTGCTGACTACTCCTCAATTTTTTTATTTTTAGGCAATGAAATCGTTTGACAGTTGGACATTTTAGGGAGTACCTGAGTGTATTCACTCATGCTAACTGGTGCTCCAATAAGTTCTGCAACTGTTTTTAAAAATTTTGATTTGCTTCCATCATATGAAGGCAAATCCCCAGCAAACTTGCTGCTTTACTCGTTTTTCGTACAGACTCATGCAACCGATTCACTCACACAGGGAGGTATCTCAGTAGGAAGTCAGTGTACAGTTGTTTGAGTCTGTGACAAAGTCTGTAGAGAAGCCAAATCTGGACTGCAAGGCTGGATATAACAGATTTCCCGGAGAAGCTGTGGATGCCACATCCCTGGCAGTGTTCAAGGCCAGCTTAGACGGAGCTCTGAGCAGCCTGATCTAGTGAAAGGTGTCCACAACAGGGGATTTGGAATTAGATGATCTTTAAGGTCCCTTCTGTCATTCTTTGATGATTCTTTGATGATTCTTTGATGATTCTATGGTATCTAGAAGAGGAAATTGTCTGTAGAAGGACATATCTTTTTTGACTGAGATACCTTACTTCATTGGCAAACCCTGATTGCCCAGGGAAACTGTAATTCTTTCTGAACTGTTCTGTTATTGTTGTTTCCCAACGTGGTAACAGTTTTGTTTAGCAGATTCTGTCATAAAAGGCTGAGGTAGGTATTTTGCATGCTTGAATTAAAGTGTGTTGTGTTAATGGTGAGTTGACTTTAAATTAGGTTATGTTTATTTTGATGATAATCAGCTCAGATGCAATATACAGATATTATTTGACTTTGTAGCTTATCATGGTAAATAACACTGAAATCTTATTTTTTTTAAATGCTTTTCCTATAGATATAGAAGTGTGGCTTTGTTAGGTTGTGTGGGTTTCTATTTCCCCAGCAGTAGCTGAGTGCTTTTCAGGAGGGCATTAAGTGGTGGTGTGGCTAAGATATGTTCTGTGGATAAGCTTTGTTGTTCTCTCCATCAACAGAGTTGTTTTCAAAGTATAATGTTTGTTTTGGTAGAGTGAGGGCTTTTTAATTAGTACTCTCTATACATACTGAACAAGGAAAGATCAAAAGGGGGTTCTGGTCATTTTGTATCAAAGATAGGGAATACCACAAACTTCTCTGTGGTACTGCATTTCCTAGCTGGGGAAGGGGGAGGGATGAGCAAGGAGGAAAAGCAAAGTAGTTTTATAGATGTAGTTATACATTATATGATATTATGTACATTAATTTTTATATAAAATACATAGAGGTGTATTATATTGTTATTTGAAATATATATAGTTACATAATATATGTGTATATTTTTATATGAAATATATACTGTTATAATAGAATTTAGTGTAATACATAACAATATAATATATACATTAGGTTAGATACTTGAGAAAGGTTCTTCACCCAAGGGTTGGTTTCTCTGGTGGGAACAGCTCCCTAAAGAAAAGGTCACAGCACCAGGCCTGGCAGAGTTCAAGAAGCGTTTGGACAGTGCTCTCAGGCACATGGTGTGACTTTTGAGGATGGTCCTGTGCAGGCCCAGGAGTTGGACTTGATGATCCTTGTGGGTCCCTTCAAACTCAGTATATTCTGTGATTATAAGAGAAATATAATCTATATCTTTGTATACAGGTAAAATTAAAAGATTGTGTTTGTATGTGTGTATACAGATACATATATAAATGCTTTAATACTTCTTTTATTTCAGAGTGGTACAATGTTGCAGTGTACCTGCTGATTGAATCTGTCGAGCATGGCCCTAATCCTGGTATCAGCAGCGTATTCCTTGGTGTGGTTTTGGCTGTGTCCAAATGAGTATAGCACAGACTTGGCCCCTGGTAATCTCTGGATAGAAGTGCACAGGCTGTTGCTGAACTTCAGCTTTTTACTAGATTAGAAACTGTTTAGAGTTTTTTTTTTTCTCTGAGTAGTATCAGTTAACTTTTTTCAATGTTTTCACTTCTCAGTCTTTTAAGTGATAGTAACTGGAATGCAGAAGATGTTTGCTTCTACTCCTTACCAATAATGCTTCATTCAACAGAGCAATATTGGTTTTGCTGCTACAGGCAACATAGTATACAGAGTGTGGGAGTGCAACACACTGGGAAATAGCTGGGTAGACATCTAAAACTTGCTGAACTACATTTCAGATGAGTCTGCAATGAGATGACTCTTCTGAAATATATTTCAAGGAATTGCCACAGGCTTCTAGACTGTAAACTCCTATTTCCATAGAACAGAAAGACAAAATGGTGTGAGAAGTGTGTGGATGCAAGCACTGTGTTTTATTTAGCAATGGCTTCTTCGAGTACGCAAAGCTGTCAGACTTTTTTTCCTTCCCAGAAGCTGTCTTTCACTGATCTATTTAACTGGCATTAGGAGAGAGACCTGCTGCTGAGGGTTTTGCTAATGGTAACCTGATAGGATAAAGTATCTTTCCATGAAAGTATAATCCCAAAGTACTGGGGGAAAAAGTACAATTGGTACCACAAGTGACACAAGTTTTAGGTAGGAGGTGAAGCCTCTTGCTGAATAAAACTTTGGAAAAATGAGTAGCCTGTGCAACAGTATCTTAGAAGGCTGTGGTGGCCCATTATTGCTTGGAGAGTTCCTACTGTGGAATGTGTGGATTAACCTGGACAGGTGGATTGAAGTGAGTGCTGTGGGGTCCACCTTGCCAATATGCTGCTCTACCTGACCTCCTATGTATCTAATTGATTCAGTTTAGCAATGGCAAAGTTCTCTGCAAGGGTATTCTCATGAGATTCCCTCTGTTGCAATTTTTTATAGGTTTTTATGTTCAGAATAACACTTGGAATTAACCTAAAATGTTAAGTGTGTTCTAATGCTGACTTTTTTTTTTTTTTTTAAGGAAGACACTTAGATGGCAATAGCTAAAATGGCTTTGAGGGGGAAAAATACCTTGAGGGATTTAATAGAGCTTCTTTCTTTCCTTCTACGAAGTGTCTGAGTACGAAATCCACAGAGCTAAATCGGCCTTTCACCAAGACTCCTGAAACTATGGGCTTATTTCTATATAGTAAAATTAGTTTTGTGTGTCTAATTGAAAGGATGAGGAAAATGGAGTATCACCATTTAAACTTTAGCTAGGAATGGTTGCCCCCTTTAGTGGTGACTGAATAAATTTGCCTTCACTATGTTGGTTACTTCAAACTTCTGGTGCATGATGAGCTGAAAGCAGCAGGTTACCATGGCAAAAAGTCTGATGTCAGATAATGTAATTCATGTGGGAACTAAAATTTATCCTGCAGAGTTGTTCTAACTAGACTGCTTTAATAGAAGAAAATGAAGATGGTAAAAAAACCCCTTAAATATTTAATAAATATTTAAGAAATATTTTCCTGGTTAGTGTTTTGGCAAGAAATGCTGAGATAAGACAGGATAAAATGGTTTCTTACTAATTTTCCTAGTCACTTCAACATCAAATCCAGAGTATGTGTCCAAAATGGCATTCTTAATGCATTTTTAGCAGATGTAAATCACCATTGACCTATGGCATTGAGGTATTATTTCACCAATATGACAAGATATCAGTAGTCCAGAATTTCAAATGATCCTAAGCATTTCTTCTCTGGTTAGTATTTCATCATTTTTGCTTTTAGGAAACAGCCATGCAGGAACCTGTAGGCAAATACCAGATTATAAATTCAGTTATTCCATTAGCAATGGCTCAGTAGACCCTGTTGCCTCTCTTGGACAATTTTTAATTTTAGCTTCAAGTAGCTAAAACTCAACGTACTGTGAGATGTGAAACTGATTTACAGAAGGATGTACAATATAAAGCTACCATTTGTTAAATAGCGCAGAGGGAAAGAAATTTTTTTCTGTTTTAAAGGACAGGAATGCATATGGTTAGTTAATAGCTCCATTGCTTTTTAAATTAATGAAAGAGCAGTGTGCTGTTGAATCTGAATGTGTGCATCCGCTGCCAATCCATGCACCCTCATGTGATGGCAACTGCAAAACCATAGATTGAAAAATTCAAACAGACTCTGAAGGGACTATTTTTCCAAACTCTTTTTGCTCTCATCCCTAACTAGCCCTCCTCTCCTCTGTTCCTCATGATCACACTGAAATGTGAGGTGGAAAAGTATCACCGCTGCTGAACCGTGTGACTGGAGCTGCGGGGACTGTCCTGCCTGCCTGGAGTTTTGTGTGTCTCTCCGGTCCCGGTGTGGAGCTGCAGGCTCTTCCCTGCCAGCTTCCTGCGCACTTGTGTCGGCACCTTCTGTCTCCAGCGGCACGGAGCTGCCTCAGCCTTTGCCCGTGTCTCGGCAGGGCCCTGTTGTGCCTCTGGTGCTGGGGATGTGTGCGGGGCCACATCCAAACGCGCCTTTGAAGAGTTTGTCTAAAGAACTGCATCAGTTTCCTTTGATACTGTTACTTATTTTTGTTATATATATAGTTGTACAGATACATAAAGATGTAACTATTATTTCCTTCTTTCTCTCGGTCTGTCGGTGCAGTCGGTGTCCTTCCTCTGGCTGGGGGTGGGTTGCTGCGCTCACCTGCGCTGGTGGCAGTGACTGCATCAGGCGTTTCAGACGGAGATCGGAGGCGCCTGGAGCTTCACGGGGCGGGAGAAGGTGTCTGCTGGAGGGCTTTTCTCCGGTTCCCGGCTGCCTCCTCGATGGCTTTTCTCCCGTTCCTTGCTGCCCCATCGCAGCTCGGAGTCTCCCGGTTGCGGCCCGACCCGCGACCCAGCGGGGGGCGCCCGAGCAGCGCCGGCGGCAGCGCCTGGGGCCTTCCTTTGGCCTGGCTCGTGGCCGCTCGGGGTCGCTAAATACGCCTGAAACCCGTTTTCTTCTGTGTCAGAGCCATTGCTTTTTATTTCCCCACCGCCCCACCTTTATCTTTTTGTTTTTCCTTTTCTCCCGCCTCTTTTTTTTTTGCTTGTGAGAGGTATTTCAGAGGAGCAGCGGCTCCTCTGATGCTCTCCCAAACCGTCCACTTGTGCCCGCTTGGCTGCCTCTGACTGCATAGAGCAGCAGCCCCTTGCTGGGTATTATAAGTGTCACTTTGCCTCGGAACACGTACACATTGACCTTACCTCAGCTGACGTGCAAAATAAGCAAGTCAGTGGTTGTTCAGTCATTTAATCTGAAATCGGATACCACTAGCTGGTGAAATAATTTAAGCTCTTTGTGATGCAAATACCAGCGCCTTGCCTCACTGTAACAAGTCAGCACTGTTGGGTGCTCAGGGTCATTATGGGGCTTTTCAGTCTGCTGGATTGCTTCACCACGGTTTAATTTCATTATCAAGCAATTTGATCCATGTAATCTTTATTTTTGATGAAAGAATATTCTAACACTTCTCCCTTTTGAGTCTTTGATAAAGGATTTTTCATTCTTTTTGAGGGAGCAATATCCAGGGGAGGACCAGTATTAGCTGCAATGTCCAGTGCAGCAGGGGCAGAGGAGGTTCAGGCTGAGTCCTTAGGTTGCTTCAACCACTGGAAGCATCAGGGTTGTTTGGGAGATCATCCAGAGGAGATCGTGACAGCAAGGATGGGGATGCTTATCTCCTGAATATTAGCTTTCAGAGAGCTGACAGCACACCTCTGCTTAGACCGCTGTGCAAAAATCTGAGAGCTGTTAATCTTGTTCAAAGAAGGCAGATCTGTTCTGCTTTTACCTCGAGAAATTCAAGTGTTTAATGGCATGACTTATTTCACTGAATTGTGAAGGCTGAGCTGAAAAGTTATGCATTTGTACTGACACTGTCTACCTGTCATTTAAAGAAAAGGGTTCTTCTGTTTTTAAAAGTTCAGGTTTTATTAGTTTTGTTTTTTGCAATTTTTCTCTCCTTTTGGAGAAATAGTCTGCCAGCTTGTTTTTAGTTTATGATGAGAATTTCTAAAGTTAAGGAGGATAAACATGTGGACTCAACATGCACTTGGTGCCATAAAATGTATCGATCAAGAAGTGTTTAAGTGGGCTGCAACATTGAAGTCTACACTATGTTTTTTGAAAAGTTTTTAATGTCTCACTCTCCCTAATGGGAAGTACAAGCCACAGTGTGTTCATCTTTCTGTTTTTTTGCCGTTGCTTCTTGTGCTAACATTGGAAGTGGCTTTTGAAAGATGTTTTTTTTGTTAAAACATTGTTCTTTCTAGGATGTAATGTTATACATTACGGAAGTTCTTTTTTGTTTTGTGCAGGAGGAGCTCAGAGAACTGCATGAAGAGCCAACTGATCCTCAGGCACAACAGGAAATAATTAACAGCATTGAAGAAGTTTATTTTTCCAATGACTCCTTTGATATTGTGAAGTATGAGTTAGAGGTAAGCTGTCATCTTAAAAGAAAAAATGGTAGCATAACAAAAAATGGAGACCAAAAGTATGCTTGTTTCAATGAGCTATTTTTTGTTTCTTAGATCTTGCACTAGTACAACACTCTATTCTCCTACATCATCTTGTAGTTGTTTGGAGCTTCTAGCATAGAGTATTGGTGTATATACATAGTATATAGTCTCTTCTTTTAATGTGGTAGAATTAATATCAGATGTGCTAACAGGCATTTCATAATTTAAACTATAGTGAAAAATTCAAGATAGCTGAGGAAAAAATCTGTTCTATATTTTGTGTATTTTTTTAGCAAACTGACTGAGACAATAATTTCTCTGATTGGCTGGCTGTGTGTATACATAGATGGCGTAAAATAAAGTAACTTTGAGGCAATTACATTATTAAATGAGGCAATTATGATCATATGTTGTATAACTTAACATTAATTGGTTTCAGTATCCATCATTTGAAAAAATGGTTTAATTCTGCAAATTAGATTGCAAAAGCCATAAGAATGTTTCTCTAATGAAACTGATTGCCTGGCTAATACTACGTCTGAGTTAACATTCTTTAATTTCTCACTGCTTTTAATTTATTGCTTAAATGCAGAGACTTCCTCCAGTACTTAGTCTTCAAGAACTGGAAGAGTACAGAGACAAACTAAAACAACAGCAAGCTGCTGTAAGTAAAGATTTTTCCCTCTGTATCCTCACTCAATTTGTTGTTACGTCTATAAGTCTAGCAAGAATTATAACTGAAAAAGTTTTGATTTCTAGAAACATTAGATACTAAGTATTTTTTTTAATATTATGATCTGTGCCTTTATAGTGGAAGATCATCACCAAATCATATAATCATATGAAATCATAGAAGTAAATCTTAGTGTTAAGTATTGTAACAAGAAGCAAATATGCTATTTCTTTAGAAACTTGATTTTTTGAATGTTTATCTTGTAGTGTTCAACATGGTGCTGAACAGTGCAGTAGTATCTCTTGGAGGGATTTCTGGCAATGTAAGACATAAAATGTTTTAAAAACTCTCTTCTTGAAGATGCTATTTTGTCTTACGTTTCATTTGCCAATATGTTAATTGTTCACAAGGGTTTTTAGTGAACACTGATACAGTTATGTAATAAACCAAATTAAATGTAACGAGTAGTCACAATGAGGAATGAAGAGAAACCGGAGTTGCAGCTTTTGAAAGATGCTTGTTACATTGCACACTTTTAAATTTTCTATTCATGTATTAATTGTTGTTCCATTGCTCTTTTGAGATGAATAACATGGGACAGGAAACAAATCTATTAACTGTGGCATCTGGAAAGTAATAATTCTAATTCATGTTTTTAAATAAATGAAATGAGTTCAACTCTCTACAATAGGAGAATGTTGCATTGTTAACAGTACACAGAAAGCAAGTGCCTTCTGCCTTAGACTGCTTTCCCCATCATATACCTATGAAGTTTTGTGGAAGATTAGTGAGAAGTTGAGGAAATGAATATTCTATGTTTCTCACCAAGATTTATAAGGAAATAAGTTGGAAGTGAGTGAGAGGCAGTGAGAGGTTTCATGTGTTTGTTTGTGTGGTGTTGGTGTTGTTTTTTTAAGTTTAAGAGGACATCTGCAGGTGATCTTGTTTTGCAAGGAAGTGCTCTCAAGACTTAGACAACTTCACTGAGATATGCTACATAATCCCAATATGTGTTATCAATGTCATGGCCATTTTTGCTTGCAGAATGGGATCTGGCTGCTGCTGGGAGAGTTGTTTCAGGGCATGGCTGCAAACATTTGAACTGGAAAGTACATGCAGCTAATGAATAATAGGGGAGAGAACTGAGCACAAAGTTTCCAGTAAATGTGACCAAATGTGTCTTCCTTTTAGAATAAAAACAGGTAAAAACTCTCAAAGCCAAAACTTTTGACAAGAAATATGTGCCTGGTTCTTCCCTCGCCATACCCCCCAGTCAGGATTGGTCCTCGTTTGTTTCTTTCTTAATCTCGTCAAAATGTGTTTCTGGTATAGGAGGGAATTACTTCCTTGGACATGTGCCAAGATGCTAAAACTCCGTACAAGCTGTATTTCATGTCCTTATGTCATATTTTCAGGTAGAGTGTGAGAGACTGTTGCGTATTTTCTTCTTCTGTCTCAGTTATTATCCATTTATCTTGTTATGGGTCATTTAGGGTACTGCCTCCCATAAAGGATATTAGTGTCTTTCATGGAAGACAAAACTGCAGGATGTTGTGTGTTGTTATTTCAGTCCTAAAAATGTTTTAATGGTGAATAGATTATTAAATAGAGGATTCAAGAAGCCTGTTGACATATCACACAATACTCCTCTTTTTGCAAAAAACTGAATACTGCCTTTTTTGCTTCGGTGTCTGTATCTACAGCTGGCATAGGGATTTACAATGGAAGTTTGGAGATAAGAACAACTTCTAAATTTCTCTAATGCAAAGCACTTATATGACTGTGAATTTCAGGTACTAGAGCTCTGATCTTCCACTTCTCTGACTGTTACCGTCTGCTTTTGCACAGCTGACCTTGGTCATCCCTTCGTTTTCTGGGTCACTATAGACATCTTATTTTCTTTAGTTTACACATTGGTTTTCCATTCCACTGGAAGGATCCCAACTTGCTCAAACTTTTTTTAATCTATGTATCATGACAACTTTAATTTGCAATTGTCTTGGACAATTTGGATTAAAAAGGCTTTTTAGTTGTGTGTCTGCTAGACTTCATTTTAATTAGTAATCTAATATCCTTAGCTATATTGTTTTTTCTTCAGGAGATGAAATATTTTTTACAGATGTGATTAGGAAGGAGAAAATTGTCTCATCAGCAAATGTTGTTGGCAGGCATTGATAACCACAGTCACATTCAGTGCTGGCTAGCAGTTGCAGTTCAGGATTCCAAGACTTAGCCCAGCACAATTATATGGAAGATGCCAAAATGGGTGTGACAGTTTGGAAACTTATAAAGTAATTGGGGATAATATTGCTCATCTGAAAAAAATATCTGAGAGAATAGCTCAGAAAGAAAAGTAGCATCACTATGCTCTGGGAAAGGAAAAAAGTGCCTGCGGCAGGTGCTTGACAATGTTGAGGTTGTTATTAGTTAAGGGTAACTGAGGACTTGCAAAACAAAAAGAGTGTGAAAACTGAAAATGAAACGTGTCTTTTATTCCTATGTACTGCTTGAACATTGCTTAACAGTGAAGAATCAAACAGGTTTGTACTAGAGCATTGAATAACTAGCAGGTATATCCATGTCCTAAAGGTTCTTACAGGTACAGGACTAGAATAAAGGATGTGTTGAAAAAAAGAAGGTGAAAATTTCACAGTGCATAGACTGCAGAGTGAACAAAATTTCTTAAGAGCCACAAGGTCATGTAGGCTTGTGTAGCATTTGGCCTGATGATATCCTATCCTAACCCCGCCTCTTTCTGGAGTGGTTCTTTTGCTGTCCTGCAGAGGAAAGTTTTAGTTTTAGAACATCTACAAGGTTAAGAACAACTGAAAAGTTTTAAAATTGCTTTGTCGTTGGCGCCTGCTTTTGATATGGAAGGAGGAAAGTGTCGTTGGTTTTATGCTTCTTGTCAAGATTGCCAGCCAATGACATCGGAGTATTTTGAAGACCATTTATGTGTAAGTGCTCTTCCAGAGGATGGGAACTGAGCTGGTGGAGCCAATATGCGTTTGTTACAGAAATGCTGCTTGAAGAGCTCAACTTTGTGCGATGTTTGACTAAGCAGTCAAGTTTAGAAAAAACCTCTTTGTTTCTCTTTGCCAGTAGTGCATTGTGAGCTGTGTGTCATAGCCAGTTTTATTTTATTTTCATTTCTGGGATTATTGTTCCCCCAAAAGAATATGAAGCAATACCAATAATTCCTTTGTTATGTTTGAAACTGTTCCTTAAGTATTTTTAGTCCCTGTTGAAAAACAAAACTAAATACGCTATTCTCAAGCTTGTATTTATAAGACTGGTAGTACTGATTTCTTTTTAAGCTTCTGTGTTTGTGCAGAAGAGATTGATTAAGGTAGCAATGCCCAGTTTTTAAGTTCAATACAGACAGCAGCTTTCAGGAGCATTCTACTTGGAATTCTACTCAGAGCAGTGGAGAAAATTTTAGAATATACATATTCTGTGTTCTAAATAAGGGGTATAATGTGTAGAGGGTGAATATTAATTTTTACATAGTTTTAATGTAATGTAATATCAGTCTGAAAGGTAGGTGTCTTTATGGCTTTCTTAGATCTCCATGTATTGTGGTTTAATTCTAGATGGCAATGAAGTATCACTCAGTCAGTCTTTCACTCACTTCCCCACCAGTGGGGTGGGGGTGAGAATAAGAGGAGTAAAAGTGAAAAAGCTCATGGGTTGACATAAAGGTAGATAATGCAAGAGAAATAGCTAAAAAATAGGTAAAACAAAAGCAAGTGAAGCAAAACAAGGAATTAATTCACTGCTTTTCACGGGCAGGCAGCTATTCAGCCTTCTCCAGGAGAGCAGGGCTCTATCATGTGTAGCAGTAATTTGTGAAGACAAATGCCATCACTCTGAGCATTATTCCCTTTCCTTCTTCTCCCCCCAGCT
The DNA here is from genome assembly GCA_013399225.1 of Rhipidura dahli. Lineage (NCBI taxonomy): Eukaryota > Metazoa > Chordata > Aves > Passeriformes > Rhipiduridae > Rhipidura > Rhipidura dahli. Next base: position 327,133 of record VXAC01003219.1, on the reverse strand, counting down.
GTATATGCTGAGCATGACACCATGTGTTTGGGGTATCCCATGGGTCAGTTGGGGTCAGCTGTCTCAGCTATGTCCACTCTCAATAGATTGTGCACCCCCAGCCCACTTGCAGGCAAGGTGGTTTGAGGAGTAGAAAAGGCGTTGATCCTCTGCAGGCACTGCTCAACTGAAACACCTCTGTGTTATCAAAACTGATTTCAGCCTGAGTCCAAAACAGCCCCATACCAGGTACTTTGGAGAAAATTAACTAACCCAGCCCAAGCCATCACACCATGCTGGATGCTTGACTTAAATTTGTACTCTAGCAATAGCATGAGCAGAATGTAAACTCTTGCAGTGTCCCAAATTATTTCTATTTGCTATTCTAGCACGTTCCTCAACAAGCAGAGAGTTAAGTGAGTAGTCTAAAAATGCCCACTAATGCCTAGATGGAATTGTGAACATTTTTCTTAGCTTGGTTCTAAGGAAAGCTGATCATCATTTTTATGATTTTTTTAATTTGTTGTGGAGTATTTATTAATCAATTTGAAAAATGTAGAATTTAATAATAATCACAAACATGTAGAACTTTGGTATGGGGATGGCCTACTTAATTGATATTGCTATGTATCACAAGGAGTGTTCTTCTTTTTAAGGTATCTAAGAAAGTTGCAGATTTAATCCTTGAAAAACAGCCTGCATATGTTGAGGTAAGACAACTAACAGTCATTTTTCACGACTAAACTGCTCAATTTTATGCTGTTGCAATGCTGCAGTTGTGTTGTAATGTTAAGTTATAGTAGGGATGCTAGTGCCTGGCTAGCACCAGCTATTTTTGTATGCTAAAGCTCTGTCTCTATAGTGAAAACCAAGGGTATTGAGTTGAAGGTCCTTAAGATGATAATGATTTTGGCATATGGTCATTTTAAGAAGGCTTTCTGAGGACATGAATTTACAGGCTTAGGAGTGATTTCACATCTTATTCCATAAGCAAAAGCAACAGTGACCTTTCTTAAGATCTGTTAACTAGCACTAATCTCAGGCAGTTGTGAGAGTCACAGAATCATAGAATATGTTGTGTTGGAAGGGACCCATGCAGATCATCGAATCCAACTCATGGCCCTGCATGGAGCCATCCCCAAGAGTCACACCATGTGCCTGGGACACTTCTTGAACTCTGCCAGGCTTGGTGCTGTGATCACTTCCCTGGGGAGCCTGTTCCACTGCCCAACCACCCTGTGGGTGAGGAACCTTTTACTAATATCCAACCTAAGCCTTCCCTGACACAACTTCAGGCCACTCCCTTGGGTCCTGTCATTGGTCACCACAGAGAAGAGATCAGTGCCTGCCCCTCCTCTTCTCCCTCATGATGAAACTGTAGACTGCCATGAGGTCTCTCCTCAGTCTCCTTCAGGCTAAAAAGACCTAGTGACCTCAGCCACTCCTCATACAGTTTCCCCTCTTCACCATCTTCATTGCCCTCCTTTGGATGCTCTTTAACTTCTTAATGTCTTTCTCATATTGTGGCACCCAAAACTGCCTCCGGCACTGGAGGTGAAGCCGCCCCAGTGCAGAGCAGAGCAGGACAATCCCCTCCCTTGCCCAGCTGATGATGCTGTGCCTGATGCCCCCCAGGACAAAATTGTCCCTCCTGGCTGCCAGGGCACTGCTGACTCATTTTCAACCTTCTGTTGACCGGGATCTCCAGGTCCCTTTCCATGTCACTTCCAGTCTGTCTGTACATCCAGGGTTGCCCCATGCCAGGTGCAGAATCCGGTGCTTTTCCTTGTTGAACTTCATCCCATTTGTGATTGCCCAGTCCTCTAATTTGTCAGAACTTGCTACAGTTGGTGATTGTCCAGTCCTCTAAGGTCTCTCTGCAGGGCCTCTCCGCCTTCAAGGGAGTCAGCAGCTCCTCCCAATTTTATGTTGTCTGTGAACTTGCTGAGTATCCCTTCCAGTCCTGTGTCCAAGTCATTAATGAAGACATGCAAGAGCTGAGGGTCTAAGATGGAGGCCTGCAGAACCCTGCTAGGGACAGGTCACCAGCCTGATGTCACCCCATTGACTAAACTCTTTGTGCCTGACCCGTGAGCCCATTGCTCGCCCATCACATGATGTGTTTATCCAGCTGTGTGTTTGACATTTTTTCTGTAAGGATATTGTGAGAGGCAGTATTGAAAGCTTTGCTAAAATCTGAAAAGATTACATCAGCTGGCTTCCCTTGATCAGCTGGGTGGATTCCCTCGTCATAAAAGGAAATCAGGTTTGACAAGCAGGATTTTGCTCTCATGAAACTGTGCTGGCTGTGACTAATGACTGTGTTGTCTTTCAGGTGTTTTTCAATACCTCCCAGAATAGTCTCCATAGCTTTACCAGGCACTGCCGTGAGACTGACAGGCCTGTAATTTCTGAGGTTCTCCTTGTCCTTCTTGAAAACTGGGACAACATTTGTCATCTTCTGTCAGCTGGGACCTCTCTGGATTCCCGAGAGTACTCAAAAATCATTGAAAGAGGTTTTCCAATGACATCAGCCAGCTCTTTGAGTATTCTTGGATTAATCCCTTCAGGCCCAATAGGTCTGTAGGGATCCAGCTGGAGCAGGAGATCCCACAAAATTTCAGGGTTGACTAGGAGTTGATCATTCATGCTTGTTGTGATTCTCCAACTCAGACCCCCTTGGTCTGTCATCCATGTTGAAGATGAAAAGAAATAGTCTCAACATGTCAAAGATCTCCAAGAGCAAAACAAAGCAAAACTGCTTTAGCTGCTTGCAGTAGAGTGTTGGCATGGCTTCTCTTCTTTCTCCCAAAATGTATTTGCAACAGGTGTTGTAACAGTTCTCTAAGGCAAGGTGCTTTTTTTCCCTACTCATTTATTCTTAATATTGTCCCTATAACGTTTGGTCAGGGCTTCCTGATTTTATCTGATTATTACATGAAATGACATGGAGAATTCTGCAAAGTGAAAATGGTGATTAAGTTAGTCTGAGAATGATCATGTGATGAATACTTCTGTTTGTACAGCACCATGTGTCACCATTGTTATACTGGTGATTATGGCAATTCTCATTTTGGTCAAGAAGCTGGAGAGAGTGTGGAAGAACTCCTGGCTATTAACCTGTGGTAGATGTCATGGAGCTGCAAATATTTTCCACTTATATCCAGAGGTCACAACATCCTCTTCTCTTTACTTTTCTTTTGGCCAGTGCATCCAGCCTTTGTGAGGTTGCCATCTGTGTTCTGGCACATTGCCTGGTGAAAGGAGTGCTGCTGTTCAAAGAAAAATGGAGGGGGGAGAAGTGACCATTGCTTGTGTCGTCTCCTGCAATAGCAGGTGGAAGAAAAAGGCTGTAACAGTAATGTTGTTTCAGTTTTAGTTAAAGGAGTCAGGTGGGAGGCTATTGCAGAAGGAGGCTGCTAAGTGCTGCTCTGGTTGAGTCCTCACAAGATAATGGAGAAGGGGCGGAAAGTGTAATTGTATGGTATAAAAATCTTCTGGTATTTTTTCACTGTTGTTCAGATTTGAAATTGGTGGTTTTGAGTGAGTTCTGCTTTTTTGGAATCCAGCAGCTTAACTTTGAAAACTTCTCACTGCATAATGGAACTGCAGCAAATGTTCTTGCATTTTGCTGTGTAATGTTAACGTTCTTATTGCAGCAACATTTAGTGAGGTGCACCTGTTTTATACCTAGAAGTGCTTTCAGATGTTCCAAAGGGGCAGTTAAAAATCCATTCTGCCAGTAAAAATCTTTTAAAAACTTTTCTTAAATGCATCTGTGCCTGATTAAGTCAATAATTCTTCAGTGTTACTTACAGACACAGGCCTGCACAGTTACTCTTGTCAGGGGACTTGTTGGAGATTTCCGGTGGGCATTATAGGACTCACTTTCCCACTTATTCATGAAATGAACCTCCTGATGTGCTGTGTGAACTTGTATTGGCAGCTCCAGTTCAGTGTTCAGCTACAGTAACAGCTCATTAGAAGAATCAAAAATGCAATTGAATACATCTTCTGGACCCATTTTCACTGTGCAGAGTGTAGTTTAAGGATATCATGGTTTGAACCCCATGCCTGGTATGAAGTACTGGTCTGCCATGTAGTGCTATGGCCACAAGAGGCATGGCACAGACACAGCATAAGGGATTTACAGTTTTCTGTTCTTGGAAGAAAGACATGCTTTAGGAACAATCAGGGGATGAAAGATTGAGAAGAGAAAAATTGTATTTAGCCCTGCATGCTGGGCAGAAGACTCCCTCTTTGGGAATCTTTAGACTGCACTCTCTCCCCATTCCTCTCCATCCAGTCATGGTCTAAGGAGAGATTTTAGTCTTTGCAAGAGGCAGGACTGGAGTGGAGTTGCTCCTTATTGTATGTGTTGCCTCATGAACAAAGGAACAGTGGCTTTTTAAATAGCTCTGATATTTGCAAAGTATATTTTTAGAGAGAAGTAGGTATTGCAGAAAGGAATCTTTGAATTTGGTTTCTTAAGATATTTTGCGTATCAGCAGCTAAGCTGTCATTTTTACAAAAGCAGCATTGGTTACATAAAGGAGCAGGTTTTGGTGGAAGATGCAGCTTAGTGATTTGGAGACTGACCAGGGGCTGCTCTGAAACTGAACTGAACTCTGAACTTGTTTTTGCTTGTCATATTTTTAGAAGTAGATTAGTTTTCAAAGTGAAAAGCTCCCTTCTCATGGAAAGCAGTTGATATGTTTTGAAATGATGACCAGAATTAGATAAAAAAAGTGTGTGTGTGTGTGTGTGTATATATATATAAAATCTCTTTTCCTGTAGCCTGGGGAAAGAATGCTCTTTTCTACAGTGCTGTTCCTAACAAAAGAAATCCTGATAGTCATATTTAAACATTTATTTTTTTCAAGGAGTTGAGATTATGCTAGGCACTTCACTAAGTCATAATCAAGCTAAATTCAGGTCACCTCTGCTGAAGTGTTTTCAGCTGAAAGTCAACAGGATACAATTAACATTCATTATGATGTGACATCTATTAAATTGGTAGAACACAAGTGCTTCTAAAAAAGAAAATGCTGTGTGAAACATAATTTTTTTTTTTTTTTTTCTGCTCTCTGGCATATTAATGCATATTAAGCCCTGTATCTATCCCTAAAGCTTTGATCATTCTATTGTAATATATTAATGGTATAGAAATTGTTAGGCTAAATGTGAAATACCTAAATGTAGAAGGTCCCACTGCAATGAAAACAGATTTCAAATATCTTTGAAAGACAATTGTATTTTAAAATACAGTTTATATTAGTGTTACATTGCAGTGCTTAGTGTATATAAAATGATGAAAAATAATATATAAAGTAATTCTACAAAGTCATTATAACATCTCAAGAGAAATCTACTAATCAGTGGTCTTCACCGTGTAGCGTGTGTCTTTGTTTAACTTGTACCCTGTTGTCTCTCTGTAGGAACTTGAACGTGTTACATCACTGCAGACTGGCCTTCAGTTAGCAGCGGTTATTTGCACAAATGGAAGAAGGTATCTTGCTTAAGTAACTGCAGAGATTGAAAGTGGGGAAGTATTTAAAAAGAAATCTGTAAACCTGGGAAGTTTGCTTGCTGATGATAGTTCCTGTTTATGTGCTGAATGCTATTAACAGTAGTAGTTGGAGATACTGAAACAATTGCAAACTCTTGCAGCTCTCACTCTTGCTATTGGGAGTTCTCTTTGAAACAGAAAGCTTTCGAGATACACTGTTGATCCACAGACAAGTGCAGAAGGGAGGCTGTACCTTCTTAGTAGTCTGTTGGTATAACCTTGTTTTCTGAGTTTCTCTAACACTGCTGGCAATCTTATTTCTACCATGTATTTTGTTGGACTTGTTAGAACTGATTAGAAGTAAGTTTTCTTTTATGAATTGTTGAAGATTACGTTAATTTTTAACTTTTGCAGACACCTGAATATAGCTAAGGAAGGCTTCACACAAACTAGTTTGGGGCTACTTGCAAATCAGAGAAAACGACAGTTGCTTATTGGACTGCTAAAGTCTCTGAGAACAATAAAAACACTGGTATGTACAGTTATTTTTGTTCAGTGACAAATATTTTTCTTCATTTCTTTGTAGTAATGACTGGATTTTTTTTTTCTTTGTTTTGTTTTTTTTTAGCAAAGAACTGATGTGCGTTTGAGTGAGATGTTGGAGGTAAGTCCCTACCAGACTGGTATAATTTGAAGCTGTTCTAAGTCTACATTTGTCAGTCATCCTAATTTTGTCCGTTCCTTTCCTCTTGCAGACAGGATGTGTGCATGGGATGAAATTACATTTTTATTCTTCTTTTAAACTGAGAAAAGATTATCCAGGATTAATTTGATAATTAGATAGGCCCTCTGGTGGGGGAGAGTATTTTTTATCAAAGACTCATTCCTGCCTTTAGATCTGGGCACTGAAGCTTGAGTTACTTCAGTAAAAATGCTGTGGAGTCTTCACTTATCCCTGCTCTCAACTTTTACCTCTTTTCCTTAGCTTGATATTTGGGGAAAAAAAAAAAGATGAGATTTAGCTGATTGTTGATATACTGCATCTGGATAAAGAATATCTATTAGTATGTTACTGTACAAATTTATAGATGGGCTCCCTGGTTAGTATTTTATTTGAAAATGTAAATAGCCTTCTCTCCTTATTCATTGGGTTTGCTTTTTAATTCAATTGTAATAAACATTTCAGCATGCAGGCCATGACACTGAAAATTCTGGTACTGTTACATATACTGCCTAAAAGTGCAGTAGATACTGCACAGAGTGAAATAAGATCTTCTCTTAAGGTGATTAATTGTATGAAAGACAGCCTCAGGATTTTACTGACAGCTATAGTACATGTACTGTAACAGTTTTGACTTGCTAGATTGCCAAATATTTACAGCTAATATTGGATGGAATGTCATGATGACAATCCTCAGTTATTAAATTTGGAAACTGAGTCTTAATAGTTTTAACTTTTAAGATTCTGTAAATTTAATTCCATCTTGAGTAAGTCACCTTGTGTCAGCAAACTTTATCAAGCAAAACGGCACTCATTTTCAGGTGGCCGTAAGTGCCACTTTCTGCTCGGTGATGAGCTTTTAATTTCTGTGCTGTTTTTTGCTACACAGCAAGTCATCTCTTCTCTGTCTACTGGCAGGAGTTGTCCTGAGGAGGTGTGGGTGTTACATTCACACACAGACCCTAATGTCTGATTATTGTAATTGGTCAGTGATTTTTAAGGGCTGGAACTCAGTTTTTGGCTAAGTGCAGTTTTAGAGCTGTGCTCCGTGTCTGCGCCCAATAAGTTATCCCAGCTGCTGGCCCATTTATTTTCTGTACTCTAAGAAGTTAATAGGTTGGATTATGCATGAGAGCTGTTAGCAGCCACTCACAGGAGAGCATTTTGAAAGGGTTCTTAATTAAAAAAAGACCAGGAATGAAGCTACAGTAGCTTACAGGACTAAACTGCATCTGGACTATGTTAGTAACATATTTTATGCAAGCAGGCTTTCTGATTTGAGCTCTGTTAGACTTAATGGAGCAAGTACCAGGTTTCCAGTGGAGGAAGATGTAAAGAGCTATAAATGCACCCCTCATTTTAGATCAGCATACTGTTCTGTTTTCATCTAATGGATAATGTATTTGGGGTTTTTTAATGTTTTCATAGCTAAATTTGATCTGCATTAGAACACTGCTGTTAAAACAAATTCCATTTCAGAAACTCCTCTATGATAATAGCTGAATATAAATTACCCTTGCATTTTTACTCTTCAATCAAAGATTGAAATTCCAGTAACAGCATTAGGTTTTTGAGCTCTCTAAAGCACGTAATATAACAGATGTAATTATGACAAAAAAAAGGAAGCACTTAGCTATTAAAGAGGGTTTTCCTTCCTCCTTTCCTTTCTGGTCTCATGCCTAATAGAATAAAAAGTAACATGTATATCCAAGGCAATGCCCATGTTTTGCTGGTAAGACCCTTGGGTTTTACATTTTTGTATGTTTTATTTTTGTCCTGGCATCCTCATAGACTTCCTGATTGAGCTGTTTACCTGTTGGATATTCTTCTTACATATGCAATGTATATGCAATTGTATGGACAATGCATCCATAGTGTGTACTTTGTTTCCTGAGGCCTTCTGTGAGTCATTTGTATTTAATTTAATTTCTAATGAGCTACAGACTGTGTCAATTTAGATAGCGTTTATTTGGGTGTAATGTTGGGAGTGTCTTCCTTGTCTCTTTTTAGGTTTTATAAACTATGGGAGCAGCCTGCCAGTGCCTGCACTAACCTCTTTCCATGCTCATGAATAGATAACTGAGATGATGTTAGTTGTTCTGTAATAAAAACTTTATGATGTAATTTTTATGTGTGCATAAGGAAACTATACAGCAAGTTGTTTGCATAAGGTAATGTAATACACAGTGTTTTCTGATGTTGCTAACATCTGCTTCTAATTCTAAACTACTTGCACATTATGAGCTGCAGTAGACACTCAGTCTTTACTGTACAGACAGAAAAGGCAAAATATTTTATTCCTAATTTTTATACATAAGCATGCAAGCAAAAATGGGTATTACACTGTTGCTTCAGATGAGCTTTCACTTGTATTTTATCCTAAGGAAGAGGATTATCCAGGAGCTATTCAGCTGTGCTTGGAATGCCAGAAAGCTGCCAGCACTTTCAAACACTACAGTTGTATAAGGTAGGGTGACATTGTGCAGATTTCAGCTTCTGTATGATTTTATTTGTAAATGGTATGAAATAGTGGTCATTAATTCTCATTCTCTAAAGCGAGTTTAATTGAAAAGTAATTTTCAGCTTAGAAAAGTAAAATTGAGGCATTTATAAAAACATAAGTATCCTCTGTGGTTTCCCAACTCCCTCTACTGCAACTACCCAGTCCTTACAATCATAACAGTATGTAATAAATGTTTGGATTATATAATTGTTGTAATATATTGGCAGGTAAAGTTTCAACTTAAAGTGAATTATAACTGTGCTACAACCTCCAGCCTAGAGATACCTGAGCTGAATTTTTAATGAGAAGTTTTTATTCTCAAATTAATTGGCCTATAGCAAGATGGTTTCTGCAGGATAACTTACCCTGATTCTTGGTAATGAAATTAGCAAGTGCAGAGTTTCGTGCTGACATGAAGAAATTGCTTTCAGAACTAAAACTAATCTAAATATCTGCAGTTTCTAACCTAGAAAGACTTGATGTTTCAATTGCTTTAAAAAAAAAATCAACCAAATTGCAGGAAATGCTCATAAACTCCAGCAGGTTTTTATGGAGGCCCTTCTGTTTGAAGGCTTGTTGCATGTGGGGAAGCAATCAGGAAATACTGGGTACTCTCTTTATCGTTTAATGGCAGCTCTTTTTGATGCAGTTTTTTTCTATTTAAACTTTTCTTTGGGAGATGTTGTACCCAATTTATCTAATAGAAACAAAAAAGGACTGTGACGGGTGTATCATTTCAGCATGGAGAACTAAGCGGAGACGCTAGAATCTGTCTTTTGATAATTAATGTATGCCTCTTAGGAGAAGAGAAGCACAGAGGGGTGTACAGAAGGAAGCTGTTTAAAATCAGATATGGTGATTATTTAATGAAAACTGTGTTTTCTGAGCTTGAAGAGCATGTCCTGCCTATTTCTTTGTTGCTTTGACGCTTCCAAACAAAAACATACTAGTCATATTTTTTGTCTTTTTTTTATTGCTTCCATCCTGAAATTTTTAAAGCTGATTGTTGCAAAGGTGCAGTGGTGCCTTTCTTTGTCCTAAATAGTTTTCTTATGGTAGATATTTTTGTTAATCTTTTATACCAACTTTAATTTTTTTCTGAGAAAGCTTAATTTCTCTTTTCCCTATGGCATTTCTGTAAGGGGTTCCTGAGCAACAAATAAAAATTACTGTAGTCTGCAAAGACTTGACAGTCCTGATCCTTCTGGGTATGTTTTGCTGTAGACCACAGTGCCAAACCAAAACATTTAAAGCAAGTTTCTTGGGAGTTGGGAATGTCTTTGAACACTTAGGTTAAATCCTAGCAGGATGGGGTCTTGTCTAGGCTCTCTTAATACTGTTGCATTATAAACATAGAATAATGTGCCTTTCCACGTAGCAGTGGTGTGATGGTGCTAGTCTGACACATCAACAGCAGCGTAATGGTTTATGATAAATTACTATGTTGTGGCTCAGTAACAGGGTTTTTGGAAATAAGAAATGGTCTGAAATGTTTCTATAATCAGTAATTTGTTTGAAACAATTTTTTCTTTCATCAATAGTGAGTTGAATTCAAAACTGCAAGACACCTTGGAACAAATAGAGGTAAGAATTAATATATTGATGTTTATTTATATGTTAATATTTAACCTCTAAGTATGTGTTAGTATTTAATCTCTAAGTAATAGAGCTTTCTAATACAATGTTGTTAGCAATTGCAGAATGTGAACATTTCTTTCAAATACTCTCTTTGGATGCTGTAGTCATTGCTGTTCGTGTAGAATTTAGTGCTCTAATCAACCTAAATGCTCTGTAATATGTTATCACATTATGACCCAATTCACGAGTTTTGCCTACTCCAAGTGGAAGAGCAGTCAAATTTAAAAAATCACATAACATTTGAAGTACTGAACTTCTGTGAATTCTTTAGACAACTTCTCTAAATAATTGTGAATAATAAATGAACAGCAAGCCAGTAGGTTTGGATAAGATATACAAGAGATCACAATTTCACAGGAAATTTTATGAGGTCAGCAAACTGGAAAGTGCTGAACAGGATCTGTGCTAAGCCGTAGGAAATAAGACTTGAATAGCTGTGAAGGATGCAACTAAGGTCAGTTTAAGTTGGTAGATAGTATCACAAAAGCAAATGCATATAAAATGTTAAGTGTCTTGCTGGAAATTAGTAGCAAAAAGAGGAATTCTTTAAACTCCAGATCTAAGTAATTTTGAGCTGGAATTTGGTAAGCTTTTTGTAAGAAGTTCAGCAATGGTAGGTATGTATAAGGTTTGTGATGCATGTGATGTTTAGCAGGAACCTGAATTAGCTATTTCAGCATCTGTCTACACCCACTGTCATGTGCTCTTTAGAAAGTTAGACATGTTTTATCATACCTGGTTATTCAATTCCCTCTAAAGTTAGAACTTTGTGTATTTCCTTCAGTTATGTCTTTGTACTTCAGCTTTTATGCAAAGCTTTTTTGTTTCTTTTGTCTTTCTCTGATAGTGCTTTATTCAGAGCATGTCTGGTTCAAAAGAGTTGATGGAATGACTGTTTTCTTCTCACTCTCACACAGGCCCTGTGAGAGTGAGCATGCTTATTTTTTCCTTGAGAGCAAATACTGATATTGCTTGAAAGGAGACATGCATCATTACTTCCTTCTAGGAACAACTTTGAAGAGCAAATTCTGGTCGTACCAAGTTAGGATAAAATGTGCCATATTGGTTGGTGAGAGCAATTCACAGCTAGTTAAATAATCACATTCAAGATTTTTATTTATTACTTGTGGATTTATAAAAATATCTTATTTTCTTCCTGTGAAAATATCTTATTTTCTACTGGAATTATGCCTGTGCATATGGGAGAAACATAAATCATCCTTGGGTCCAGGGAATATTGCTGAAATTAATATAGAGTAATATTCTGCTAGCTAGGATTTCAATAACGAGTCTTTTCAATAGTTGAGTGTCTCTACTTAAGTCCATTCCTTTTCCCTTTTTTGTCTTATTTTAATTTAGGTTTTAATATAGATATTACTTTTATACTATGTTACAAATAAAATACAAGATGGCTATAGTGGAAGGAGCTACTGAAAAATGTAGCTGAAAAGATTAATTTCTCTGTGTTTAAGAGCTCTGTTCATGGACAGTTTGATATCCCAGTTTTTCTTTGTACAGCTGTTCTGCAAGAAACAAGAGAAGGAATTTTATGTTTTTAACAATCAGTATATGACTGAAATTCAAATTGTTGTGTAATGTTTTAGAGAAGTTCTTATTCTTTAGGTTACTTGTCCTTTTACCATTTGACTTTTTTTAAAGGTGGAAGTAGACCAACTTAGAAATCCCAGCTCTCCATTATTTAGGTGTCAGGCCTTCTCAAAGTAAACATCACTTCAAATTTGACTTCAGTGAAATAATGTTCTTTTTCTTCCTTTTTCTTGGGAGTACTGGAACTCTTTGGCTGATACTGAAGTACTTACAACTGCAGGAAGTAACATTTAAGCACCTTCAGAACAGTCAAGTCCCATACAGTCTTGTTTATTTTACAGCTATAATTATCAGACTGTTTAAATAAGCATTGTCCTCACTTGCTGTTGTTTAAGTAGTGTATTACTTGGCCTGTTTTTATTTAGTGTTTAACACATTTTTTCTTTCATTTTTATAGGAACAACTGGATGTAGCGCTTTCCAAAATATGCAAAAATTTTGATATCAATCATTATACAAAGGTTCAGCAGGCTTATAGGCTGCTTGGAAAAACACAGGTTAGTACTTATCTTCTGAGGAAGTCACAGAGAATGTTCATGTCACGACATGAAGCTTTGGGTACTGTGATGGAAACTTGTTTTCCTAAGTGTTGTGGTTTAATCCCAGGTGGCAGCTTAGCCCCCCACAGCAGGATGATTCCTCCCCCTTGGTGGGATGACAAAGTCAGAGGGTAGGCAGGTGTTCAGCCATCCCCAGGACAGCAGTACTCCATAATGTGTAACAGTGACTTGCGAAGACAAACTTCATCACTCCAGACATCCCCCTGTTGTGTCTTCTTGCCCCAGCTTTTACTGTTAAGGATGATTTAAGTAATGAAATATTGCTTTGGTCAGTTGGGATCAACTGTCCTGGCCGTGTCTCCTCCCAACTCCTGGTGCACCCCCAGCCCTCTCTGGAGGGTTGGGATGAGAAGCCTTTGAAAGGCCTTTACCCTGTGTAAACACTGCTCAGCCATGGCTAAAACATCTCTGAGTTATCAACACTGTTTCCGGCACAAATCAAAACCACAATCCCATGCCCCATACCAGCTATTGTAAAGAAAATTAACTCTATCCCAGCCAAAACCAGCACTCTAATGCTGGTGGATCTTGCTGAGTATACAAAGGTTTTTATAATGCTCAGAAAATTTAACAGTACTTGCTAAAGGTAAGCTGGGTGTTACTGCAGCACGTAGCTTTTTGGACAGGTTACAACTGTAACAGTTGCATATTTCAGCTCTGTTTGTATTACTGTTGGCACTATTCATTCTATTTGGTCATGTGAATATTATTTTTTTATACCTAAGTCTGTGTTTCTGTGCACAAACTCTGCCTTGAGTATTTCCATTTTATATTGTACTCTTAACATGGTGGGAAGGGAACACGTGAGATTTTTTTTGCAGTGAAATAAATCCCATGGCACGTCAAACACATACTGTGAACGTCCTGAAAGTTACATCTGTGTGTGCCTAGAGCATTTTCTGTGTAAATAAGAGTAGACCTAAGTTCTTGCCTAGGATGGGGTTTTCTTATGTTTGGTGCACTGCCTTGAGGGTTCATACTGGTTTGTTTTTCTGAGAAGGCAGTCAATGAGTTTCCTTCTGCAGCAGGTGTGAAGTGTGGGAGCTAAATATCAAGGTCCTTGTGAAGAGAAAGGATAAGGAGACTTGAAAGTCTTGGAGGCGTGTTTTGTCAGTGATCAGTGTTCATAAAACAGTGAGGCTGCACATGGTGGTGCCAGTGCAACAGTGATGATTTACTTAGGGAAGAGATTCTCCCAGAAAGATTTAGTTGCTAAAGAGCAAGTCAAAACATCTGTCCCTGGATGAAGACAGGACAAGAACCCCATTAATTTTTTATTATGCTCGTTTTTTTAAATGGTATTTCCAAATTTTAGAAGCATATCTGATACAAGATTGCCTTTCTTGGGTTTGTTTTAAATTTTTATTTGTTTGTTTTGCTTCTTTCTAATTAGAACCTTACTAGCAAAGTTGGGTCCTTTTTTTCCTGGCTTGACAGTATTGCTCTGCAGTAATATAGAAATAGATTTATCTTCCCATGATTTGTTAATGTGCAGAACTACTGGGATGCCTAAAGACTGCACCTTAAAATCAGGGGAGAAGATGAATTAGACTTCTGCTTCTTTTAGTGCATTGTATACAATTTCTTATTAACTGAACAATAATAGATACAATGCATTCACTGCTCCAAGTCAAGTGCGTGACATGTTGAGAAAAGCAGATTTTTTGTTGGAAAGGAATGAAGTTTCTGACAAAACTAAAGTGTTATTTGTTGCTGCATGGTTTTGCCTGCTTTGTTCCATTATAGAGTGACTTGTTTTTGACATTCTTTTTTTTACTATTAAAGTTTGTTTTTTGAACTTGTCCTGAAAATAATTTAGTTACACTGTTATTGAAAAATCTCCCATATTGACCTCTTTGCAGTAAACAAAATGTCAAGATCCTTCAGTATCTTCAGTACTTTTCATTATTTCATTTGTCATTCTGTTTTCTTTGGCTAGTTCAGGTTAGGACTAGCTGTAGAAGATGGGCTGTTTTCAGAAGAATTGCTTCTCCATTTCTTATGGAGTAATTGAGTTCTCAGCTCTTGTCAGTAGCTAAAAATGTCAAATAGGAAGTAGTGAAACTGATATTTTCAAATCTACAGGATCTGATAACTTTATTCTTGTATATGAAAGACTATTTTATCAGTTCCTATATACCATATGCTGATTATATGCATGTCCTGAAACAGGGAGAAAAATCGGTTTCTGAAAGGGAATAATGTTACATACAGTTTATTAACAACAAGGACACTTGGGAAACATCCTGACCTGAAACCTAGACATGATTATGGCAAAACTAATATGTTATGTAGTCATTAGTCCTTAGTACATATATTTAACTTTTTGCTGGAAAAAGTAGTCTTTTTTTTAAAACAAATGTCTTATTTTTTATAAAAAGAGGAGTTTTATAGGAAATTTATTTATATGATATGCATGCCTTTCTGTAATACTTAATTCTACTTTGGGTTCTTCAGTCTGGCAAGTGGATGAAGACTTTCACGTGCATTTAATTTTAATGATTGCGAAGGAAATATTTTTTACTTAGTTGGAAGTGTTTCCACTGGGAGAAAGAGCATGAATCTCAACTTTTTTTTTGACACATTATCAGTAATACAGAGGGTAAATAAATGAGTGAGTAAATTCTATAATTAGCTATATTATATAGGTGTAAAATTAATATTTACTAGTGACAATGTACAAAAAAAGAGATAAATTGCAGGGGGAAAATGGCAGAGGAAACTCATTT
This sequence comes from Rhipidura dahli, assembly GCA_013399225.1. Taxonomy (NCBI): domain Eukaryota; kingdom Metazoa; phylum Chordata; class Aves; order Passeriformes; family Rhipiduridae; genus Rhipidura; species Rhipidura dahli. The sequence continues at coordinate 311,887 of VXAC01003219.1, read as the reverse complement.
TATTTGTAATACCTCAACTTTTATGTGACCATATTGTAATATTGCCAAGATCTATGTTAGGTATTTTTGAGACAGACATTGGAGGACATGCTTACAGGTGTTCAGTACTGAAAAAGACTTATGTTAAAAGATGATGGCTAAAAGGTGATGGTGTATGATAAATTGAATTTTACTGTTTGATTTTATGTTACTCCATTTCTTTCAGACAGCAATGGACCAGTTACATATGCACTTCACTCAAGCCATTCACAACACCGTGTTTCAAGTAGTCCTTGGCTATGTGGAGCTGTGTGCAGGAAACACAGACACCAAGTTTCAGAAGTTACAGTACAAAGACCTCTGTACAGTATGTAATTCTTGCACATATGTATGGTTTTTAATCTGATCTTTTTCACTGTCATAAGTGTGCCTTATGTCAGTACACTCAGTTTTTAACCCTGCAGCTACTCTAGTTTCTTAATACAACTTATGGCTACTTGAGATATTTACTCACAATTTAATGTTGATTTTGATAGCACTAAATCTTAGGACCTTGGAGTTACTGTGCACTCCATCTAGCAAACAAAGAGCAACATTTCAAAGCATGTGTGTCTTCAGAATGATATGGTAGTTATTGGAATAACTGTTATATTTGAACTTTATTTCAGTGCATTTAGGTAGTATTCACAATTTCTCTGATACTGCATTTCAGTAAGAATTCTTGTAAATATGCTAATTTAATTGGAGTGTTCCCATTTTTCCTGACTTTGTATCATTCACTTTTCATTCTCACATTTAATTTCTCTCTTTTAATATCTGGATAAGGGACAGCTGTAATAGTGAGATTTGAAAGCCTGATGATAGACAGATCATGGACTGGAAATATCCATATATTTTCTTCTAGTATAAATTTTAAGTGCAGTTTCTTGCATAGTTTGTAATGTTAGAATGAATTTCTGTACTTTGAGTAGCATTTTTAGTCCACTCTTTAATATTTTCACTTGTAGTTTTACTATTACACCCTGAGAAATTTTCTAAAACTTCAGTGATGGGGAAGAAGAATGTGAGATATTTTAGGCACTTCTAACATTGACTTACAATTTGATATTGTGCATGTTCTTTAGGATGTTTGTTTCAGTCACAGACTAAGCCCTCATCATACTTCATCAACTTAAGGACTCATCCTATCAGTTGCAATTTATTAAATTAAAATACATTCACAAGGAGATTGAAGTTCATATTCTGATCCATTTTCTGTTCTTTCACTTCTCGTCTCTCCTGGGATCATGTAGCTTCCACTAGTACACAAAACATCTGCATTGAAAACCATTTCATTTTAAAGAGGTGCCTCTTTGACTTAGAAAGCTTACATAATCTAAGAGCCTTCATATAAATGAAAGTCTGATATGCAAAATAAATTTATTGGAAATAATTTACTTAAGTGTTCATGGACATAATGAGTATGATTCTGGATAGGTAGTATTTCCACTTCACTGAGATGTATTCTAGCTGCAGAAAGCCAGCAAACCCTGATCTTTGTTGTCTGGACTGCAGTCCTTTCATTTTTTGCTGTAAGCCTTCGGAGTGTGATTTTATTTTCATTTCTTAGTTTCTAATGAAGTTTTCTTTTAAGTTTACCTTCTTTTTTTGCTTTGTAATTCTGTATGCCCTTCGGTTTATTTCTCGTGCCTTGCTAATACTAATGATACTGAGCCCATATATTTACACTTACAAACTACCTATGAGCTGTTTCTGACCACGTCTAAAATGCAGTTTGTGTGTTGCTGTTTATCCTTATATTTGAGTGTGTGGAGGGATCTTTCAGGGAAATACCACATTTTGTATTACATAGAAAGAGGGTGGCTTTAACTGCATGGTTACAAAATTATTACCTCATTATTTCTATTTATTTTTATTTTTACTTATGCAAAATCTTAATGAGATGATGCTTAAATTATGTGACCCTTCAATAGCTGGCATTCAGTATAAAGGAACGTACTCAGACTTTTGGACTTTAATGTACTATGAATGTTGCTGTAATTGCACTGAAATTTGCTTTTTAAATTTTTCTCTACTATCTTGGTAACTATTAGATATTTAGGGACGGGCTGCAGATGGGAAATTTTGGTCTCTTACAAACCATGCTGTTCAGTGTTGGTTGTTACCTGTTGCAATGCATTTTTGAAATCAGGGTGCTGAATAAGATGAACTGTCATAGCAATTCAATTTCTAATTTCCTGTAGAAAAACCAGCTGGTTTTCATCTCATCCATTCAGTTGTTGGGGAATAAATTGTTTAAGACTGAAATATGAGCCTTCTTTCTCTTTGTTTAGTTCTAGCAAGAACCCTCTTCAGGCTGTCTATGCTGTTAAGCCAGGATGTCCTTAACATATAAAGGGTTATGGAGTACTTACTGTAATTACACAAGGGAAGTAATATAAAATTGAGTATTCTTTTTGAGGTAGAAATTCTGGTGTGTGTTTCTAAAAATCTGTCCAAATGAACTCATCTAGCTTATTTCCATTGTAGATGGCTAGTGGGGGACTATAGTGGCTTTTTTCTTTGCTTTGTTTGCATCTTTTTGGAAGTCAAATACTGGATATTGTAATAATGAGAGTCTTTTAAAAAAGGATAATGTTTTCAGAAATTCTTAAGCCTTTATCAAAGTTAGTGGCTGTGCATTCAGAGTCACTGTTTCATTGTTCAGTGTTTCTTTTTTTAGCAATATGCCATGCTTTTACATCTTTTCTCTTTTTGAATATTGCTGGAGCAGGGCAGAGCTTGGCTGCTTCAGTCTCAAGTTTTGATTTTCTTTATTCTAATATAAGCTTAAAGAAATTCAGTTGTTTCCTTAGTCTATATTGAATTATCTTGGTATTTAGTAAGTAATCCTTTCTTCCTGTCCACCTGAAAGTCAGTATGTCTTCAAGTATAGTGATCTGCACAAACTTCAGATTTTAGATACTAAAAGCCCTGAAACACAAAAAGAGTAACATTTCCTGATAAGTAGAGAAAATTGCCAAATCAGCAAGTCTGTTTGTTTTTAAACTACTGCTTTAAAGATCCTTCATCCCAATGGGGTATTTGCCAGGAGGGCTGGCATCTACATCTGTAGCACTGAAGTACAAAAGTCTGAATCATTGAACTGACACACAGGGGTGGCTGCATCCCTCTGGCTGTGAGATGTGCTGACCATTAGACTTTATGGCTTTACTTCTGTCTCTGTGTCACTGTAAAATAAATTTAAGAGGTAGTTAACATACAAGCCAATTGAGAAAAGGAAAAAAAAAGATGCTAACAAAACCACTTTGTATTTTTGAACAGCATTTGATTAGTTGACCAAAATCAGGAATCTGACACCTCTTAAAATACATTTAAAAATGAAACTGATGTATGTCAATCCACTGTGTGAATTTGGAGAGTTTTGTATGGTTTGTATTGCTGCAGCAAAAAATGAACACAGTTTTGCAGTTTTACAATGCAGTTTTGTTTTCCTGTAGCATATTACATCAGACAGCTACATTCCATGCCTTGCTGATCTCTGCAAAGCCCTCTGGGAAGTCATGCTCAGTTACTACCGAACGATGCAGTGGCATGAGAACCATGACCAAGATGAGGCAGCAGTTGTGTCTTCTGGTAAGAAACTTCTGGAAGCAAAACTTCTGATACTTGGAAATGACTTTTCTTGTGCTCAAGTTATTATTTGTGTGTTGGTATCTTTGAGGTCTTGGCTCAGTTCCTTCAGCATTTTTGCTTATAGTGTGCAGTAAAGACTGAAACACTGGATTTTTTTGCTCCTCAGTATAAGGTTAATTTTAAAATGAATATTTGTATGTGCCAGTCTTGCAGATATAAATAATTTTATTTTAAGCAGTGCTTAGGGGAAACATCCTTCCCCTATTGTGTGGAAAATAAAAATTTTTTAAAATGTGGATTTGCTGAAGCTGTTTTTTGATTTGAAGCCATTGCTTGAGATGAAAGTTTTTGTAACTATATCAGATGTAAAATTCAGAGTTGAAATATTTTCTTCTGAGATGCACTATGTGAAGAAAGATTCTAAAGTTTCGATTGAATTGCCCATTGTCAATAATATTTTCACTTACATTTTAAATAGGATAGTTACATTTTCTTCTCTTGTTTCCATTTTGCTGTGGTTTTTGCTGATGTAAAACCAAGAAGGTGCCATAAAGTACTTATTTCATGAAAAAATTATCACAGTAGACTCCTTATTCAGCCACATATGCACTTCTAAAACTAGTTCCCTTTAGTGTCCTTACTTTTGGTGCCCTGAGACAAGAAAACAATTGGCACTCTAAAGCCTTTTGAAGGAACCATTAAGCCTAATAAAGTGATATATACATGCATAATTTTTAATGCATGCCAGAGTGTTTTGGTATGTCTACTACTAATCTTCTGTCACTCAGTTTTTAATTTTCTGGAGATGTGGCTTAGTCATGATGTACAACTGAAATGTAGGTGATCTACTGAATCACTTTTTCAAATACCTCAGCAATGATAAAGCACACAAAAGATAATTTTACAAATACAGTTTAATTTCAGAGGGACTATAAATATCTACTTTTTTTTTTCTAAAACTCATTGCTCATTCTGCAGTAATTATTAAACCTGTACATGGAATTCTTATTTCATATTTGTTGATTTAATGGCTGTGATATGTGGTAAGGTTGAAGTAAAATTCCTGTAAAAAAGGCATGTGTGTGAGAAGGAACCAGGGAGGTAGTTCAGGAGATTATGCTAAAGTTGTTCCTCAAATAAGCCCCATAGACTGGAGCAACAGATGTACCACTATGTCTGGCTTTTATAATTTTGGGAACTCAAGGCTGTCCCAGTATTGTCCCAGTTAATGTCAGCATTTTGAGAAAGTACCTTAAATAGTTATCAAGGGACTCTTGATGTTCGGGCACAAGCACAACTGTAGAAGTGAGAAGTTGGACTTAAAAGACATTATTTATATAGCTCTCTGTGTTTTAATAGTGAAACTTATCCAAAAGAAGTCCTTAGAAAGACAGATTTAAGTATTTGTATATAGAACTTGTTTAATCTTTCTGAAGATAAAATTAGTGAACTAAAATGATCAACATAACATGAAATGAATTCTACGTCATATTTAATGAGCTGCTACTTATTCTGTGATTTTGTTGTTTGTACAGTAAACAGCAAACTGCTGTAATTTGGGGTTTCATCCCTGAAAATAAACTACTTAGGGGAAAATTTTCCATTACACTGTTTGTTGTGTGGTCAGAGCACTGCTTATGTTTTTGGTAAAGAGTCAAACAGAAAATGAGTTTTAAAGGGACCAGTGCAGATCATTTTTGTCTTCCGGGCTCAAATCAAAGTGAACTTCGAAGTCACACTGGTTTTTGTGAGGGCTTCCCGAGTTCAGTTGGTTTTCCACATACCATGAGATTATGATGTTGATGCAATTCACATGTATTCATGAGACGATGATTTAACAGAAGATCTGAAAGTGAGTGGTAAGATGATCACTATGGCATTTAAACTCCTGATTTCACAAGTGTGATCTTGGGGGTCAAACTTAGTAACAACTCTTGTATCTGTAAAAGATTCAAAGAAGAAAATGATGTAGGATGTAAATTGAATTTCAACCCTTTTAATTTTCAAAATGTTTCATTTATAGTACTGTGTAAATTCTGTGCAAGGCCTGCTTAGTATTCAAAGAGTGAAGCTAGAGGACAGATATTTGATTGATCCCTTTTTTTGGCTTTTCTCTACCATGCAAAGATTAAACAAAGGCCTTTTGTTATGGCTGAAAGCTGCCTTTCTGAATTTTTGATAAATACTGAAAAACCTGAAGAATTACTGGATTTAAAGCAGGCATCTAGAATAATAACTCCCAGGTGGTTTTGTTCCTTATTTTTATGTGTAGTTATGAATATTTATATGTTCTCTACCTGTTCCAAATTCGTCAATGCAAAATGTGTAAACGCTTGTGCAGTCCTTGATTTTCAAGGAAGTTATCCTAAATTAATGTGTTTGCATGTGTGAAATTAGTTGCAGTGCCGTTGATTAAAAGACTGGAAACAAGACCTTCTAGCATGACTGGCCATAATCCAGGAGCATTGGGAGACTGACAGAGAGAGAATATTCCACTGATTTTTTTAGTGAACAATAACATTTAGATTGCAGTGTCTGTCCAACCATTCCTTCACGAATGGCAGTTTGTGAGTACAGGGACTATGGTCTCAATCTAGACAACAGGTCAAAGGCACTGCCTTGTTTACGACAGGCTTCAGTCTGCAGAAGTTTAAAAGAGAGGAGGTTGCAGAAACGTACGAAGAGTGTGCTGTGGCTAAGATTGCTGGTTTTGTTTCCTTGGACAGACCAAGAAGGGCTAAATCCACTTAGAGGTTTTCTGCTTGGGTTATTCTTTCTGTTTATGTTGCATTTAATCTTCCGTGGAAGATCAGGGAAATGCATTTGTCAGAATTATTTCTTTCAGAAGATGAGCATATTTAGGTTCAGTTACCAAATTATAATTTATGTAGTCAGTGGGTAATACTTGTTTTATGATTTTTCTTTCATAAAGAAAAATTTTTTTTTGCATGTCCTACAGCAGTAGATATAGTACAGAATTATGTTTAATGCTGTTTTATGTGCAAACAAGACCTTTATCATCTCATTTTGAGTTATTAGGGTAAATTCTCAGTTAACCTGCGAAAGCAGTCTCAATGTCTTTACACAGGAAAAAGCTGAACACAGCTTTGCAGCCTTGGAAGAAATGAATATCCCTAATATGGATAGGGATATTAGGGAATAACCCTAATTTGGGTTTCCAAATTCCCAACTGTATTTTATTGTGTTTTTAATTTTGATGAGGAGTTATTCAATTGACAGTACTGGAGCTTTTACATTCTGGCTGGTTATTATGCTGGTTCTGTGTTCTTGAGTTCCAGCCAAGTGGGTGGACACTTTAACTCCAGTGGCTTGCCAGTTGTTCTTGGTAGTGTTTGTATGTTCACTACTGCAATCTCTAGCTTGCAGATAAAGCTTTCTCAGTGTTTGATAAAGTTCATAATTTAATAACATCTTCAGACACACCTTATGGCTCCATCTGCAAGAAATCAAGCAAGGCCAGCATCCTTCTCAGTATTCATATTCCCCACATTGGTTTTGTAATTTAAATGGAGGTACAGATGTAGAAGATGTCATATTTTTGTTGTTCCTGTTAAACTTACTTAAATATTCTTATAATAGGTAATAGTTCTTGTTCTGAGAAACATAATCTGGAGAGGTTCAAATCAGAAACCAGTTGGTTGATGGGGAGAAGGACGATGTGTATGAAACTCTTTTACTTAAAAAGAGACTGGCCTAGGACTGGGAGAATGAATCACTGCCAAGTGCTGTTTATGATTGGAGATTGTTACAGAAGGAAGCTCTGCTCACTTGACAGTAAGCGCTGGATGATGTGAAGAAGATACAATCAAAACATGGTCAGACTGCTGTGGTCTTGTGTATTTTGGTTTAATTGAATTGTCAGTGTCTGATACAAGTCATAACAGTTCCTGTTAGTGCATGTTTTTTCTTTTCTTCTCTTAAATATGTGGTAGTCCAGGCAATGTTGCATGGTCTGTTCTGCACACATCTGAAAAGGTTGATCAAAGTCTTGTATCCAGCATCCCACTCCTTACTGGCCTCTTTAGTAAGGTGCACACAATATTTACACAATACTGATTTAGACTGCAAGGTCTGGATTTCAGGGCAAGGCGTGACAAGGAGAGAACACTTACTTTGTTGATAAAAATTTCTGAGTGCTGACAAATGGAGGGCAGATGTACATTCTTTATGTTTCTGGACTCTTCTCTAGTAGACAGATGTGAAAAATTGCTCTTTTCTCTAAGGAAGGTAAAACTAAGCAGGAGTTTTTCTGGAAAAAGCTGTGAAGCCTGGTAGTGAATAACTGCAAAGGTCAATTAGGGTTAGCTGTCACTGTGATCCTTGTAGCACGTTGCTACCTAAGGAGCACTACTGGGACAGGAATTTGGTATGCAGGTGATGAAACTCTCCTGATCTACATTAACCTATAATGCTAAATGCTTATATGTGCATTATTCATTTCTGTTCAAAAGTTTAGAGCAAAGTAGCTCTTCTGGAGTTTGCGTAATTGATAAAATGGCAATACCTAAGGAAATTTAATTCTGTGTAGGATAATTTTCAAAGCTTTTGGAAATATTTACAATGCCTTTAACCTGAAGTTTCAGATGGCAACAATGTGATAGGAACTGAAGAGAACAGTTTTGACCGCAACTATGTAAAAAAGAAATTGGAACACGGACTTTCACGAATATGGCAGGTATGGGTTTTGAATTTTGTTTCCCCCTATATATTTATCCTCTCCCTCTTCCAGCTCTCAGGTATTAATTACAGTTATATTTATAGTAATGTTCTTAAGAAATGTCTCCAGATGTTTTTTTAAAGTGATCTCTTTTGATTTGAATATATCAAGATCATGGAAATATGACTTCTATGACTCAGAGGTTGCAATGCTTCCAAACTCAGTCAAGATACCAAAACATAGTAACAGGACTTTGTCTGATTCTGTTTCTTTCAACCTTTGTGCTGCCACACAATCTATTTTCTGCTCATATGTTTTTCTCTGCTTTATATTTCTGGTATAACCATAGCCATGAAGGACCTGGAGCCTTGTGAACCTGCCTGGTTTCACAGTATTGTTGGTGTGACTGCTGGATCTGTTTGATGTGCAGTGTCACCCAAAATGTATGATGAAAAAGCTGAGTTCCATTTTTGTGTTGGCAATAAAGCATCTAGGATTGACTCTTATCTGTTATAGAGTGCTAAAGAAACTGATTATAAAATTATTTTAGAGAAATTACCCATGTTACAGAAAACGGAAGTCTATTCTAAATCTTGAAAAAAGAATTTATAAGTGCAAGAAACCAAAAAATGTTTTAACCGGGTATCCAAGCCTTCACTTTTTGTCTTCAGTGTATCAAGTGTACAAAAACTTGTTTGTGTTTTGTAGGATGTTCAATTGAAAGTGAAAACATATCTTCTGGGAACAGATCTGTCTAACTTCAAATACGACGACTTCATATTTGTACTTGATATTATCAGCAGGTATGCGGGTGTGGTCATAAGACCTTTTAGTAGTTGTCCCCAAACTTGAGCTCTGATGAGATGGCACTGTAGATTAAGGCTGATATTTGCATTTTGATGCCAGTTTTATTCAAATGTGCTGATTACTTGAAGAGCAATTCTTCTTTATTGTGAGAGTTTATGAGGATGTATTTGGGAGAGGTAGCATGAACTGCTTTGCTGCTCAAGTAGTGCTTAAGTGTGATATGATTTCAGTATTGTCTCCCTTTAGGATACAGGATGTGCAGGTCTAACAACTTTTTTTTTAAGAGCTTTTAAAAGGAGTCTGAGTTGAGCAGGAAAATACTGTAGTACTGCCAACCTGTACAATATTATATCCTTCTGATTTGGTAATAAAATGACAGATTGAGACTGTGAACTAATAGCTTTCCCTGTGTAGTGGGCTCTCAAAAATACGTTTATTTTACTATGGCTCTTTGTCTCTCTGTGTATGATACACAATGATTGGATTTGAAGGAAAATGAGACGTCGACTTTTGTGGAATGCAACCTTAACATTACAATGTAACATTAGTGTTCTGTGTTTATGAAGATACGTGTACATTCACAGTTGGAACAGCAGTATTAAAAAATCAGTAAATATTTCTAAACTTTGTTTTATTGCTCTAGGCTGATGCAAGTTGGAGAAGAATTTTGTGGCAGTAAGTCTGAAGTTTTGCAAGAATCTATCAGAAAACAGAGTGTTAACTATTTCAAAACATACCACAGGTGAGACAATTACATGTGCAGTGGATGATTCTAACAATGTTTATTATTGTTGGGTAAACGCTTTCCAAGGAATTCCACTGCATGGTGGAATTCCTACACTGAGGCTGGCAGTAGAGTAAGTTTCATGATGAGAATAAGGCTCTGGACCCTGCAGAAGGCAAGAGGGTAGAGAAGCCTTTGCTTCCACTGTGTTTGTGAAAAACCATAGTTCTGCAGCAGGCAAGCCAGTTAAAAATGAAAAATTTTTTAATGTAGAATTTCAGTAGTTTTTTAGGTTGCCTCTTTTCCCCTGGCATCCTGAGGAGGAATGCCTCTGAAGTCCCTACTTTGTAGTAAAATTGTGACTTCCTTTTCTATGCTGTTGCTTAAGAAGACTCATCATATATGCCTATGAAATTTCTTTTTTCAATATGCTGTTCTGTCTTCATCAAATAAGATATTTAGAACTGAGTCCATCCTTTTGAGTCATGCTTGCACGGCTTTTTCACTGGCAGGATTGAATAACGTTTCAGTCAGCTCTTGTCATATCTGAGGCCAGTCATTTGTTGTCATGGACGGGCATTCTCTGGGCTCAGATATGACATATGGCTATGAGAGCTTCAAGACTTGTCTTTCTGTTTGTTTGTTTTAGTTGTCTTGTTTTTCCAAATGTTTTGGTTTGTGTCATTGGTAACTTTTAAATTCTAGTTGTCAGGCATTATATTCTTTCTGGGTGTAAAAAGCTAGGAAAATATGAGAAGAAATACATTGTTCCATGCTCTAAGAAATGTGTACTTTCCTAGTCTTAATCTGTTGTCCTTTTGTTTTTTGGGAGCTGTCATACAACTAATACATCCAGACCCATGTAAAAAGTCTGAGACTTTCTGCCTTAAATGCATAAAGTATGACAATTAGGACAGGAGAACATGAAACAATGTCTAAATTCAGAAGATGATAATGTGGTTTGGAATTTCTTTCAGCTTTGGTAGTTCATAGCTAAGAATTCTTTCCGGATTTCCTCAGTTTGACTTGTCTGAAAAACTTGAGCCTTAATCAGATCCACATTATATCTTGTCAAGAGATACCACCTATTTTTATTTCTTGAAATTTTCCTGAATCCTGAACTGAATTTCATGAACTGATTTTGGTCTACCTAACCATCTTTTACCTCACTGACTTAGCACATAATGCCTTGTTGGGTTAAGTAAATACCATTTTGACTGTTACGGTTTTGCTGATGTTTAAAAGCTTAAGGAATCATAGAGTAATTTTCTGAATTATCTTTCAGTAAAATAAAGGTTAAGGAACATTGATGGAATATGTATAGAAATAATAATTTTTTGAAATAACTTGTGTTTTTTAAGATAATGTAATTCTTGTGAAAATAATATGAAATATTTATTGACATGATTTAAATTATGTGAGACCTTTTAATACTTTCTACATGTTTTATGCTGCATGGGTATTGTGAAGATGATTTGATTGACATTTTCCTCCTCAGAGGAAAAATATTAAAAACCCCTGTCTCAGAGCTATATCCCCTAGGTTGTATTATATAAAAGTTTTAAGCATCTTGCCTTTTCAGATCAAGCCAATGTGGCTTTCTCTCCTCTTGGGTATTTAATTGGAGGGAAAAAAAAAAAAGTAGTGCTTTTAAGGATTCATTAGCACATGAAAGCTGCATGGAGCTGAAATGCTTAGAGTCCAGGAGTAATCAGTTCTTTGTTTTTGTAATTTGACATATATGGCCTCCTGGGCAGTGTGGTGTTATAGAGAACTGCCAACATGTAAAAAGTATTGAAAGGAATTGGCCATGTATTTTAAAAAACATAGAAGAGAACGTAGTACTAGAGCATACGTAAAGGCTTTTTTTTGGGTGGAAATTGATTGTTCTAATAAACCAGAATGGGCTTTTGGCAAAGAGCACCAGTGAGGTGATTTTTGAAATGCAATTTACTTTTTGTACTGATACACTTGTAAAAAGGTGTGTTTGATTACTAAAGCTTTCCAGAGAATGAATGCTTCAGGTTTTCATGCATACCCCTTTCTAGACATATATGCTGCTGAAAATTAAGAGCATTTGTTCAAGTACTCTGTCAGAGCCTTGGTTTCAGATTTGAAATGCTACAAAACCTGTTGTGATGTGGCTTTTAAATGTTTGCTTTTCTATGACTCTTTCACCTTAGTTTCCCTCACAAAGAATTTTAATCTGTAATGCTGGTTTTCACAGCATCTCTATGTACTGTTTCTGTTGGCTTAACTGCGAGAAGATCTGCAAGCTATGGGTACTCAATGCCCTAAAAATAGCACTTGAAGTCTATTTGTATTTAACTGGTGAATTTAAATAGACACAGCACAATTCAACACATTGCTTTCTCATCGTGGCAAGCAAATTTTAATTTTAGTGGTGATTGTAGTTCATTATTGAGGTTGTGGTATTCCTAGAATATTTTATTGCCTAATTAGAAACCCTGTGCATAATTTACCGTTCCTTGTTAAACAAAACAATATGCCCTATGTTAAGAAGAAAAGATTGAGCAATGTGATCCTAAAAAGCACTCATTGCTGTCTTTTCCTATATGTGTTCCACTTACATGGCAAAATTTTTTCATTATTAAAGATATTTCTGCTTATGACAGAGTGGAGGCTTTTCTAGTGATTAAAAATGGAACAGAAAAAATGCAGAGATGTAATGTCTTGTACTTTTCCTTATTACTGTATTGATACCAAAGTAAAATTAAGCTATGAAGAAAATTAGATATTATTAACCATTTAACTTTTTTTTTGTCTGAGAAGCTGACAGGTCTGTAGAATATTAGTTCTTTCCATTTCCCTTTGCTCACTGTTTGCTTCAGTGTGTTTGAAAAAAGTACCTGTCCTGTGTGAGCTCTTGGAAGCTGTTGTGCTGCTAATGGAGGGTTTGTATGTATTGTATTGCTTTCTACAGTTTACAGAGGAAAAAAGGTCCAGTATTTCTTCATAATTGTAGGTGTCTATAATTTGTAATGGTTTCAACCAAAAAAAATTGTTTGCAAATTTTGGAGATAGTCACAAAGAGTATCTTTCTCCAGAGGTGTCATTAAAAATACACTGTTTTAGTAGGCACAGCTTTTGGATGGTTTGTCAGTTGGAAGAATTACTTAAATACTTGTTTTAAAGTGTAACTTTTTGTACAGTTTTAGAAGGAGATTTTCACTGAAGAAGTGAAGTAATTGCCAACTTTGCGATTTACTCTTTCTGCCATTAAGAATATTCATTTGTTTTTCAGAACCCGTCTTGAAGAACTAAGAATGTTTTTGGAGAATGAGACCTGGGAACTTTGTCCTGTTAAATCAAGCTTTAGTATTTTGCAGCTTCATGTACGTTCTATGAATAAAACATACAAATGTATTAATACTTGAATAACTAAGAGTCCAGGTGTTCTAAGAAGTAGTAAGATAAAGTATCAACAAGAAAATTTCAGCTTTAGTAAATTACTAGGTTACTTGTGTAAAGAAAACTGCATTTTGGTAGAATTTAAGTTTTTTTCTATCTCCTTATTTCTGTGAAATAAAAAATCCAATTAGTTTTCACCTAGTTTTAGACAGTGAATACTTTCAGAATACAGATGTATTGCATGTTGTAGCAGAAAACTGCTAAAATTACAAAGTCAAGCAGTGTAAGGTTGCCACTTTCAAGATTAGCTTGATCCAGCGTGAAAAGCATGTTTAATAAAGCAGCAAACTTTGGCTAAAAATTAATTGTCCACAAGTTTGTTGGAACTGATGCCTTAAGAGGCCTCCTAGAAACAGAGGCTAGACAGGACTGAAGGGAATAAAGTAGGTGTTTATTTGAAGGGCCTTCAAAGGCACACCACGGGGAGGCAGAGACTGCTGCCAAAATGGACCCCGAGATGGATGACAGGTCATGAGTTCTTCACACCTTTATAGGTTTGGTTCATTTGCATATCAGGGTTAATTCTCCAATTAAAGCTCCAGTTGAATGATGTAATTCCCCTCAGCTTGCCCCCCCTTCTCAAAGGCTTTTGGTTTATACTTTTTAGGCCTAGAATGGTCTGAGTGTCCTTGAAGAACAGGCCCAGAGAGGCTTTGTTGTGACTGCCCAGCACGAGAGGGGAGAAATGAACAGGCTACAAGGAACTTCAGAGTTACACACTGGGCAGTACAGGATTTGAAAAATATAAAAGTTAAAACCTAAGGCATCATTATCCTCTGTTTTTATGGAACTTAAGTCATAATAATATTGAAAATGCCTGATTAAAATTGTAATTTATTTCTATTGCTAGGAATTTAAGTTCATGGAGCAGTCACGGTCGCCATCCGTGTCACCGAGTAAGCAGCCTGCCTCAGCAATTTCATCATCGGTAACGCTGTTTGAGCAGTACTGTAATGGAGGAAACCCCTTTGAAATTCAGGCTGACAGCAAAGAAGATGAGACAGAAGACGTGTTAGCTTCCAATGGGGTATGGAGTGTTTCAGGAAAAAAGAAAAAAAAAATAAAAGCAAATAGTACTTTCAGTAAATGATGATTTATTTTGTGTAGCAATGATGGCAAAGTGTCTCAGTACAAGAATCTGTTGCCTGCAGTACTGTGCTGCTTTGCTTTTAAAAGTGCCAGAAAGCCAGGCATCCTTTTTGAAGTTCAGTTTGTTTTGCACTGAATCAGCACTTTTTTCCCACTGAAGTCAAATGTTTCTGAGGGTTAGCAAGACATGTTCCACCTAAATTAGTATTTTCCCAGGGGTTTAAGTTAGCTTTTTTTGTGGAGGTGATTTCATCATTTTAGGACTTGCTTTCTGGCTTCATAGGAAAGAATCCTTGTGGGTTGCTCCTTTTGTTGTACTTGTTCACACCTATGTGATTTGCCATGTATTTTCTGATGTTTGTTACATCATTTTTAGTTGTCATTTAAATGCTCAAGACACTCTCTTTGCTGTGGGTTCTTCTATAAAACTGAACAATAACTGTGTGAGTTTTTTCAGAATTCTGTCAAAATCTAGCAGTGATCAGATGTGTTTCAATGTAAAGCTTTGTACCATTCTCTTAAACACTACTTTAGCATGTTTTTGTTAAAGCTTTTGTTCTTGTTTAGCCCTTTGATGAATAATGTTTTCTTGGGCTTAACTTGGTGCTACTGAGACTGGATAACATCTCAAGAACAAAAAGAATAATTTCTGGTTAGTGATTTCAAACTCTGATACCTTGCAGGTTGCTGCTAGTGAATGAGAGCCTACATTGTTCCCATACTTTTTGTTTAGTGACTTGTAAGCACATACTTACACTTGCAGAAGGCTAGAATTGTCTTCATTTCTTGACTGTGGATATGTTGAGGTATTTTTATTTCTATCTGCTCATATGTATGAGATATGAAAACTCTGCAAACAAGTTTGAACAGACTTTCTTCAGTCTTTCCGTTTCTAACATTTTACCCTTCAGAATCTGTTTCTCCTAGCTTGAAGAAAAATGGAAAAGACATTGTCTTTCTCTGTGCTAAGCTTTTGCTTTTACAAGCATGAAATCATATGATGAAAAAACGAGATAGCAAATGCTGATGAATAGGTTGGAGACACTGTTTTGTTGGCTTTTGCCAGCATGAAGTGTCACATTGCTGCCAAGTAGTCTTCTATCAGTAGAAAAGAATCACAGAATCAGGGACCTCTGGAGATCATCTAGTCCAGCCTCCTTGCCAAGGTAGAGTACCTGGAGGAGGTCACACAGGATCATGTCCAGGTGGGTTTTGAATGTCCCTGAGAGAGAGACTCCACGACTTCCCTGGGCAGCCTAATCCAGTTCTCTGCCACTTCCTTATGTTGATGTGAAACATCTTGTGTTTTAGTTTATGGCCATTGCTCCTCATCCTGTCTCTGTGCACCACTGAAAAGAGCCTGGCTCCATCCTCTTGGTACCCACCTTTGAGATGTTGATATGCGTTGATGAGATCCCCTCTCTGTCTTCCCCAGACTAAACAGGCCCAGTTCCCACCGTATCTCCTCATAAGAGAGACCCCTAATCATGTTTGTGGCCCTCCACTGGACTCTCTCCAGTAGCTCCTTGTAATACCTTCTTCTGACTTCAGTTGTGTATTATCTTTTTCCTCTTTGCTCCAAAGATGAATACTTTTATTTAGAATTAATAGAACTTGAAGTCTCTTACAGCATCCCACTTCTGGTACCATCTGGCACAGGCACTGTAGGCTTACTAGAGGTAGCGGTCCTGCAGGTCTTTTCTGGCACTCTTTGTAACCTGCATGAGTTACAAAACACAAATGTAAATCAGACAGAAATTTGTCTCTCTGAATGGAGGCATGGGACAGGTTAATTAACTTGTCAGTAGGTGTACAGGACATCTGCCAAGGCTGGTATTGGAATGAAGGTATTTTGTGACTGAGGTGACTATACTCTACAGATGACCATCCTGCTTTCCATTTTGACATTTTTAATCTTCTCTCTCCATTATTGTCCCAGAGGCAGTTTAACTGAGTTTCTTGTTAATAGATCCCTTGGGATGGATTAGAGCGAAACAACACTGAATGGTGTTTATACATTCATAGAAATGGCAGATTTATTTTAGAACAGTTTGATTTCTGTGAAAGTGAGGTATGTAGCAGTTTTATCTAGCGTGTTATTATCTATGGTAATATAACAATATGAAAGTATCAAGTTATAATTTAAGAAAATATGCAATGAAAAGAAAGAAGGAAAGGATAAGAGTAGATAGTGGAAAGATAACATCACTTGTGGATCCAACTGAGACTTGATTTTTGCAATTTCAGTGTCCATTGGTCAAAGTGATGGTCACAATCTTGATCTGTTGATGCTGAGGGAAACCCACCAAACAAAGTTCACTGGGTTAATAGACATTGACATTCAGGGGGGAGCACCCAGGTATCTCCCCTGGGGGGGTGTTTTACGCTGTCTGCTGCAACACTCTGATCATGTGCAGTTCTCTGGTGGAAGGTCCCAGAAATGAGTCTGGGGGCACTTGGGGGGTCTTTGGTGGTTTGTGGCCCCTTCTAAATGACCCAACTGCTATTTGGCCCTGCTTAGGTGAGCGAGTTATGCCTTATCTGAAGGGGTGAATAACTTCAGGCTTATGTGATACCTCCTCATGAGAAGGACATTGGCATGATAAAAAGCATTATCCTGTCTTGCAGGACCTGCTTATTATTGGCCTTTTCCCTTATCTGGCTCAGAAAATGGCTTGTTGCTAAACAAAGGCTGGTTTGTTGTGGTTATGCCCTGGTGGTGGGTGTGCACCCCCTCTGTCTCGTGTAGATCAGAGGTTTTGCCACCACACAGCTGGGGTGTGCAAACCTGGCCTCAGCAGAGCACCTGCTGTTCTTGCCAATTGCCGATCGTTCGAGCCGTTCACTGTAGCGTTTCAGTCTCTCACAACTGTCTGTTCCAAAGTGCTGGCACAGAAAGAACTCCCATTTGAAAAGTAGAGTTGTTATTCTTTACATAGAAAAATAAATAACCTGCTTAGGCAATGTAGAATAAAATTTTAGTGAGGCTTTGTGTTTCAGTGTCTTAGCTGACCTGACCTTAGCTGCCTGAGGTGGAGGCACATTTTAGCAGTGAAAATTGGAGTTCTTTCAAAGGGAGGTTGCAAAATTTATCTGTAGGTTGGGAAGAACTGTCAGGGCTTTCTTTGAGAATTTTAAAGTCTTTTTAAGTGCTCAGTTGTTTCCCCTGGACCCAGTCACCTCACCTTGAGCTTCATTGGTTATGTCCACTTTCTGTAGCTCCTTAAAATGTCTTTGTTGGGATACAGTTAACTTCCAGTACTGTAACACTCTTCAACTTTGATGAACCTTACCCCTGCCTATGGGTTGGTTTGAGTGGATTGCCTAAACACTTGTAACCGATTATTGCTACAAGATGTCTGAATTCATTTTAGCACTTTAACATTTACTTCAGATTGTGTGTGTTCAAAATAGATTTATAAGGTCTCTTCAGGTTGAGGTCACTATTTAATATTTGTGAGTTATTGCATACTTTAAAATACAGAGGCATTTATCTCATAAATAGCTTTTCCAGATCATTAATAGCATTAGATTGAGGAAACTTAAAGTATTTTTCCAAGTTAAAAAAAAAATTCTCAAAATCCCTCTTATTCTATGATGTTAAGACAGTTAATTAATGTCAGCTGTCAGATTCTTACATCAATAGAAATTATAGTTAACAGTTTGTAGTCAATTTATTGTTTTACTGTCACTGGATATTAATTGAATCAGCACATTATTTATTATATATTAATGCATAATAAGTAGTGCTAATTCTCTGTGCTAATGTTCCAGCCAGGTTAGTTAAACTGTGGTTCTTTTTGCTCCTAGTCAAGGCTGACCTCGGATCATTTTTGAAATAAACTGAGCTGCTTTCATTACAATTTTTCTTTGTCTAAAATGTTCATGAGGCAGATATTTTGCCTGGGAATACTAGTGGTCTGAACATTTCTCTTGAGTGTCTCATACTACATTCTTTTTTTTCCACTGGAGCTGTTTTTGTTTTTAATTTGTTTGTATTATGGGGTTCTTGCTTTTATAACATAGTGCTTTCATAGTGCTAGCCTTTAAAAGTCTCAGCAACTTGGGGCCAGGGCATGCATGACTGAAAAAAATACATGTCCTAATGTGCTTCAGCTGCCATTGCTCACAGATCCTGGAACCAGAGGATCCTGTGTCACTATTGACTGTGTGTTTAAAGTGGCTTCAAAGCAATGTATGCCTTAAGGAAAAGTCTCTCTACAAGTGCAGGTGCATTCTGGAGTTGTGCAAAAGACTGCAAGTTATTTTTTTGGTTTTGGTTTCTTTTCTTAATTAAAGATGTACAATATAAACAAGTATTTTTGTGAAGCAATAGTTTATTTCTTCTTCTTGCAATAATAATTAAGTATTATGCAGTGCCAGGTTTTTTTGTTTGTTTGTTTTACTGCCACTATATAGGTGAATTCCAGGGATTTATTACTGTTTTTTTTTTTTCAGATTATTAAGCAAATAATAAAGCTCAAATATGTGGGTACTTTATACATCAACTAGAAAGCAAAAAAAACTATCAGTAGCTGAAATAGAATGTTGCAAATATTTACTCAATCAACATAATATAATTTGTCTGCTGCGTTCTTAAAGAACATTATCAGCAGCCTTTCAACCAGCAAAGTTATTTGTATCGCAGTCAAGGTAAAAGCCAAAAAGTAACCAAAGTGCAACATTAAATGAGTGACAATATTATAAGAAAAATAATCATAGTCAATTAATTATTTTTTTTTTTTTACAGTATGAATCAGATGAACAAGAAAAAAGTGCATATCAGGAGTATGATAGCGACAGTGATGTTCCTGAAGAGTTGAAAAGAGATTATGTGGATGAGCAGACAGGAGATGCCCCGATAAAAAGGTAAGTAGGCAGTGTGCATCCTTGGTATAATTTATCTGCTTTTCATATCAGTATTCTAATTAGTTCAGTTTGTATCATCTACAAGAGTGGAATAATAATCAAATAATCATTATGCTGCCTGCACAGTTAGAAGGCTCAGCACTTAGATCTCCAGAATAGTGAGGAGCATTAAACCTCTCATCATTATTGCAGACAAAAAATGAAAAAAAGGAACATTTTGAAAGCAGGTAAAGGCTCTCTGAAGCAGCTAGTGGAAAAGTGATTAGTAAGGATTAGATGTTAACTAAAGGTTCTTCTCTAGCAGCTGTTGTGCATATGTGTAATTTTTGTGTCAAAAGCGGTTGTTTCCAGACAAGTGGTTTGAGTTTTGGGCTTCTGCCTCTGCAGAACTTCTTCAGGTTAAGAAAAAAATAGATTCTTCCATAGCTTGAAGGCAATAATTTTGAATTTTGAATTCTGGTTTTCTTTAAGAATACACACATGTATATAAAAATGAATATACCTATTCTATTTTGATGTATATAAAAAAGTATCTTATTTATGTATATTCATATAAGCAAAGCCAACTTCATATCCTTTAAAAGAATCTGAAGACGTATTTCTGTCTAGGACTCTACAATTTAGAGATACATTCAGACTTTGTGAAGCAGGCTAACATTTTTTTATGTAGGGTTTGCAGGACAACTAGAATGCCATCACTTGGGTCAGAGCAGAGTAATGTTACAAGAGTTGCTGTCCATAGGTTTGTGCTGTGAAATTGAAATTTTTGGAATAATATAATTTTGAGGTATGGCAGCTGGTAGAAAGTTTCTCTTGTAGAAAATTAAAATGTCTCTAGTTGGATAAATATCATGAAGTCTAACTTCCTGCCTCTTTCAGGCATTTTTTAGTTTAATCTTCCTCAATATTGCTTCTATTTCTAGATAATAACTTTCAGCCGTAGGTGACTAATCTGCCTCTTTTTGTTGTGACTTGTGTTGTTTTTCTTCTCCTCATGAATTATGAATTTGAGTCAGAGTGATTAAAATAATCGTTGAGGCAAGACAGAGGTCTGCAGAACTCCAGCATTAGAATAAAAGTCAAAAAATTCCTTTCTCTAGCACAATTCTATGTAAATTAGGTCAGGCTTCTCTCTTCAATGTTAGAATCCTGACCCAGTTGTGCTTTGGCATAACAAAAATACTGCACTGGAAGACATACTGTCATGTGAAAGAAGGGAGGAGGACTAACATATTTTCCACTAAATTTCATTTGTTATCTTTGAATGTTTTCACATTTGGTCTATTTTGTTTTTTTTTCTTTCAAGTGTTTCTCGAGAAACTCTGAGGAGCAGAAAGAGATCAGATTATAACCTCAGTAAAGTGAATGCACCTATTCTAACAAACACTACACTGAATGTAATAAGGCTTGTTGGTATGTAGAATAATTGTAGTTTTTTATAAGTGTTTTTGATTTTTGTGCAAAATTATGGATTACAGCAAATATGTTAAATGGTATTTAAGGCCCTGAAAAATGTGCCTAGTTTGCCCCTATTTCTACTCTTTCAAAATGTTAATAAAATAGAAATAAATCACTAAACAAATATTTTTAATTTAATGGACAAATTCACTTACGTCTTGTGAGTTATTTTTACCTGGGAAACCAATCTGCATGCATATGTTGGTTTTAACCTATAATGGTAGTTTATTTGTCTAAAATATTGAATGTGTTAAAGGAGTTGAGATAGCAAGCAAAAAGATGAATGCACTATGTTGCTGATGTGTTTTATTAAATGCTTTATTTAAAAGTAGAATAGTTGCAAAAGTAAGAACTTTAAGACTGGAGGTTTATTCCATTTCATTACTCAAATCCTCATACTCAGAATAACTGTTTTTACTACGTGGTAGTCAACTAGAAGAAAAGAGCCCTCTCATACATCCAGCAATCCCTGGGGAGTTTAGGGAATCTCTATCCCTGGAAGTGATCAAGATGTGACTGGACAGGCTACTGAGCAGCCTCATCTCTTTAGACCTGCTCTGAGCAGGAGGTTGCACTAGGCCACTTCTGGAGGTCTTTTCTTGTGTGATAGTATTTGTCTGCTACTGACTTCTGTTTTATTTATAGAGAAGGGGAAATAACTGCTAAATTTATCTGAATAGGGAGAAGAGAGAGGAATTCTCTATGTGTTGCATTAATGAGGTTTTCCTTCAATGTTTATGTGCTTGAAAATGATTGTTGCACTTCAGAGTAAGCCCTTTTAAAAAACACCATCTTACTCCAACACCTGGTTAGTACTTTTTGTTGTCTTTGAGGGCAGCACGAAAGTTGGGAGTTAATTTTCTAAACCTTTTTTTGCAAGTTTGCTAAAACCCTTTTTTCCCTTGAGCATTTACCATAGAGACCTGAAATGAGAGTTCATTCTGTTGTTACTTTTCTGGCATTGATCTGTGACTTAGGTCAGAGAGACTTGTTTGCAGCTTCCTACTGTAAGGTTTTGCTCAAAGAAAATTTAGGATTGAATCTGAAAACCACTCATGGCACTTTCATGCAAACTCCAGCCTCTGTCCCTGCCATAAAACATTATACAAGTAGGTGAAGCAGTAGTTCTGGTTTTCCAATTCTACATAAGGAGTCTTTCTATTTGTGGATTATGTTCATAACCCTAAAATTTAACATTATTTTAAAAGCTCATGTATATGCTTTTTACTCCTTCTGGAATTATTATTAATTTTCAATTTTTCTGCTGTTTGGGGTGTTCTGTATTGTTTTTGTAATGAGTGATAGTAGTGCTATTTGTAGCATGGAATTAGAAAGGGACCTCCTGCAGGAGGAAGATGTCTTTTAACACTGCCAAATATTCTTGTTTTGAGCTCCAGCTTAAAAATACTTCTGTTCTCACCACTCATTCTAATAGGAATTCTATTCCAGAAGCCTCATCAGCCCATAGATTAAAAAAAAATTCCATCTATTTTCTTTTGACTTGATCTTATGAAAAAAGAAATTTTCAGGTTTAATGGATCATCTTGCTTTTTTATGCGTACTGCTCTGCTGTTATACAGAGAGCAATCCAACTTCTTCTCAGTCTTTGATTTGCTAAACAGTGTGCCAAGGTATTTATTATCCTCTGTATTTATCCACTAGAAACTTAAATTTTCTGTTCTATTTATAATCTTACCAAAATAATGTGCAATACTTCGGATGAGATCTTCCTGCATTATCTAATTTTTCTATCATTGCATCATGGTCACAAGTTCCGTCTGTTTTGCACCTCTTTTGATTTCTTTCAGCTTCCTTGTACTGGCAGTTCAATCCATATGTAATGACCTTGTACAGCCAGCAAATCCTTCACTTTCCCAGTTTTTTCCAAGAGAAAAGCTCCTAGCTTATAGTAGAAAGATGCATGTTTTTTAATTAATTGTCCCCTAAATGCATAAATTTACAATTTGTGCTACTGAATTTCATCCAATTTTTATTACAAGAGTCATCACGTACTCCTGTGCATTATGTAAGTTCTTTTCTGTTTTGATGGTGCTTCTATTTTTTCTATTACCACTCTTATTTTTGTGCCGGAGTAATTAATGAAAACATTAAAGAAACGGCCTAGTGTTGGGAACTCCACTAGTAGCTTTTTCAGTTACTTCCCTTTTCAACACACTCTAGCTTCACTTATTTACTATGCAATGTTTTTAAATTAATACTTTCACTAAATCCCAGATAGTGAAATGTACTGTGTCCTTCATCTATAAATCATGTACTCTATTCTGGTACAGTTCAATTCTGTTAGATTTATCTTAATTTTGCCTCCATATTTCTGTTTCTGTAATTTCCATACTTGCTTCAAAACAATCTGAAAAATTAAGACAGTAGATCAGTAGTTATTTGGATGACTGTTTTCCCTCTTGAATGTTTTCTTTGCTGTTTTTCAGTCATAGTGATGAAGATGCAGATTTAAGTTAAGTCCAGTCAAGTAACAGAAATCATTGCCTTACTTTTTATGAATGTAGTAGCACCCACTGAAAGAGTATGACAATGTTTGTTAACCATTTTGAACTATTTCTATGTGCTGTATGCTTTGTGTGGAAACTAGATAAATTAAAAAAATGTAGCTTAATATTTATAAACTACATAAATGATTTGCTAATGTATAATTGAAGTGGGAGCTGCTACAATCGTGTTTGAATTTCAAGTGAACAATCCAATTTATCAGATTCCTTTTGCATTAATAAACGAAGGTAATTATTTCTCTTTCTAGTATAAAGTGGCCATTAAACTAATTTATGAGGTTAATTTTTTCTATCAAGCCATTCCATGTTGACTTGAAATGTAAAGGAAGAACAAACCTGTGTTAAATTTGTATGGAATATTTTGACTAAGCACTATATATCAACAAGAATAATTAATGACTATGTCATTGTATATATTGATTCAGTGATCTCTTAATTAATGTCATTCTGACCTAAGAAACAGTTTAGTGGGTATTTCTTATGTTGATGGGTTTTAATGCTGTTTTGGCCTCTTTTTTGCTTGTGTTAAGAATGGGTTTTGAGGACAAATTCTTAGTTTTTGCTTGCTTTAAACCCCAGTATCTTTTAAGAACATAACAATGGTGATGACAAACATGCTTCTCACAGCAAAAGTCATTAGCTGAAGTGAGTGACTGGTCACATAACAGAACCTCACATGACTTAAAAAAGCTTAAATCACATAGTCTTTCAGAATGACTTCACTACATCAGACTTTACATTTTCCTCTTCAAAGCAGCGTCTTGGCTCTTAATTTATGTCTTCCTTCCACCATTCCTTTTTCCTGGTCACCTGGGTCTGAGATTCCTGAGGGGTCGTCTTGTCATTGAAGACTGATGCACAGAAGTAATTTGGTGTGTCAGCCTTTTCTGCGTCCCCTCACCAGGGTTACTTCTCCATTTAGTAGCAGGCCTTTTGTCATTGGTGTATTTGAAGAAGCCCTTCTTGTTGTCCTTGACATTCTTGACCAGATTTAATTCCAGGTGGGCCACGGCTTTTCTTATCTTACTTCTACTCACTCTGACAACATCTCTACATTTGTTCTGTATTCGTTTGAAAACAAACCAGTGGGACATCACAAGTCAGGATTAAAATTAATAGGAAATATTAGAAGTAAGTGAAATAATATAAGGAAAAAGCACTGACAAAGTCAGATATAACCTGATACCCTATTAGGGTGGTGACAGCAGTCCAAATAAAGTGATCCAGTGGAAGCGATGATCCGATGGAAGGTCCGGTCTCCAGCTGCAGGTCCGTGGTGGCTCTTGTCCTCTGGGCACCCAGCAGACAGGGCTGAGGCCAGGCAGTTCTAAGGGCAGCTTCTATCCAGGTGGGAATGCCCAGCTCCTCCCTCCTGGGTGGAGCATCTCACAATAGGATAAGTCCATGAGTCATGTGGTTTCTTGATGGCCCATTGTCTGTTATCAGGGGTGGGTCGTTCGCAGGTGATAACAGCTAATGGTCCACAGCTGGTGGTAATAGAATACTTAAATACATCTATTGTAACCTAGGACAGTTCCAAGTGGCCTGTGCTTGCTTCCACCTCCTTTATATCTCCTGCTTATTACTGAATTTTGACAGATTTTCCTTGTTCATCCATGCTGGTCTCTTGCCCTCTCTGCCCAATTTCTTACTCATCAGGATGCACTGTTCTTGAGCCTGGAGGGAAGTGACCATGGGCCCTTTTTTCCTGGGCTGGTGCCCATGGGATTCTTCCAAAATGATCTCCAAGGAAGCTAAAGTTAACTCTCCAGAAGTCCAGGGTTGCAATTTTGCTTGCTGTCCTGCTGTCTTCATGCAGGATACTGAACTCCCCAATCTCATAGTCACTGTAGCCAAGGCTGTCCCCGGCTTTCACACCTCTAACAAGGCCTTCATGTTCATTAGTGTAAGGTCGAGCAACACACCATTCTGCATTGGTATCTTTCACCATCTCTGTCAGGAAGTTGTCAATGCTTTACCGTTTGTGCTTTGCTGTTTTGTTCTTCTAGCAGATGTCAGGATGATTGAAGTCCCCTGTGAGAACCAGGGCCTGTGACCATGAGGCTACTTCTACTTGTCTGTTAAAAGGCTTCATCCACTTCCTTCTCCAGATCAGGTTGCCTGTAGCAAATACCCCGACAGTGTCACCCTTACTAGTCTGTCCTGTTACCCTAACACTTAAGCTCTTGACTGACTCATCATCCACCCTAAGACAGAGCTTGGTACATTCCAAGTGTTGCCTCACATATAGGGCAACTCCACCACCATGCTTTCCAGGTCTGTCTTTCCTTAACAGCATGTAGCCCTTCATGACAATATTCCAGTCACACAAACTATCCCTACATGCCTCCATAACTGCAATGAGATTAAAGCCCTGTGACCGCACACACGTCTCTTAATTCCTCCTGTTTGTTCCCTACATTGTACATTGGTGTACAGGCACTTTACAGAGGTGTTTGAGTGTGTCAGTATCCCAGTGGGAGTGCAAGGGGATGTCCCATAGTCCTGTCTATAGTCATGTCTTTGGCTGCTTGTACTTGCTGGAGATATTCCCACTTAAACCTTATTTTGCTGCATGCACGGTCACTATAATTCTCCCTTTACCCCATCTTTCCTGGTTTAAAGCTCACTTTGCTATGTTTGCCTGCTAAAGATTTATTGGCAAAGATTTGTGTGTGCTAATTTATGAGGTACTTTGGTTTTATATAGATTAGTCTCATAAAGAATACTGTCTACTTGCTATCTCTAAGGAAAGAAGGAGTTCTGCAAGAAATACTTCAAAAGAAACCTGGCAAATGTTCAGCAGTTTTAGCTATCTAGAGCCTCGAGAAATTCACGCTTCTTTCAGTTGCTGAAACTTTAAGTGTTGTTTTCAAGTATTTCTGGTAGTTTCTATTTTGATACAGATTTGGAGTGTGTGCTGTTTGGAAATGTTCTTATATATCCCCTTTTAACCCAAATTAGTAACTTCATCACAAATAGGTAAAAATGTATATATATTAAAAATTGATGTCCTGTTAGAGCAATGAGGAGGAAATGTTCTTGGAACACTTGTTGTGTCAAGATGCTGAGTGATGTAGTAATAGAGGAATGTTCTTTGCACTGAAAGATTTTTATAGGGGCAATAGGAAGATTTATAGGGACAATACTTGGGCAGTGTACAGTGCACAACCCTTTGGAAAAGCATCAGACACTGCCCAAGAGATTACCTTCAATATTCATGCCAGCTGCACAGATACTTGGAAGTCTTAACTGTCCAGAATGTGACTCATCACTCTTACATTGTTTTTGGGTTGCAGGCAAGTTTAATAATGTGTGTATTACAGAGTAAGTGGAAAAAGTCAGTCTGTGGCAATATTCAGATAGCACAGATGAAGGTAACACTTGCTTTAATTAGCGTACATGTACCATTATTTCACAAACATCCAAAACTTTCCACATTGGACTGTGCATTTGGTTTTCTCTTTTAGAAGACAAATAGAATTTTTTAAGAACACTTTTCAATTTATTCATAATGCTATGGGTCAAAACACTAATAATTAAGTAGCATGGAATTAACAAATGGGCTAAACTGACAAATAATACTTATTACAATCTGTGTCAAATCTCCAAAAATAACATAATTTGTTCTTGTGTCTCTTAGCAAACAAACAGGGGCACAGTCACATAGTATTCAATAGGGAGTCTAAATTAGAAACCTGGAAGGTAGCAATGTCAGGCTATTGCTTGGTTCTTACTCTTGTGCTCTACTATTTTATCAGGTATGTAGCTGTATCACGTGTTTTTCAACTTAGTTATCTTTGCTGACCAACGCAATTACTTGCTTGAAAAATTCAATTAACTCCCCCATTACTAAAAGCTAGCTTTTGTTTCTTTGTTACCCAGTTTCTCTGATGAAACGAATATTTTCTCTATCTCTTAGAAAATTACTTTTCTGGGCACAGTATTAACTTGAAAA
This sequence comes from Rhipidura dahli, assembly GCA_013399225.1. Taxonomy (NCBI): domain Eukaryota; kingdom Metazoa; phylum Chordata; class Aves; order Passeriformes; family Rhipiduridae; genus Rhipidura; species Rhipidura dahli. The sequence goes on along the minus strand of VXAC01003219.1, from coordinate 284,732 downwards.
TGAGCATTGCTGACTACAGGAAAAAGAAATTGTTTTAGCACCTTCTTGTAATTTTTCCAATCTGTCACATCAAAGCATGTCTGGAATATGACATTTTGTGAAATGACCTCCTGTATCCTCCATGCTGGGTAGACTGCATTTGTGTTCTGGTTCAAAAATTGCTGTCTGGCTCTAATTATAGTAACCAAAAGCTTGTTGTTATATGTTCTTTATGTTTTTAAAACACTAAAAGGGTGAGTAAGATGTCATTTTTTGAGGTAGCCAGCAGGAAATGTGGGGTTTCTGCAATATCAGGGTTTTCATTAAGTATGTGTCTTTTCTGACCCATTGAAGAGCTGTGTCCTATGTTGGAAAACAAAAATCACTGAAATCTATAGGCCCTGTGAACTAGGTCTGTAGGGAAAAATCCCTTTTGCTGTCTGAATCCTATGATCAGTTTGATTCAGATAACATATAGATGAAGGTCCTGTGGTTGGGGTGTTTTTATTATTTAAAAAATAAAAATTATTTTCCCAAGTCAAGTGTATAACAACAGAGAACAGGAAGGAAGAGAAGGAATTTTTCTTCTCCCTGGATGTGCCAGGGTACTGACATCCTCCTTTACTCATAGTCTGTCCCCCTGGAAACATTTCAAACTTAAAACTACTTGGGATTCTTACCATACAATAAGAAGGAAGGAGAGCAGAAAACGCTGTATCACCGATGTGAAGCACTTAATTCCTGTAGTTGCTGGGTAAAATCCAGTCGTGGACATAACATTTTTATACTGTGTTTTTCTATTGCTTGAAAAGGATCCATATGTGCATATATAAACACACTAATGCATAAAATCTCCAGTGGCTCTATATAGCATCTGCCAGAGACTACTTTAGCAGATTATTATTTTTAAGCTAAATGAAGCTGAAACTTGTAGAGGACCCAGAATGTTGTATGTTTTGAATTTGGTACTAAAAGGCCAGGAATGGTTGAAGACATTTTGATATGGATTTGCATCTACATTTTGAGAAGTCTTGAGACAATTGTGGTGTCTAAGCTGTCATTTTAGCTTTGTTTTTAAACCTCCCAATCTGTAAACTATTATTAAGTTGTTGTTAATCAAAATTAAAGGCTAAATAATACACTTTGTAAAGCTGGTTTTGAGTTTGTTCAAAACTGGCACTGTCTTTTTTAGCACTTCTGCTGAGGAAACTGACCTTCTGTATTTAATTTTTAAGGGAAATACATGCAGATGATGAATATTCTGAAACCAATTGCATTTGATGTGATCCACTTCATGTCCCAGCTCTTTGATTACTATCTGTATGCAGTCTATACATTTTTTGGCCGAAATGACACGGTAGGTAGAAGCATTTTTCTTTTTTGTGTATCCCTGTATACACAGAATGAAAATACAGAGGAGATCTCTTTGCTTAAAATACTACCTAATATGTAATCCCCAGAAAAACTGGTGGCAAGAGAATGGATTTGAATGTAGAAGCAAGTAAAGGCTGATTAGATCAGCAATAAGGGAAAGAAGTATTGGGAGCATTATTGTCACTGAGGCATTAATCATATTATGTTTTGAATGGATAGATTCTCTATTCTTTTTTCCAGCACTATTGAAAAGGAGGAAAGACAAAGTGAAATACCTAGAAGTAGTGGTAGAAAGTGGGTAGCAAAGGAGCAGTCTGCACAAGGAGGGTGGTTTGAGCCTAGACGGTATAAGGTGATTGAATTTTTCTATATGGATTTCTCTAGTTTACATAAGAATAGCAAATGTCGGAAAAGGGGGCCATGAAAGTTAAGCAGTAACTCAAGTGTAAGATGTTTGAAAGACACTTTTTCCGATTATTATTCTTCTGTCAAACTACTTGCATTAATGAAAACAACGTTGTTTTGAGTGGTCTTGTAGTTGAAATAAATGCTTGTTGGCAATGTCTTTACATAACATAGATCAACTCTCAATAGAATTGTCTTAATAGCTATGTGGAAAAACAGCTTTCTCCTTTCTTGGCCTCTAAATTACCCCACAAATAACACTATTGAGGGATTCCAAATCCGTCATCGTATGTTGGCACATAGTAAGGAATTTTCAGACTCAACATATGGTTCTAAAAGGTTTTGAACTGCTCTATTTGGCAGGACAGATATATTTGCAGTTTGTGTTTACAAGATGGGTGGGAATTTTTTTGTTTTGTGGTTTTTTTTTGTTTTGGTTTTTGGTTTGTTTGTTTGTGGTTTGGGGTTTTTGAATTTTTTTTGTTGTTGTTAAGATAATTGATTTACATTGGCTTAGTTGCTCTGGTATTCACATTGTGTTGCATTTATTGTTATTTTTTTGCACCTCCTGTTTTGTGTTTCTAAAGCCCATACTGACTTCTTCACTCTGTGCTTCTAACAGAGAACAGCACAGTGCTAGGCAGGTAAATGTTATAGCAGATGGGTGGTAAAACTGTGATTTTTTGTAGTGTGCCTAGTATTTGTTTTGACAGATTGTTTTCCATGGGAAACACAATGCTTACAAGGGTTTGTGATTATAATAAACCCTCTTGTAATGCTGCTTAAATGTCCTCACTCCCCCTAGTGTTCCCAAACCTTTAGAAAGTAGAGATGGGTGATGGTATGTGATTTAGACCACACAGAGTGTTCCTGTTTTATTTTTATTTGGAAAATAATGTCAAATGGGATTCTTAGATTATGCTAGTATAACTTCCTTAAATGTTTAAAATTCTTTGTGAATATTGTGGTTATGTTGTATATGTGAGTTAGTACACACACAAGGGGAGTGATTGATTATACAGAGTTCATTGCCAGCTCAGTGAAAACCAGGGATTTAAAATACACATGTTGAGTTCTATGTCCATTCATTACATGCTGTCATTACTCTTGCCAGACCTCTTTAGAATCATTATCCTATGTAGTCAGCATTTAGCTTTCTTCACTGCCAAAAATTAAACACGGTTAGAAACAGAATTGCTTTCAAAACTTTTTTTATTTGTGGGATGCAAATTAAGCCTGCCTTATCTCAAATTATGGAGCAAGACAAAATAAAATTCAAGGGAATTGCTTGTACTTAACATCTCCTTACTAAAACTTGAGACATTCATGAACATGCCACAAAATAGTCTTCCTTACGTAGAAAAAAATTGAGCTAAGTTTTCTTTTTTTTTGAGAGGACATAGTACTAATTTGTAAACTTAATTTTTTAAAAATAACTTGAGGAGTTATGTAAAATTGGTGATGAATAGAATTATTCTTCAAACTGTTTAATGCTCTGCACACTAGTTTTACTAGTTCTATTGTTCTGCATATAGAAATAGCAGAATCTTGTATGAGGCAAGTGAGGTGTACTAATGAGTGAAACATTCATTGTGGAGCCATGAGGTTCTGTCCTTGTGGAAAAATTCTGAGTAACAATTACGTTGCTTCTTGTTTTTTTCCCTCCCTCATACATATGGACGAGCAATTCTGACTTCAGGGTGTAACTGGTTGCCCAGTAAATCTGGAGTACCATAGACATGTAATGTTTCATGGAAATTTATGTTTGTTTTTACTTTCCTTTCTATTCAGATATGTTTCCAATATGAAATTACCAGTTTTTAGAAAGAAATATATTCCTACAGAATAAATAAGTAGAAGCTACTGATAGCAATTGAAAGTTAGCAATTGAAAAGCAGAAAGGGAAAGAATTAATGGCAGATTTGATTTTGTAAAATCCTTAAATGGCTGAAACTTGCAATTATATTTTTTACATATGTGAGTTTTTTACCTTTAATCAGGGCTTTTTTTTTTTGTTTGTACTTACTTTAACAGAGGGAATAGTTGGTCTTGAATTTGCAGTCCTTATGTCCATGTCTTGAAAAAGAATGTTAAGAAGGGAAAAAAGATAATATGGAGAATTAAGGATGGATTTCTTTAAGGAAAAAAAGTTATTTTCTTTTTCACCCATACACCTGCAAAATCAAAGACAGTTTAGAACTGATGCTTGTACAGTAAATATTTGAAGAAAGATACACATTTTTTTGGTGAAAAAGGTTACTTCACTTGCAATAAAATAAAAGCATGAACATTTCTATTTATCAATTTATCAAATGTGGTCATATCTCCTAGATCAGGTTTTAGATTTCATCAGAGTGTACTTCCAGTGGGAATTCAACTCAGGTGTAAATTGTCATTTAATATATAGAAGGATTTGGGCAGATGGACATATTCAATCAGAAACATTAGATGCAGTAAATGGGGACCTAAGTTATACCTGTTTGTATTCAAAAGGAGAGGAGGAGGTCACATGAACTCAAATACTTCCTTCTCTGATTCAGCCCACTGAAAGGAAGTCTAATAATGCAGTGAACAACAGGGCCCTAAATATTGTTCAGCAAATTGCCTTTTGGTGTGAATCACATACCAGAACTGTATTCAAATCCTTTTAAGTTGTTGACTTAAATGTGTGTTTCTTACATGTCCTGTTTCCACTATCTTTGTTGTGTTAGTTTGTTGGGGTTTTTTAATTAACAGTCGAAGAAAAGTAGTTAGAATAATGATGCATGTCAAATCAGACCCTCAGCTGGTATAATCCATTGCACTTAGCAGGAAATTAGTGTAGCGCTATATATATATATGAGTGTGTGTGTATATATATATATATATATATAAATAAAATAAATACATATATATTGCATAGGTATATATATAACTATATATCCCAGCTGAGCATGTGCCCCATACACTCCTGAGCCATGAACATGAAGATGGCACCATCTACCATCTGAGGTAGATCTTTATAGGCATCAAGTAATAATGACTGTTTTATAAAGATCAGTAGTTACAATTTTTACATATGCAAGATCTATATTGATAATACAAGGGATTTAATAGCTAGAAAGAGGAGTGAAACCCGTGTGACTGGGGTGTGGTGTGGATGCAAGGCTCAGAGGGGGCATTGTGGGGCACCATCACCCAAAGGAGAAAATCCAGAGTCCTGCAGCCGAAAACAGAATTACAACAATAAGAGATACTGGATGTTTTATTGTATGAATGATACACTGTCATCTTCATGAAAGATACTTAGGTCATTCTTCACACCAGTGCAGTGTTGAGTGCTGTGACCTCTGTCGATTTTCTTTTCATTTTGTATGGTTGTGATTCTGTGCTAAAATATCAATGTGAGTAAGTTGTAGATAATCTTTGCAAACTTAAGTTTTGCTGTGTAATTTTAAAGTTTAAACCAATGAGATTTCCTTTCCCAGCTTAAGTAGAATGTGTGTCTTCCAGTTTGAATCAACGGGACTGGGCCTCAGTAGCAGCAGATTACGCACCACTCTGAACAGAATCCAGGAAAGTCTGATTGATCTGGTAAGTACCTGGATTTTGTTAATGCTCAGTGGGATAGAGGTCTGTGTACACCAGTCAGGAATTGTATTTCACCATGGCTTTTTGAGTTTTTTTCCTCTTTTCACATTCAGTGTCTAATAACAAAGGCTTAGTTTCGTGATGTAGAGGTCATTATTGTATGAAATAACTTGTTTCTAATGTACAACAAAACTAATTCAATAGATTTTGCTAAATGCAACAATGAAATTCTGTATTCAAATCTTCTGTTATGGTTTGTGTAATAAAGAGAGACATTCAATATTATTCTTACTAAGACACATTTTATAAAAAGAAATAGATAACTCATTTTTCTTCAGTTGAAGAATAGCAAAAGAGTAAGCTATCCTGAAGATTATTTGCCTTTCAGGATAATAGAGGTAGTATACTAAGGCCTTCCTTAATTTTGCGGAATTTTCCTTGATGTATTTTTTACATTATATCCCATCAATCATTTCATGTTTTATTTTCAGAGTGTGAAGAGTAAATAGACAGTAATCTACTGTCTAGCAGTAGATTACTGTCCTTCACAGGAGGGTGGTAAAGGAGACTATAGGTAGTTTATGTGGATTCAACTGAACAGCAGATTATAAAAAGATATTGCTAAAAGCTACAGCAGAAATGGAAGTCTGAAGTTCTCACCTAAACATTGAAACATTGTGAAGAAATTTCCTAAGGGTATTGTAAATGGCTTGTATAGTAGTTAATACCATGGATGCTACAGGGAGATTTTATTTTCTGAGGCTTCTGTCTTAGAAAAAAGAAAAAGATGTTCTGCTCTGACTTGCACAAGTATTTGACACTCCACAGAAATGTACTTTATGCTTTTTTAATTCCTTGAAACATTATATCAAATCCTAAACTGTTCTCTCAGAGAAGCATCTTAAAGGGTTTGGGGACCATTTCTTATACAGTCAGTAGAGGGAGCATGAGATTAATAACCCTAGGCCTCTGGAAAACAGAAAAAGGCTTCTTCATAATCTTCTCAAAGGCATTGTATGCAGAAAGAAAAATTAATTCTAGGAAGAACCACCAAATGAATCAAAAATGGAAAGTTATGGAATTAATTTTTAAAATTTCTTTATAATGATGGTTCCTGACTGCTGTACAGACTTCGTTTTTTTTAGCAGTTAAAATAGTTAAAAAAACCCCCCGACATTTCTAGGAGTGAAACGGAAAAAATAACAGCAGTTTGTTTTCTTCCTCAGAAATTAAGAGTACTGCAACAAATAATCTTATTGACAATTGAAATTAATAGCTATATTCAATGTGAGATTTGAAAGAAGAAAGAAATCATAGCTAACTGCTGTTAACTTAAAGACGTTCCATGAAATTTATTAATATCTTATGGAATTATGCTGATCTTATACTATAAATGGAAATTTTTCACTTTTTGATTTATGAGGAAGTAATAGTGGTCTGGGTATTTTTGTTTATTGTTTTCTTATTTTTAAGAATTTGTGAAAGTCAAGGTTAATTTCCATTGTGTCATGAAAAGGGTATTGAACTGCTCAAGGGATTCTCCCATCTTACTTTAGATTTGTGTTAATTGCTTTCTGAAAGTATTCATGTTTGCGTTATGTCATTCAGTCCTATGGCCCGTTGGGGATTTAAGGTTGTTGCTTTGTCTTCTAGCCATGGTAACTTTATTAAGGGCTTCATTTCTGTCACATTTCAGTTCCTGATGGCAGCATCAATATTTCCATAAAGATATTCTGAATCTGTGACCAAAGCTCAGCCAGACTTGCATGTAGATCAAAGTAATTTCACAAATCTCTCAGTGTCTGTGAACGTTGGGCTATATAATCTGTATCCAGACTCTTCAGTAATTTAGAGTGGATAATTTCTAGCTTTCCTCTTGGACTTTAATTCCTCTTTTTGAGAGATGAGTGGATGAAAGCCTCTTAACTCAATATTTATTGTCAGGAGTTAGAGGAATAATTGTAGGATTTAGTGGTCACCCCCTCCAGCTTTGTGTAGAATTCTGTGAGTTTCTGTTTGAGATTGAATTGATGCTATCTACTTTAAACCAGATACTTTTTTTGTAGAATACTATTTTATTGTTATTCAGCTGAATTTTAAGCTTCCTTTTTGAAGGAAAAAGCGATGTGTGATGAGAGTTCCACTTCTGGAAAGTTAAAGCATTAAGTGTTCCTCCTTGCGTTTCTGTAGCATGTTCAGTATGAAGAGTGTGGAGGTCAATTGGAGGCATTCCCTGTAACTCCTTATGGACCTGCTCTATTTTCCCATTATTACAGTGCAAAGGGTTTCTGTCCTTTAGCATGTACTCTGCTTACAGCACACTAACCATACTTGGAAAAGAAGTAAGTCGGGTTTTTATTTGGACCACTGAGAGACTAAGTCAAATTTCTGACTTGTGGCCAGTGTGCCAAAGGCTGCAGTGATTTAAAGCACTTCCTCTCCTTCCATCCAACCCTCCTCACTCATCACGTGCCTCCTGCTTCTGCTGGGGGTCCTTGTCCCCTCTGAGCAGTACTCAACGAGAGCTGAATCACTTCTCCACTGTTTTGCCATCTAAAACTTGATAGCAAAAACTTCATAGCAAAACCAACTGTACTTTATAAACTTCAGCAAGTCCTCCTGCAGTTTAGATTAATATTTTAGACAGTGAACAGGAAATAGCTGAGATGAGAACACGTGTTTAGTCCTATTAACTTCTCTGCAAGGCAACACTGTGACACCTCAGCTGTGATACATATTATTGGATGTCAGTGTGTCTCTCCTACACTGATAAATGAGAAACCATGTTATAGTAAACAAAAACCCCCAAACAAAAAGCAGTGACCAAACCACTTCAGTTGGTAGTAAATGTGCCCCTGCTGGTTGTAATTGTGATACAAAAATATTTTTAATTTGGAGTTTTCAAAAAATTTAGATGTTCTGTATGATGTAATCAAAATGACAGTGATTAAGTACTTTGTGATGACAATGATGAAAGGACTTAATTGAGCAAGCAGGTTCTTAAACCACTACTGCTTTAGATATGCTTCCAATTTCAAAGTGTTACAAATTTAATAATAATGAAGTCCAATTATGGCTCTTTTTAAAATCTCTGCACTGCTAATACAGATACTGGTTTAAGTATGATCTAAAATTTCTTTTGATAAATAAATAGTCTTAATTTAAATCTCTGCACTGCTAATACAGATACTGGTTTAAGTATGATCTAAAATTTCTTTTGATAAATAAATAGGCTTAATTTAAAAAAAATCAAACAGGCCTACGAATTAGCAAAACTTTATTTGTTTTCATATCGTAAGTTATGTGGAAGTGTGCTGTCAGCTTACAATGATTGAGTAAGCATTTTTCTGTATATAACCTATTTGTCTTTGCCTTAAAGACATACCTTTAGGCTAAATCAAAAATATAAAAAGTAGAGGCACTAGGAATATTTTTTTAGAGCGGTTTAGGGTCCGGTTTCATGTCTGAGAGTTTAGAGAACAGTATGACTTTAAAAGATTTATTTGGCTACACTGTACTGAACTTCATATGTGTATCTGAACTTCATAGTCAGGTCTTTGCACAGCTAGCACAAAGCTTTCATGCAGATTTCTGCCATGCAGCAGCTTCCGAGTTAATAATTTAATAATTACTTCTGGATCCTCCAGAAGTAGCACCCTACAAACACTCATTCATAGAAGCAGATTGTATTAAGGAGAAAACACAGAAAGAGAAGAGTAAAAAGGGGATGAAGAAGTGCTTTTCTTTCAGCCTCACTCAGATGTGGTTTAGATTAGGCTAAATACAGCAAAACAAGCCCCTGTTTTGAGTTGCTTATATCTCCTCAATGGCAGTTTCTAACTCAGGTATGTAGAGATACCTACACACATGATGTCCTTGTGTTTGTCACTTCTAACAGGAATATGTTTTTACACAATAATGATGTCCATGTTAGTTCACTGAGACCTGTGAGCCCCTAGGTACAAGGCATCAATCAGTTTGTTGTGTGATCTGTGGTAATTGGTGCTTTGGAAGGAAAATACTTACTTCTGATTCCTTGCTTCTTCTGTTTTTAAGCAGCTTTCTTATCTTCACAAAAATGTAATGTAATTGTGATACTGCCATTGCGTAGATGTTGTTTGTGAATGTCCTGTGAATGTCAATAGCTCCTTTGAGTGATACTGCTTCAAAGAGAGATTTGGGGGGCAAATAGCCATGGAATACTCATTAATAATTCATTGAAAACAGGTTTCCTCAAGCAAAACTGAAATTTAGAATGGAGTTCCTTGGAGTTACTGTTTGTCTTACAGCAGTTGAGAAAAAATCAATGTAATACAGTATCTAAGCATTGCAATGAAATGTATAGAAGGGTAGATGGAAGGAACTACTGATATAAAGGAGTATTGGTCAATGTATTTTAGAATCTGTCTTTTCCTTTTGGACTTTTTCCCCAGAAAGTATATGTCTTTTGGCAGTGTCAGGTTAGAGATTGATGGTGCAGAGATGGATAATGTAGATTTTTCAGCTGTACAAATAAGATAAAGATTGGTAGCAGTAATTTTTTTCTTCATGCCTGACTTCCCATCCCATTTTGGCTTTGACTCTTTGATTCTGTGAAATGGTACAATTCAGTTACATTAGTCCCAGTGCTGGAAACATGGTTTTACTTAAAATGTCACATCGCAGTGCTGCATTACCTACTGTGGACAAGTGCCCTGTTACATACGGTTTGGCAAAATACTAATGGCAAACTCTGGAGAGTCTTGGCTATGGAATTGTTTACCTGATATGGCTGTGCCTAGCACAGGGTGCAGCTCCTAAAGGTCCTCAGTGAAATAGTAGCTGTGATTCTTGGTGAGGTTTTATTTGGCTGAAGATAACTTGTGCAATATTTCTAATCCATGCTTGGTCTCCTGCTGCTTAAAAGGAAAAAAAAAAACTGAAGGAAAAAAGAAGAAAATACAGTTTGTGGATTTTCTCCTTCCTCTCTTTAAAAGAGATTTCTAAGTGTACATGATGACAATTTTTAAGGTGTTGTATGAATCGCTTGTCAAGGGAAGAGAATTCTGTGTATACAAAGTTCTGACATGAACTTTGAAATTATGCCAGGACCTCTGCAGGTGTTTTCCTGCCTCACGTTATTAATTTAAAGTTCTTCATACAGCTTTTCTTTGTTTACTTGACTGTATTACCAAGTAGACTGGAATAATTTACTGAAGTTTTTGAGCTTATTTAATTGGATAAATTTTCTGGGTTTCAGCAATTGCTTGGTCTCTCTTTAAGAGAGACCTGTGGACGTCTCATTTTAGTCACTTCAGACTCTTCTTGCTGGGCACCCAAAATGGGCTGGTTCTAGAGGAGTGCAGGTACCCACAGAGTCACAGCTGAGTACCTGGGAACCAGCAGGAGCTCTTCCTAACAAAGCACAAGAAAGTGCTGCAGTAAAAATGTATATTTGCAGACCAGGCCAGCTTATGTGCGTTTTTTGCAAGGTGGTGGTTCAGGTTCCTGAGGCTGCCTTTGTGTGTGCTTTTCTGTGGAGTCTCATTTGACATTTATTTTTTTCGGGTGTAGTTAATGACTCATTTTCTCAATTGTTTGTCAGCACACAATGGTTTCTGATAGAGGCATTGTTATATTGGTTGAGACAAGATAGTAAATAAGCTTTCCAGCTTCTTATAATTTTTTATGCAAAAAGTCTGCCATTTAATTTTGAACAGTAATAAAGAAAAGAAATGCAAAGATCCCAGAAGTTTCAGTGCAAACTTTATTGAACTCTTTTACTGAAGTCAGTGGGACTGACCCAACTGAGGTTTAGGACATGCTTGTTTTGTGACAAAGAGCATGGGGGATCCACACTCATGTCTGCTGTGAGGCAATGCTGATCAGTTCAGCCCTGGGGACAATGTGAAATGTGTGCGCTCTAAGTGTTGGGAAGCTTGGGGATCCCTTTTATGGCTCTTCAGTAATGCTATAAAGATATCACTTGCATGGAAAAGATTGTAAATAATAGAATATTAAAAGCATGGTTTCTCAAGATGGTTTGTTGTTTGATTTTTTAAAGATATGCTTTCTTAAAGTCTGTAGAGTGGCGATCATTGTAGTAGTGTACATTGTGTTTAATTCACTTTCGTGAGGTTGAGACAAGATGACCTGCTTGGTAAGTTTTATGCCCCTCAGCAAGAAAATACTAATCTTGCAACTTAAAATAGAATAGGAGTATTGTAAAGTACCATTTTAAAACCTTAACACGTTTACAACATACTCAAGAAGTACTTTTACCTTGAAAGCAATGTACTTTTGCAGTTGGCCCTACCTATCATTTTTAGCATTCAGTTTCAAAAACAGTTAGGGATGTGTAAGCTCACAGGGGAGGAAAAAAGCCTGATTGGTTGCTTTCAGTGCATTTCTTGTGATAAAAAATTCTTGTATTTTAAACATCTACTGGGAGTTAGTTGAACTATTTTCAGAGAGCTTTTAAATAGAATAAGGAGCTATGTTTTCTTTGATCAATTTGTTTACTTGTAATCTATGCTCATGATGTTACAAAAACTACTAATTACAGTTTTATAAACGGAGATGATAGAACTATTCTGTTTTATGTAAACATTTGGGGTTAGTCTCCTTTTCCTCATCTATCAGCACACACCAAGTTCTTGGTAAGAGTGTTGGTATGTCACGGCTGCTGTAGACTGTTCCACTGCCAGAACCTTTTCAGATTTTGTATGGTTTTGTTCATGCTGTTTGAACACCACTGACATCTTTAAGAGTTATTATAAAATCAAGCCTAAAATTTTTGCTATTGTGTGTGTATTAAATCAAAACATTCTGAAACTGAAATCTTGTGCAAAAAGTATTAGACCAGAAGAAGTGCAGTTTTAAAAGATTATTGGTTATGAGTGTGACCTGAAGCACTTTGTGTGCTGGGGACAGGTTGTAGAGTTTACAGTTTTTTGTTCAAAGTTAGTGAGAGTGGATGATTGTAATTAACTGTCAGCTATTTCACCATAATTGGCAGATAATCAGTTACTGCAGTTATAAGTTCTTTTGGATAACTGAAATAAAAGTGTTTCTGTTGTCATGATGAGAACAGACCTGTAAAAATGTCTCTCTTGCAAACTGAATGTCAAATTTTTAACTTAGATAATTACCTGATATAGTTTATACTAGTAATTTAGGTAGTTATTTTATAGTCTCCTCTTCCCATTGAGATGGAAGGCTTAACAGAGGTTTGCCACTGGGTTCAGCCAAACTTGAAATGAAAATGTTTTCTTGTTACAGATGACATTTTTAGAGGAAGAGATTGAAAGAGATGCTTGGTCCTTATGCAGATAGACTTTATTTTTCTACCTGTTTGTTAAAAATTTTCTTCTTGGGAGTAAACAATTAAATGATAAAATGAATACCCAACAATTAAACAGTATCATGCTCCCATTCATCTGATACATGTTATTTGCTAATACATACCTTTTTGTTGTAAAAACATGTTCCAGGTGAATTTCAATTCAACTGTAGGTATCTTGTAAAGATACTTGGCAAAGCACACACTGTAGTTCACACTACTGTTATTAGCAACCCTTAAACAGGCAAAGCAGTCAGAAGCCTGCTTTAACTCTTCATCCCGATATTTTCAGGCCTGTTTAGCAAAGCAGCTTTTATAAATAATTGCTAGTTGGGTATGCCTATCATGTATAGCATTAGAAAACTCAGTTCTTTTCCTATGATAGTAAGAGGAAATTAAACTAAGACTAGAGAAAATGTAATATGTAAGATGCTGTAAGGTGTCTGCAGGCAATGCTGGTTAACCTGTCCTGCTGTGCCTGCTACAGTTCATTGGGTTATTGTTCAGATAAGTCTGGTGCTTTTAATAATTTTTAAATTTTTTTTTTAACACTTTGGGCCTTTTTGGCAAGGAAGGAGAAGAACATCTTGTGTTTGCATCAGTTCCATGTATACTTTGAAATTACTTTATTAAAACTATTTTGTCCAGTTTTCTTACAAAGATGTTGTGTGGGCTGTGATATGTCTTTGACACATTACAGTTCTTCTGGATCAGCAATTCCTACTAGTCTGATGCAGGGAAAAGCTAAGCAAGTTTATTCTGCTTTAGTTTTGCTCTCTGCAATGGATGCTACAATATGTTCTCAGTGTAACTTGACATTTCTTGTCATTAAAGTTTGGCTGGCTGCTATTTTCTGGCTTCTACTCCCCTGCTCTCCTCTTCTTCTTGAGGCTGGCAGTTTTACAGGACTCATGATTGTTTGCTGTGGTACACAAAGAGAATCTCTGGCAACAGACATTTTCTTCCAGATTTTCTTCATTACTGGAAGGGTTAACTTTAGGAAGTCCAGTGCACTGAAAAACATCTGATATCTTTAAATAGTCTGTAGCCTTATTTTCTGTTCCAGCCTGTATGTTTTGCCCCTTTATTTGCTGCTTTCAGTCATTTGATCGTTTCTGCTAATGAAGGTAGGAGGAAAAAACACATGCATCACTGAGGCCCTCCCAGAGTGATCTTGTGCTTTTTTGGGGTATTGGTGTACTGGCTGTTTCCTTTTTGCTATCATCATGCTCTTGCAATGCCTGCTTTTTAGAACAAATTAAGAGAATGAAATGCTCGTGCTGTTTGGACACGATATTTGAACCCGAGTTGGACTCCCTAGTTGAAGCCAGCATATCTTTGACTTAGCCTATGCCAGTTTGGCCAAATTTGGAGGAAAATATCCTCTGAGAGAGGGCAGGTTACAACTGCCCCTCCCCCACCAGATTCGGGGGAAAAAAAAGAAATTTTCCTCAGAAGAAACTGAAAGAGATAAAAAACTATTTATTTAACAACCATACAGAAAAGGATAGTAATGCTAAATAATAAAACCTCTTGCTTTGGAGAGAAACCTGGGAAGATTTCAGAGTCCTTCTCTGGTAGGTGTAGATTCCTCTCCTCCTCCTCGGAGCTGGGTCATGGGCCCACCTCCAGGGCCTCGATGGAAAACTTCTCCCGATGTGTTCTGATGTTGTTGAAACAGTCCAGAAGAGAAGAAGGGGAAAACCCAAGTCCCAGGAAAACAAAGTTGAACTCTCCATCTCCCTCTGGAGAAAAGGAGCCGAAAGCTTGCTGGAAAGCAAGCAGGGTGCTTCCTCCACTCTTGTTACTGCAGCAGCTGAATGCAGAGGAGTGTGTGTCTGTGTCCTTGAACAACTGCTTTGAAAAGCTCACTCAGTTTTTTTCCTCTCTCCCCCCTCTCAGGCTCAGTTTAAAGACACAGGAAAAACACAGAAGTGATGTCTGGGCATAGAGCAGACAAGAAGGGATACACATCATAAAGTCAACCCAAGACATAGACAGTTCTCATGTACCTTTTGTAGTCTTAAGATGCAACACAATTTTGGCATTTAAAGATTCATAAGTTACTTACTTTCATCGGAAGCAGAAAGGAAAAAAAAGTGTTTAAAATGTGTCCAAAGTTGTGGGCAACTTTGAAGTGTGATAAATACAAAATGAAGTCTTCATAATATTTGGTTTTTACATATTTTGTAATTAGTCTTTGAAAGAAAGCTTCTTAAATGTTTACTACTGATACTCTTCCCCCAGCTCTATCACTCACAGTCTCTCCTAAGGATAAGCATTGCTTGGTGGGCTGCAGGTTTGGCTATTTTTGTCTTGTGTGAATACTTCAAAACTTCTAGTTTGTCTGTTTGTGTTTTGGTTTGGTTCTGGTGGTTTTTTTTGTTTTGATCTGGGTTTTTGAGAATGGAAAGAAGTGAAAAAACAAAAAGAGAGGGCAGATAAAGAGGGAATTTTAATAGTTAATCAATATGGTCTTTGGCCTTAGTTAATGCTTTTAGAGAATTCATTGCTTTGGCTAGATGGTTAGATGTCATTGACTATCTGCAGTTAAACATGTGATGTGCTCAGGAAGTACCTTTGAGTTCTCTGAAAGAGGTTACATGAGCTTTAGCAAATATCCATGCCTTTTGGCTTGCTTATCTATTCTGATAGACTCAGCAGAATGCAAACTTCATAGTATTGTGAAGCATCTAGTCAGTTTAATTCCAAGTTTATCTGACTGAACATGAACACAGACTACAGCAAAGAAAATTAATTTTTCAAATAACATTTTAGCTAGCTTTTATAATTGTTCCTGTGCTCAGTGCAACTGTATCTGATCTCATTGACCATAAGCTTCTTTTAGAAGTTTTATCTTCTCCTCATTGATGTATTTCTGTGAGATCTTTTAGAGCTACAAATGATGTGTTGATGGTATTGCTTCGTCATCAGTCCTTGTTTTTAATGTCAGAATTTCTGTGGGGAACCATCAATGTTCCCTGCTTTATTGGCTTTTTATGTCTGTAACCTTATTACAGTATTTTTTTTTTTTGAGTCTGAAGGTACTTCCTCACCCTTACTAGTGAGAACTCTGCTTTCCCAGACTAGACTGTGCCTTTTTCCATTTGCTCTAGCCCATTTTTATGCTTGTGTTTGATGTCTCTGGAGATGCAGAACTGAAAGAGCCTTTCTGATTTAGCAAATCCACCTCCCTATTGCCTTGGGCTGTCACACCATGGGAGGAAACTGCCAAATAAAATCCGAGAGAGTTGAAGTGTAACTTGTGAATTTTTGTTCCTCCACACCTCAAACCACTTTTAACAGCTTGGATGCTATTATCTTCTCAGTTGTCTTATATTCTTAATGTCACTTTTGGTTTGGCTTTCATCCAAGCAGTAAACACATTCTGGTGCTGCTTTGTCTATAGCAGCAAAGTTTTTGATGTTTCTGCTCATCCTGTATCACTTAAATTCTCACCAGGTCCTTACACATTTGACATAATCAATTTTCACTTGTCCCACCTTTAATTGCTGCAATACAACCCCAATGGATCTGTCAGATATTTTGCTATAAGAATAATCCCCCTGTTGGTTTTCCAGTTTACATCTGATCATATGTGCAATACTTTTTCTCTTGGTGTTTCAAGGTCTGCAGTGAAATTCCTCTTTGTCTCAATCCTGACATACAGAATGAGTGACACCACTACTAAGTTCCACCAGTGCTGCAGGTGCTCACTGCTCTCCTCTCCTCCTCAAGCAAAAGCATCTGAAAAAAACCTGTTTGAATAGCAAGTACTCTATTTCAGGTCACTCTTCACTGTTGTTCTCTGCTGTGAAGCCCAGAAGAAATTCATGGCTACAGTGTGGTTAGCTTGAATCTATTTTTCTCCCTCCTTCCTTAGTTACTTCACTGCAATTTCTTCTATTTTTATTTCTACCTCTAGTTGAAACAAAGAAACAATTCACAAACTTGAAAGCTGCTTTTTTTTTCAAAATGTTGTTTTTTCCATTTTTAACAGTGATTTCAGAATTACACTAATTTGGTTTTTTGAGTCCAACCATAAATATTATGTTTAAGCATTATTGTTGTCCTCCTGGTTGGTTTTTTCTATGCTGTTTACAGCAGCCATGTTAGGCCGCTGATTTACTTTTGTGAAAGTGATTTTTTCCACTACTTTGTGACTGTGTTACTGTTATTTATTTTCATTCCATACATACAGGCTGATATGTTGTAGCATCTGTGGACTCTGGCCACAGTTTCTATCTCCAGGGTCTTGAAAGGCTCTTATTAAATCAGTGCCAAATCCTGCCTGTCTTCTTACCTGTTCTGAGTGCTGTATTACCTTTACTTTGTAGCATTTCTCATCTTCTTGTGGCTTGTGTATAAGCATGGTATGAATAATTAATCCAAGCCAGCCAGAATTACCTTTATGTTTTCATGTTTTCATGCCCTGAAACAGTCTGGGGAAATAGCCCGGCTTCAGAGGGTGTCCCTTTGTACACCTGCTCTGGGAATTTCTTCCTTCTGTGATTCTTCTACTAGCTATACCCTGTACTTATATTCCTTAAGCGTGGGGGTAGCATTTTTCCTCTATTTTTTTCCTTTAATTTTGCAACGAGGCACTGGTATAAATTGTTTCTCACTACAGATTCTTTTCCTTTGTTATGAATATTTCCTTGCTTTCTAGAATCCAGATGTCTGCAGGATAGAAGTTTTCATGGACTGGTAGCTTGATTGAGAACATCATTTGTATTTTACCTAAGTTTGCCAGTAAAGCAGTAAAGCCCGTGCCTAAGTAACATTTCTTTGATAGGTCTCTCTGTTTGGTTGCTGTCAGATTGAAGATGCTGTCTCCAAGGATGAGAAGTCAGTCTCCCAAAAGGCAGTTGGGCTAAAGCCTGTTTGGGTGTTAAGGTGTAGTGAGAAGATAGTTTGCTGCCTTTTTCTTTTAATTTATATTTTCCTTGGATACTGTTTTACATGATATGATTTTTTTTCACCCATTTTACTATACTGTTCAAATAGAAATAGGCTTGATTTAAATTACACCTTAGAATTTGAAACATTCCTTCATCTTATCTGGCATCTGAAACTGTTCAGCTGGAGCCATCCTTGCTGGTTTTGTGGGGTTTAATTTGTTTAATCCTTTGTTTCAGGAGGTGTCTGCTGATCCTTCAGGAACTCTCACAGCTGCTGAAGAGAGAAAAGAGAAGGTGCCAAGCCCACATCTCAGTCACCTTGTAGTTTTGACATCTGGCAATTCGCTGTATGGTCTGGCAGAGAGAGTGGTGGCCACAGAATCCTTGTAGGTTGTTTACTGTACACATTTTATTTGTGATCACTGAAAGCTATTGATTGTTTAAGAAATTGTGGTTACAATCCAAAGCCTTCTTGACAGGTCAAAAATTCCTATCTCTCAATATGATTTTAAATATGAGTAATAAAGGTAATTTCTTTATTAAAGGTACTGGAATCTAATTCTTTGGTCTAGCAACATGCAAGCACAAGGAATGAAATTTTACTGCAGATGATCTAATAATTTGTGACAATACATGGCTAAATCTAATAGGACAATGTTTCTAATGGGAATATTTAATCTGCATGGTTCACCTTATATTAAATACTTGACTCAGAACTGCTTAGTTCAAGTCAGTTAACTTGAATTACCATGTTATTTGCAGTGGGTAGAAGTGTATCTATGTCACACCACAGGAGAAGAGGAGATTATAACTAGTAATTAATGCAAATGTTACAAAGTGGTTTTTATTTGATAAGAATAATAGTAAGAGTCAGATAGGAATTAATTATTCGTCACATGAGATGACACTTAAAGAGTAGAAGTTAATTAAAAAAATTTTTTTTCATTTATGCTTAGCTAGAAATGTATTTCTTTATTATGTTGTTAACAAATTCTACCCCTGAGAAGAAATATGAAATCAAGTTCTATTTTATTGATTCACTAGTATAAAATTAATTAGGAATATTATTTTGAAATTCTGAGATGGATTGATTAATATTGATGTTGACTGTCCTGCAGTGGAAATTGTGTGACTCTTGGTCACTGACTTTACTAGACCTTGGCTCAGACTTTTGCAGCCTATCCTCAGTAAAATAGAAATATGCATTATTGATAGTCAAGCCTTAATCTCTTTATTCAAGTATTTTCTTGTTTGCAAGTACATTTTAAAATTGTCAGAATTGAGAATGCCAGTTGATGTGCTGGCGTGCAACTGATACAGTTCTTGGGACTAGATTTTCCAAAGCTGCATATTGTTATTGCTAAATATGTCAGCTATATAGTAAAAATTGTAAGGGCACATGCCAAATGATGCACTTCATTCACAGGAAATTTTCTTTGCTTTCAAAGGGTGTTTTTGGCTGAGCAGTTTGAATTTCTTCAGCCTCATCTTGATGCAGTGATGCCAGCTGCTAAGAAGCCTTTTCTTCAGCAGTTCTATTCTCAGGTCAGAATTGTATAATTCACAGCTGATTTTCATACAGAAGATTTGAAACTTGTACATCATGGTGCAAATACTTGTACATCATAGTTATATATTGCTGCTACTAGCCAGAAATTTACAGCATTGAATTTTATTTATTTTCTGTTTCAGACAGTGTCAACTGCCAGTGAACTACGTAAACCAGTTTATTGGATTGTTGCTGCTAAAGCCATTGACTATGAACAAATGCTGCTTCTCATGGCTAATGTGAAATGGGATGTGAAGGAAATCATGTCACAGCACAATGTATATGTAGATGCTCTTTTAAAGGTGAGTAGTTTATGGGAAATGGTGTGCTAGAGTTTATATAAACACTACATTGCTGTAATACTTCACTAAAACTGTTAAAGTGGCATGTCTAGGACAATACATCATCCTGACAAATGGGAAATTACTATGAGGTCTGTCCAGAAGTTTCATTTTTTCTTGCTTCTAAAGCATTGTTTTCAGTGATGATTTTTTTGAGTACATGGTGTGTGAAAGTGACCGCAAAAGTTTAATGAGTCTCATGTCTAAGTCTGGAATGGTAGAGAAACATAGTAAACAGAGTAACACTGAGGGAAATCCAGTGGCAGGAGGTAGCCTTTAGCCAAAGATAGTTAAAAAACCCAAACCACACTATTTGCTCTTCCAAATAATTTTGCTGGTTGTCTTTGAGATGTATCATTTAAGCTGTAGGTCAATTCAGAACCAAAAATGATCATGCAGTATCTGATTGAAGTTGCTATATTTATCAGTTAACATTTGAAAAGGAAGGGAAGTTACAGCCTTGTGTAACTTGTCAATGGCATTCAGTATATGTCATTATACAATTGCCACATCTTATGGCATACAGAACTAGATCTTGGGACAAGCCCTTCCTCATCCTTTTATATATGCCTAAATAATGTTTCTAAAAGTCTTCAGAGAGAAGTTCTGGCAGTGGTAGAATTATGCTAATTAATTATACTATATTAATTACTAATTCTTTTCAGAGAAACTGAAAATTTTATTTTAAAGAGGTGTGAGGTGTGAATCACAGAATAAGCTACACATCTGTGTAGAATAACCGTTTGGATAACACCTTTGTGCTTCGTAGCTCTTCTCTGCTTAAAAAAAAAATCAAGGCGAATGAGGAAGAATTTGACAGAGGATATGTCATTGCACTGAATTTGATGCAATCCTTGTGCTTATCCTTGTTTATACTGCCGTGACTTTTTGAGACCAGTTTGTGCTTAAAATAGTGGGTCTCTGGGGCAAAACTTTTTCCTTCTGTGAGTATGCAACTGTTGATGATTTGCTTTAGGACAATCACAGCTAATACCATTTAAAACCAATTCTGGTCTCTATTCTATAGCTAGTGCTAGTTGCTACAAAAGCTTCTAGATAACTGCTAAGCAATGAGTGATTTTCTGTGTACACTGGGCCTCTGGGAACGACAAATGTAAGCACAGTGTTTAAAGTAATAATCAACTACTTTCAGTCATGTGCACACATACACAAAGTTCTGTATTCAGTCATAGTATGTTGGAAGCAGATAAAGTGGGGAAAGAGGATTGTTGCAGAAAGTGATTATCCTGAAGCACTAGGCATCTTCATCTTCAGAAGAGTGAGCTGTTAAAGCCTGTTAAAGCATGACATTGTGGTACCCTGCATCTTCTTGCCAAATTCATCTTTCAGAAAATTGTGTTAAATGCTAGTTGGTTACTGAGGTTCTCTTCTGATTTTCTTCACTTACTGAATTTTTGAGGGGGATGTAAGAAAAAAAAGAATAGGAAAAAAAAACCTAGATTAACAGCCTTGGAAATAAAATCTCTGGGGAAAGTATGGTCTTAAAAGACTGCGCTGCAAATAGCTTTTGCTGATTATACAGAGGAGTTCATTACCAGTCTGCTTGATATTGAAGTAATTTGATACTTTTTTAAGTGATAAAGGCTTTAATCATTGGCACAGGACTGCAGTTTCACTTTATTTAAGTCACAAAATCATTGTAGCAGTAATTGCATTTGGTTATGACTAGTTTTTCACTCGTAGTATCAGCTCAAATCCATCCAGGCCATTGATGATTCATGTGGAAACAGGTGCCTTTCCTTAATCTGAATTGTTATCTAGTGCTGCAGTGTGGTCCTAAACTGTTAGACTTGGACTCTTTCAGTGGCTGCTCTCAGCTCCTTCTAAAGTACTGAGGAATTAAATAATGTGAAAGGTTGAAGAATGAAAAGTGGTTACAATATTTCTGAGCTTCTCTTTGAAAGCTGGTGGGGCAGGTATTTAGAGGGATAAAGAGATCATCACTGGATTTACTTCAGTGGCTGTATATTGACTTAAAGAAGCCAAATATGAGTGTAGGAAGTGAGGCAGTGAAAATGGCATTTGAAGGATAAGCTACTTGGTTCATTTGCAGAGGTGCCAGTTTCACAGAGAACTACAGCTCTGGGGAACGGGGCAGCAGTTCCTTTAAAAAAAAACCCTCTGAGGTAATGTTGTGAGTGATATACTAGAAAGTGATATGTTTTCTGCTTTACACATTGAGTTGTCTACAGTTTGTGCCTATTAAGCCTCTCTGCTTTGCTCTCATTTTTCAGTATTCTCTTTCATGTGCATTTCTAATTAGTTGTTGCTGTTGTTGGATGTACAGAGTGTGATCTATTTAATGCTAAAGGAATAAACATCTTTTATGTTTTATCAGGAATTTGAAGAATTTAACAGGAGGTTGAATGATGTGTCTAAGAGAGTCCGTATTCCATTGCCAGTCTCCAACATCCTTTGGGAGCACTGCATACGCTTGGCCAATAGAACTCTTGTGGAAGGGTAAGTATTTATCAAAGTCTTGCTTTTGGCTAAGTATGTCTATAATGATAATGTATAGAGTAAAAAATTCTAATTTTATAGTGTCCTTCTGAGTTCATGTTCTTTTGGGGACCCTAAAAATTATCAATGCTTGACATACTCCTTAGCAGTTGTTTCACCGAGTCTGGTGCAGTATTGAGCCTAAAGGGGGTGGTCTCGTTCCTAGATAGTGCTGAAGAATGACACTGAATGTTTTACTGAAGTGTATGAAAATACAGTACTCTTTCAAAGAAACTTCTGTATGAAACATTTCATGATAACATTTCCCAGCAGAGCAAAGAAGGAAGCTAAAATACAGTTGTCAGTACTTCCATGATGATGCCATTTATCTTTGCCAGGAAGAAAGATGGAGTAATCAATGCTATCAGTTATCTTCAAGTAGCCATGAAATATGATTTTTCCAAATTCATCAAGAACCGAGAGGTGTCTTAGTTGGCTTGGTCAACAGAGGCTTGAGCACCTTAGTCAGGAACTGCTACACCTTGCTCATCTCTCTCTCTTTTAATCAGTGTCCCAGTCTTTTCAGATGCAATTTTGTAGCCTGAGTGTTGCAGACTTTTCATCCACTGCATTTATTTTTATGGCTTTGTTCCCTTGCTACATGTTCAGGTTCTTACTGGAACTCTTTCTGCATCATAGAATATGTGTTGTCTTCCACTCTTTTTGCATATGTTTCCATACTTCTTTCCTGGTTATCTTTACCCTGTTCACTCCTTACTACCTATTTTACTTCATTCCATCCCACTCTCCTGCTGTCTGCTCTAAATTAGGACCTCAACAAAACACCCTTCTTCTCCAAGAGTTAGCTGCCTATTGAGGATCATCAGCTTCCACTGCTTCCATAAAAACCATTATTTTTTATCTCATGCCCATTTGTTTTCATGCCATCATCCTTTTGCAGTCTCTAGAGAAATCAGTTCCTTGTTCAGGGTGACTAAATCCATCCATGATCCATCTCTGGCTTCTCAATTCCTTCATATGACATATGGCCTATACAACTAGCTTTCCTTTTTGAAATTTTATTTTCCACTTATCATGCCTCAAATAAAAGGAAGTGAAACAAAGGCATTATCTCTTCTCCTCCCCCTGTTCCTCTTACCTTTCAACTTGATAACACTGTCAGTTACTGTCAACCTCCTCGACCTCAGCCTTCGTGTTTGTTTTCAACTTGTTAGCTTTTCCTACCTCACATCTCATTCATTTTCATGGCTTCAGTGTTCACGAACCATTGAATCCTTAGCTCTGAAGATCATCACTAATATGTCTTGCTCCATGCTGTCATTTAGGTTCATGGTTGTGACTTACCATGAAACTTGGACCTTTACTTTCACCTCAGCAGAGTGAACTAGGAATACTTTGCTGATACAATTTGTCCTGTACCATTTCTGAGGGTGTAAAAAGTACTTATTATCATCTTCTCCCAAATACTTGTCTGTAATTTCTTATTCTTGGCCAGTTCTGTTATTTTTATGTATCTTGTAGGTTCTTTTCCCACTGTGGAAAGGGAAGGAAGATGTTCTGAATAACTGACTCTTTGAATACCTTCATGACTTCTTTTCTCTGAATTCAGTGAGTGTATGGAATTAAAAGCCATGAAGGAGATGTTTCTCATCCAGTCATGCAGTCAACTGACATTGCTTTCATCAGGCTCTTCACTGAAAGAAGAATTACCTCCACTGCAGTCAGCTATATATTTCTTCAAATTTTGTCCTTCCCTATCTCCTTGTTCTATGTTCTCTCCTGTTTCCCTGCTGGCTTTTTGAGCCTATTGAAAATCATCTTCTAGATTTCTATGAAGCTCCAGAGGACTTTTGCTTTGGTCCTCTCTCTTTTTGCCTCTGTTAGTTTTGCATTCTGCAAATTCTTTCTGTGTACCAGCCCTAAGTGTGAAATTTCTTCTTATTCTTAATCCGACCTTGCTGTGTATCAAGTTCCCAGCTGCATGTTTCTGCTGCCTCCTTTGCATCAATCCTAATAGTCTAGGGACTGTATAATAATTAGGATCAACTTTGTGAATATGTGGATAACTGAGCTTGTTCTAGATTTGGTAGAGAGGAAGACTGGAAAGAGTGAGACAGGGTTGTCACTTGTGGGAGCAACTGGTGGAGGAGCTGGATTAAGTCTCTCAAAACATGGTGCCCCAGACCCTGTACACAGCTGAAACTGGCATTCTTAAGGGCATTGCACTGTCATTTCCTTTGATCTTGGCAAATGCAGTTCCTTATCTGTTTGAAGAACTACAAAGACTGCAAACTGCAAAGTTTTCCTCATTTGTTGCCTATCACTCCACTGTGATCCTTGCTAGTATTACCTTGCCCATAAGCTCATCTACTGTCTCCTCTAACCTGTCACTAGTTTGCTGTCAATCTGTTCTCATTAAAACATCAACTTCTCACATAGATGAGCCAGTGCTGCTGCTTTATCCTCTGTTTGCTGTGGCTGTTTTTGAACAAACAGCTTTGTGTCTTTCTTTGATGCTCCTACTTGGTTCAGCAAGCTCCTCGTGACCATTCCTAAAGCTGCCATGGTACCTTTTAGACTCTAGAGGTAGTGCTCACTTGAAACCACTGTCCAGTGTGCTAATTAGCATTGGTTTAAGTTCCTATAACCTACTTATAGTAAGTTGTTCAATGTAGGATGATTTTTTGTGGTTTTTGGGAGAAGAGAGTATGATTTTTCTAAGTATCATTTGGTACAGTGGAGTTCTGTTCGATGACTGGGTTAAAATGTGTTCTACTACTGCAAATAAAGCTCTGCAGCAGACATCCTAAGAGAAGTTCTTGTCTGCTTTTGACTTAAGACCATAATTTTGCTCCTCCTCAAGGTTCAAAAGACTAAGTTTACTTTGAAAAGCAAAATTCATTTTTATTTCCTTCTAAGTTCTGCTTTCCACTGTTTCTCTTTTTAGTTATGCTAATGTAAAGAAGTGCAGCAATGAAGGACGTGCCTTGATGCAACTGGATTTTCAACAGTTCTTAATGAAACTAGAAAAGTTAACAGACATCAGGCCTATTCCAGATAAGGAATTTGTGGAGACCTACATTAAGGCATACTACCTGACAGAAAATGACATGGAATGCTGGATAAAAGAACATAGGGTAAGAGTTAAATTTGCATTCTTTTCTTGTCTATTGAGAAAATTCACCATGATGATAAACCATACTAACAACTATAAATAATCAATCCTTCTATGTGTTAAAAATGAGTATAGGCATAAATATGTATATTTTCATTTATTACAGCAAAACCTATGTAGGAAGCAGTATAAATATTAACATACCTGTGCATGTACATTTTCATTTTTATCATATGAAGTTAGTATGTGCTTGAACTGGTTCAACATCTGATGACTATTGGGAGGATGACTACTGTCTGCCTATTGTAGCAAAAAGCCTAGAGAACTAGAACAAAGGGAAACTAAAAGCGTTTGTGAACTGTTCAGAATATGCCAAAATGCACAATTTGATCATCAAGAATTGTTTTGGGATCACACCATTAGGTTTTATGTTGCTTTTAGGAGTAGATTGCTTAAACTAAGTTGTAAGGCACAGTGGAGAAGACTCATTGCTTTTTATTTTTTCATTTGATAATGCTTAGTGAGCATTTCTTGCTGAGATGTCTGAATTTGTGATTTGAAAACGTGGATGCTTTCACTATAGCATTAACTAAAAATTGTAACGGGTCTGTGTAAGTAATAGTCACATGCTATTGGAGATACCCATCTTTAAAGTAAAAAGTCTTTTAAAGTGGAGCACTTGAACTCTGTATTTTGGGATTACTTTAAATCCCACTAGAAATGGGGGAAAAAAATGTCTTTGATAGAATTTTCCTTGTATTGCCTGGATCCCCAAGAGAGATTGTGAGCTATGGGGTTTGATGACCTACAGGGAAAAACTCTTTTTTAAACCCATTGGTGGAAGCTGTGTTTTGGATAGTTTTGGACATAAAGATAATACTGGCAATTATGGTGTATTCACAGGTGCTAAGAATTATTTTCTTCACATTTTTGGCATTTTTTTCTTCCTTTATCATGTACTGAAATCAAACTTGTTTGGACACTCTGCAGACAGAGGCATTTAGAAGCTTATTGGAAATGGGAAATCAAAATAAAAAATATCATCAACATTTATCCTTGTTTGTTAAAAACAAGTTTTTGTGTTAAAAGCTTAACCATTTGTATACCTATTTCCCACCAAGCCTCCCAAAGAATGGAAAATACATTAAAAATTGATTTATATACATGTTCCCAGAGTTACTTTCTGTGAACTCTGTCCAACACTTCTAAAGTCATAAGCATTTTCCATTATAAGCCGCCATATAGCAAAAAAATAGTTTTGTCCTCTCTATGCTTCAACTATGAAAACTATCCAGACATGACTTAACTACAGCTTTAAATCTGCCTTGTGTACTGATGCTTCTATCAGTTGTAAAATCCACCCTGAGTATATCTGTGTTTTTTAAAATTTTTTATCTTTGTCTGGTGTTTTATTCTGCTCTAACCTGATCTGCTGTTGTTTGCCAGGAATATTCCACTAAGCAGTTGACCAATCTGGTGAATATTTGTCTGGGCACCTACATCAACAAAAAGGCAAGACAGAAGCTGTTAGCTACCATCGATGACATTGACAGGCCTAAGAGATAACTGGAGAAAGCTGCTTTCTTTCTGACTTGTACCTTTTTCTGTTCATGTGAAGCACGCAGACATTTCTCTCATGGACTAATGACAACATTAGAAATGTTGAGCATGACCTTTTCTGACCAACGTTGGAGGCACTCTGAAGTGACATAATGTTCTAAAATATGAGTTTTCTAATCTGTAGATTTCTTTTCTGTTGTACTTTTTTTTTTCTTTTTTTTTTTTTTCCGGTTACTTGCCCTCAGTACAGGGCCACTGTTTGTGTATCATTGATGAGCTGTATATTTTGCAAAAGTGTATACTGTACGTAAAATCAAAATCAGAGAGACACACATTGGCTTAATATATCATTGATGCTCTTTTTAAATAAAAGGGCTACTTGAAAATATGTTTTCTTTCCTCCCTGCTTTCACCTTCAGGAATTGTGCTGTATTATGAACCAGTGTAAAATGAAAGGATATGTATAATATTAGATTGATGTATCCTGCATGTGGATTAAGAGTGCAGATCAACCAAGTACTCTCATGTTAAAGCCCATCATCTTCATATGTATTTTAAAATGTCTGTTTATTTCAGAATTAATTTAGTCATATCAAAATTACTGACTTCAGATTAATAGAAGGTAATAAACATTGTATGCTAATATGATTTCTTTGTGAGACTTCATTTTTCCAATTCAGCAATGCAAAATGTTGGCAGTAATGCCAGGGAACTGGAATAATGTTTTTCTGACTGAAGTTTTGGATTTTGGATTGATACTAAGACAATCTTCCTGTTTCCTGCTCTGCTGTAGACATCCTGAATGACACTGAGGAAAGCAAAATAGTTTGACTATGTATGTGTCCTAGAAATCAATTTGTCAGAGCATCACTGACTTCACTGGAGTTTTCAGGTTTACGTTTGGTTTTCAGTATGTAAACTTTTGGGAATTTTATTTTTTATTACACAATAAACTTCTTGCAGTGCTCTCAGACTGTTTTAAAGGAAATATTGAGCTAATAGGTAATTTATAAATAAAAATAAATTACGTAGGCTGCAATCCACTAATGTGTACAACATGATAAATTCTCAGTTTGGGATTTAATTTGGACGTGAGGGAACCAGGACTTAGTAATGTAGTGACAGAAAATTGCCCCATGGAGTCATCATAATTGTTCTTTTCTGTGGCCTAATTTCCTCCTCTGAAGTGTACAGAGCTTCATTGTGTGAGTTTAGAGAAAGCCTGTGCACAGTTTTAGAAGAATTATAGAATTTACATTTTAAATATTGACTGTGTGGTATTCAGCTTCCTTGTTTATCTGTATTTTAAAGGAAATAAGATTTAAAATGAAATTTAACACTGTTCTTTATTGACCATGCTGTCTTGCCTAGTTCCATTTAAAACTTGCTTAGTGGTTTGTTACCATATGTGTTGAAGCTGAATCACTTTTACCCTCATTAAAAAGGTGGTTCAAACGAAAGTGTGGACTTTTGCGTCAGCGTATCTGCCCTGGAGTCAAATCCTGAGCGAGAGCTCTTGGAAGAAACAGAAACACCTTGGGGACTATTAGTGTAAAATATCTTTCAATTTTCTTCTCTTGGATGAAATAAGAAGTTCAAATATCTTTACCAGAGCTTTTGTGAGCTGAACATATTTAATTTCTCCTGAACTGCTTAGGTCACTGTAATTTTATTGCTTACCAGCAGGTAGAAGTATAATCATTGGAATGCAGGGTCAAGGTGAGCAATTGCATGAACCACAATCAGGAGTGATTTTTTTGTAGTATATCTATAGTTTGACTTGTTATTTTTAAGTAAGCCCCCAAATAAAAGAATGTGCAAGAAGCAGTGTTAAACAGCAACTGTTTGATCTTCATTCATATATGCCTCAGAAATCATTTTATTTTCCACAAGAACCTTCCTGTGCTGACCAGGATTGATGCCAAGGAGGAAACCACACAGCTAAGAGGCCTACATACACTCTTAGATACATGTTTTTAGATTGCCCTGTGTGAAAGCAGGTGTTGGACTCAGTGGTCCTTGTAGGTCCATTCTAACTCAGAATATTTTATATTACTTGGTTCTGACTCTCTAATGAAGCTACGTGTTCACTCGAGTGCTGAATTGTTACCTTATTAAGGAGATGTCTGGTAGTTTCTGGTTTCTAATATGAGAATTTTTTATAAACCACTGATTTTTGAGCATCTCTGTGCATCTTTGTTCTGTGCAATAAAAAACCTCTTTACTACTGCTTTTTCTGTAGTAGAGATTATGGCGTAAACATCCTTCATGTTTTAGAGGAGTGTTTTGCAATACTTTAATAATAGAAGAAAATTTCCTTCGGTCTCCAAGAAGACTGAGCAGCAGTGCAGAAGTGGGCATCTCTCAATCCTTCTTTAGCCTGTTGAAGATTTTAAATCCTGGTGCTCAGCCAGTAAGTACTCTGATACTTGTCAAGCTCAGCTGGAGCACAGATGAGCAATTTCCAAGTCTCTGGTTAGGCAAAGCCTATCCCTACACTGATCAGCACACATCTGGCTTTTCTACAGTCAGCTTCTTTCAGTTATATCTCATGGTGACACTGTTCTTCAAAAAAGCAGCTACTGGAGCAAAAATGGGGGGAAGCCAACTGATTGCTTGCGTGGCCCTGGTGTAAGGTTGAGGTCCCTGCTTTGGTACAGATTTAACTATTCAAAGCAGAATGGCATTGATGGAAAGAGCATCCTGGATCAGCAGTGCCAGCTGATGGGGTAGTACACCCCAGAGGTGTTAATTCAAATGCCTGATCTGGGTAGGCACATGGGTGTTCCATGATTTCAGGCAAGTAGCTACCTTTTCAGGTTATTGACTGTTCTGGGTTCCATTGACTCACATTTGATCTTCAGCAGGAAAAACTAGGCCCTGTCCAGGTGTGCTCAGCAAGTCCTTGATGTGGAGTGTAGATTATAACTTGTACTGACTGAAAAAACAGCCTCCCTTCTTTGTCCTTACCCCTTAGGGGACAAAAGAGGATGAGTGATCAATGGCTGCCTCAAAGCTTCTGTGAAAGGTTTGCATTCCCTCTTAATTTTTTGCAGATGTGAATGATAAAGGTATGTCTTGTGATAGATACCAAATGCAAAGCTGTTGGTGTGGGTTGTGGTCTTTGCTTGTTACTGGATCACAGAATGCACAAAATTATAAGGATTCTCTCTTCTTACTATGAAAGTGATCTATTTGGGGTCTTTTCCTGTGTAAGACCTGCTATATTGTAAATTACACACATGGAGATGGACAAAAAATGCAGATTTATTGTGGTTTTGATGGTATCTATTTTATTTATAACCACTGCTTGAAACAGCATAGCATAAAGGCTAAACATTGTACCGATAGTGGAATTATGGTGCAAATATGGAAATAATGCAGTTTGCATGCAGCAAGGTTTCTGTGCTTGCTGGCTATTTAAGGATATTTGTGAGTGTGTTGGTTTTGCACTGCCAGAGCTGGTTTTCATCTCAGCAGAGACTTGGTTTTTAAGGATCTTCTGCTCATCCATGAGATCATGAAGTGTTATGTGGAGCAGCATCTTTAAGTAATACTCAGGACTTCACAAACACATGTTGTGTTTTGTTTTTTTAAAGTAGGCATAAATCAGTACCATGCCGTATGATAAAATAAATGCTTGAGAAACAGTTGATGCCATAACTAACCTTGGTTTTTGGGTTGTGAATCCACTGCTTAATTTTGTGGAGTGTTGTGTCCAGTCCCAGAGAGTTTACATGTATAAGCTAAATTAGAAATGGTTGTACATGAACTAAACTTGAGTCTACTTGGCTGTTCTGCTGAACAAAATCTCTGCATTATCTCTCAGCTGTGCTGGTTTGGTCTGAAACTCTGGATCTGGATACGTATGTGGAAAAAACTGACTTTCAGAGCAAAGTTGTATAGATCTGTGTTACATTTGTAGATTATCTTGCACATATTTCAAAATTGCCAGATTTAAAGTTGTCAAATAACTGTCTAAATGTGTTGAGCTTTGAAAAACAAAGTATACGAGCTAGTTGCTGATCTAGGGGATGAGATGCAGTGAGGTACCTCTTGTCGCTAATAAAAAAAAGAATGATCAGATGTGCAAAATGACTGCAGGTATTTCTGAAGATCTTTTGTTGGTTTGTACCTGTATGTATTTCCTACCCCACATCACTAGGAATTTTTATTCATACATAAAAAGTCATCCCATTCATTGCATTTCAGTGAACAATAAAAAAGAAATGTCACTTGAGCCTTAAAATAAAAAGGATCCTTGTACAGGATATTCATTCTGGGGCTGATGTCTGAGAGCTGCAGGGATGGCATGTGAGTTATGCACCATAAAATTGTGTTCCTTGAAATTCATCCATATATTATAGTGTAAATACATCCACACAGAGCTTTGTGTGCAATGTAAGGGACTACAAAAAAAGAATGGCAAAACTGAACAGGCCACAATCTACTGATTCCTCTGCCATCATTGGCACTGACACTACAGCCTGGGTAGGTAGAGCAGAAGTGTTTCTTTGTGAGAGAAATGGGTGTCCATTGAGAATAAGGTCATAATCTGGGTTTGGATTCTGAGCTTTGAGTACACCTGAGTTACCATTCTGCTCCCACTGCCACTGCCTGTGTGTGCTGCTGATGTGAGCTCTGCGGGAAGCACCAAACATGAGCCAGCTGAAGAGGAGCTCCAGCACAGCCCAAAACATTGAAAGCAGCAGGTTGGTCACTTGGTGGAGCATGTTGCTCCTGCCCTGAAGAAAAGCTCATGGATAGTCATGCTTCTGTCCTGGCTGCTCAGGGAGGATATTTGTTTGAGATGCACAGCACTCCTGGATCAGGGCATGGGTGGATCGAGCTGAAATGCAGTGGAAGGGCACCCTGGTAAAAATGTAGCTTGCTCTGGGGCAGTTTGCTGTCCTCTTGAGACCTCAGACCCCAATAAATGCAGGAATTTCAATGCCTGATGCAGTTATTAGTGCAGTACTAAGCATCTGTGATTTTTCAGGACCATTTATTTCTAGAAGTGTAGAAAAATGTCATTCATGTAAATGAGTTTGACCTGGGGCTGATTCCTGGCCCTGAGCAGCTCGTTCAGCTGTCTCCTCCAGCACAGTTAGAATATTTAAGCAGCCAAATCATCTAACCAGCTGGGTGGTCATGGGTGGTTTATAACGTGCTACATTTCACTAGAAAACTTCTGCCATGAATAGTAGTGGTGCATCATGGCTGTAATGCCATGAGCCCTTCCTTCCCCCCTTGCAGACGCAGCCCAGCGCTGGGCTGGTGTCTCTGCTCTTCCAAAAGGCATTTCCTTCTCAGAGCTTTATGTTGAGTTCTGTTTATTTTTAGTGAGGTGTTTACTTCTGCCGTCAATAGCTCAAAGTATCTGCGGTGAGATGCAGGGCTCTGGGTGATGCACAAGTGCTTTTGCCTTGTGTGCTAAGAGAGCTCTTGGTGTTCGTGGCTACCCTGGCCAGGAGGAAGGATGCCTCTGTGGCTGGCACAGCAGGGAATGTGTTAGAATTGCTGCATACCACAGCAGCCAGGTCACAGACTCATCCTGAGCTTTGGTTCAGGTTCTGCTCTGTCTCAGTGCCTGATGTAGGGAAGTTTGTTGTATTTTGCTGTTCTTTACTCCCCTAGGTGTAAAAGAAATGACATTATCTGTCACGTTTCGTCAGGTGCTATCAGGTTCTGCTTCCATAGGCACGAGCTGTACCTTTAGCGGCCATTGGTGACTTAACCCCAGGGAAGCTGAAGCATGAACTGTTTCTTTTCATGGGGTAACAACGGGCAAACAGCCAGTGTGAATCACCTTCTTATTTTCCTTGAAGCTCAGGCTAGTTTTCTTAAGGAACTGAGTTAAGACCTAAATACCAGAGTTAATATGCAAAAAAAGCTAGACCAGGAGGTACAAGGAAAGTGTAGATGAGATTTAAGATCTTGTTTGCTCACAAGAAAACTAGGATGTAAAATTCTTGGGCATTTGTTTTTTTCTTAAAAATAGTATTTTTTTGTAAAGCCCAAATCTGAGACTTTTACAAATAAAATAGTCAGGTAAAGAGATTGGGGAATACTTTTTTTCAATGCCTATCTGTGCTTTTTTAGATCTATTTCTTCAATAATGGGAAATGATAGGATAATATCTCTAGAGACTTTTCATTTTGAGGCAGTAAACTGATTAGTTTTTGTTGCCTGGGTGAGTTTGCAGACTCTAAGCTGGTAGGCTCTGTTTAAGATTCTGTATGATTAGTTTCCATGAACTCGGGTGCCCCTCTCTCATGTCTTTAGGTTAAGACTCATTTCTGTATTAAATTTCGGTTTTCTGGATTTGAAAGGAGGGAATTGTATGAATAATTAAAACACATTTATTAACCTCTAATGAATGGTCAGTAGAGCTGGGAACTGGACTGAGTGACATGCATGCAGGGCATTTTAAACCATGTTCTTTGTAGGAATGAGAAAAATAATCCTGAAGTGAATAAATAATTTTCTGGAGGTCAGTTTGTCCTCCTTATTACAGCCTGAGAAATAGAAGTACAGTATTCTCTGGGGTTATCCAGTATTTCATGATGAACCTTTCTGCTCTCTCTATTTCATGAGGTCAGTGAAGGATTTTCAGACTGGGCTCTTCTACTCTGTACTGTCACATGTTTTCCTGAAAATGGGGTAGTGTTCATATTTGCTCTTTTATTAACATTGATTTCTTAGGAAAATTACAAAAAATGCAGAACACTGGGCTTCTTTAAATATTTTATTAATATGTTTACCTTGCTTTACTTATGCAGTATGAAGGAGAACAGAGATTGAAGCATTAGCTTCTTTTGCACACAACTGGCAGGTGAATTTTTGGTATTTTTTGTCTTTTGCATTCTACTGCACACTGCAAGACCAAAAATCACATACTAATAATGGTCAGTGGCAGCCAGGGGGGAAGCCCTTTTCCTGGGTATTACTCCCAACTTATATGAGTCTTGCCAGCAGCACTTGGGAGCTCCATTCATGGACCACATCATCACCCTGCTNAGACGGAGCCAAGATGGCCACGGGAGGAAAAAGGGCGGTGCCGCGGCTTCCTCGCGGGCAGCTTAAAAGACTCCTTGCCTTGCTGTGGTATGAATATTGTAATATCCCAGACTGTTTGTCTCTTTAATCCAGTTAAAACTCATGGGGGATGGACAATTTTAATGGATGTGTGGCTTGTAAAGGTTGTGAAGAGAATGCCCGATGCCAGGTTTATCAGAAAGCAGGGGCTTATAAAACCTGGTGGCAAAAGAGAAAAAAAGCCTTAGAATTTCAAGCCACAGTTACTTATCCGACAGAGTAATACCCCCATGGGCTGGCCCATGTTCTAAAGTTGAAGGAACCGCGAGAGGGTTTTATGGAAAAAAAGAGACTTTACATTACTGCAGATTGGTTTTTGCTGCAGGAGGTGGCAGTTTGGAGAACCACGTAAAGCAGGAAGAAACCCTTTTCTTTTCCTTTCTTGAGAACTGCACATGGATTGAGGAGAGGAGAAAGAGGGGGAGGGAGAAGAGGAGAAGTTCTGGCTGTGTGTGTTCTGATTGGTTTTTTTTTTTCCCTTCTTTTTTTCTCTTAGGTCTGTTAATAAACTTTATCATAGCATATAAGTTGTGTGTCTGCTTTGCTGTCTCCTAATGGTTTATCTCACTGAAAAGTAATCAGGGAACAGTGCATAATTTGACCATAAAACCACTACACTAAAATTTGGTGTTTCCGCCCGGTTAGGCAAACCAAACCCGCTACAGGTTTCAGGTAAAATATGGAATTCATGATTTCTGTTGCCTCAGTAGGGCTTGAATCTAAGAATAACATAGGTTGCATCCAAGTTTGGCTAATCTCTGTTAACTTGTGTAAACCAACAGCACAGAATCCCCCTCATTTTTCCTTCCAAAGGGATGCCAAGCCACCCAGCTCTCTCCCCTCTCCCCAGAGACTGACCCCGAGAACACCTTCTCTCGAGATAGCCAGGTTAGCACTGGTGTCAGCGAGGCTGGAGCCATCAGCCCTTGGGGTGGAAAGCAGAATCCAGCCCTGCAATTGTCGAGATGTTGAGCCACACCTTCATGGGACCTCTGTGACCTGCACTGTACCACCCATCCTGGCTGTGTGGATCTCCCAAGGAGAGGGCTGGAAGTGGTGGGGGCAGCCAGCCAAAGAAATGTTGGGAGAAACTGGGCAAAACCCCAGGCTGGATGACCCAGGGGCTGTTGATCAGAGGAGACCTGAGAAGTAAGAGAAGGTAATCTTCTGGTTTTGTTTTACTGCCTTCCCCACGCTGTCGAAGCAGGGGAGCGGCCTGGGGAACCACACAGAAGGCTGCCTTTCTCTCATGGGCTCACAAGCTCTTGGTCACAGTGCCCAGGGAGGACATTTCTCCTGATGAAATCACCAGCCAGTGTCTGCTGCCTGCCCTTTGCATTGGTGGAGTTTGAATTGGGCCATCGCTCTGAAACACCAACCTTTCTTTGGTAGCGATGGATGAGGAGATAGATGCCAGTACAATCAAAGGAGGAAATTAATCTGCTCTGATTCATCTAATCTTGGCTTTAATGGAATTGGCTCCAAGGAGACAATAGGGATGGGCCTTTCAGCACATGCTGGAGCTTGGACTCTGGCTCCAGAAGCATTTCCGTGGCAGCCCTGGAGCGAGGCTGACCAAGGGTATCAGCAGGGTCTGGGATACAGACTGAGAGCAGCCAGGCTGCAGGCTGAACAGAGACACCACCTTGCAGAGACCATATTTCCAATATGCTCCCGGGCTGAAGAGAGGAACAAATGGTAAAAATCCCACCACAAAAGGGATGACTTTTTATATAGATTTTGTGGTGATCAGATTCAGGACTAAAGCAATGAGGGACCAGAGAAATGCAAGATGCTCTGCATTTTTGACAGAAACTCCCATTATCTACCCCAAGACATGGAAAGAAGTAGGAGGACAACTGAGCAAAGTGGCCTCACTGTCACCTGCCATGGAGAGGGAACAATAACACTTCTGGCTCCTCCCCTCAGATCTGTTAAGTCAGCTGAATACCTAGTTTTTCATGTTCATCCAAAATCATTACTTTGTATGCAAACCCATTGAATGGAAATGAAGAATATGTTGAACAGTTTCTTGTAGAAGGTACATAAAACATAGTGTTTATATAAGCAGTTCTTCTTCACTGTGCATTAAATGCCTGTCTGGGTGTCAGTGAAAAGTCATTTGCAAAACAGGTGTATGTGTATTGTCTCTTAGTTAGAATGCCTATTTTGTGAAAATTAGGCTGGTCTAAATAACTGGGTGTAAAGAAGAGGAAGCATATTGGTGCTACAAAAAGGCTGAATGCGCTTTGGAAGAAAAGTTAGAGTTTCATTACTCCTGTTGCAGTCTCCAAGAGCAAGATAATCTGAAAAGGAAAGGGTCTGCTCTGACAAATCACTTTTATTTTTGCTTCTCACAATAGCTCACAGACAAAAGACAGAATGGTTTTTTTATGCATTGTGTCAGATCATTCTCTCTTCTGACTCAGCCACCCTCCCTGAACCTCCATTTTGTCAGTTTGGTTGCACCTGTGTACATCCCACCATCTTCCTTAATGTGCTCTCAAGCTTTACCTGAGGCACCATGGCCTGTATTTCCCCTGTGAAATTTAAAGCTCCCAAACAGTTGTAGGTGTACAGGAGGAGAGGTGGGATCAAGTAGGTGGTGTTGCCCTTGCAACCAGCAGGAGCCAGGCCTAAGGCACCACCAGTGTCCCCTCATGGCTCAGTCAGGTGCCCTTAACTGGAAGGGATGAGGAAGAAACCTGAGCAAAGTATAAATTGTGTGAAAATGGGAGGTTTCTAGAACATTTGGGCATTTAGTTCAATATAGAAATGCACAATGCCAGCCAGAAGTGAAATAATTCTGTCAGCCAGCCTGGAAGATAAATTCCCACTGTAAGGGAGAGGATGAGCCACAGATGGGGAGGCCAGAGGAAATGGTGAGGGTCACTGTTCCCCGCAGTCTTGCAAACCAGGTTATCAGGTTTTCTTCAGAGAGATTTCCTGTGAAGTTAACCATCTGCTGTCATACAACATAGCCTCAGTGTCACTGGGCTGGTTTAGGCTAGAAAGGATATGACTGAAGCCTTCACAGTTCCTCAAAGGTAGGAAGGAGTAAATCCCGAAATACAGAGGATGCTGTCATGACTGAGATAAAGGAAAGAGGACTGAAGCAGAAGAAGTCCAGAATTGTTTCTCCATTACACCAATGGATCACAGAAGGAGCAGGAAGGTGGCAGAGCCTGGCTTCAGCCACCAAAAAAGCAGTGAGGGAGAAACTGACAGTGCAAGGAAGGATTGGCAAGAAACACCCTGAACAAAAAGTTGAGATCCAAACTTCCATAAAAATATGCTTTGAAATAGTAAATCAAACACTGAATTCTAATTAGACACAAAAAACTCTGAAAAAAGCTTTTGAGATGAAACCCATTGGTAAAGTGAGAAGGAAATAGTTTCTTCCATAGAAAGTGAAATGTACTTTTTATTCCATAAAGACATGTGCTCAGGGCCACTGCTATATGTGAACTGTGTCAAAAAGACACTTTTCCCCATCATAATCCATTTGCAAATTGAGTCAGTGAAGTACCAATTAACCTCAGGTCATTAATTTTAAATACACTATCAATTTTCTTTCTTTTTTTTTTCCCCCCTTGTTTTTTCTTTTTTAAACTCATGTAATGACCTGTGGGGAGTCTTGGGTCTTTAGCCTTCAATAGATCTTTTTTAATGCACCAATATCAGGTCTTAGATTACCATTATCCTTGGCCTTAGAGCTGCTGAAGACATTTCTATACCTTTAATTTTAGTCCCCATCCATCCTCTACTTCCCCAGGTGGGGTATTGTGTGAAGGGAAGGAATTAGTTCCAGCCCTTTTCTTGGTTGAGAATGTGAGTCTATTTTGGGTTTTTTGGGAGACACAGAGGGAGCAAGAGTACAGGATCTATATATTAAAAAAAAATCCTGCTGTTGTTTCTTTAGTTGCATGACTTTATTTGATTTGATTTTTATTTTTATTATTTTAATGTTATTTCCATATTGTTAGGTTTTATATTTCACTTTTACTTTCAGATATTTTTAAATTTTAATTGAAGGCTCAAAAGAATAGGATGTGTGTTGTCTTTTATAATTTGCCAAGAGATGCTCTGCTGTGAGCTTCTTAGGCAGATTTGGAAGATTTGGCCATGGCTAAGTTTGCTCTGGGAGGAGCCTCATGAGGCTGACTTGGCTGTTCTGCCAGTGTTAAGCCATAATTAACAGTACTTTTAGTAGTACTGATAGAGGAATTGCTGAGTGTCATGGGAAACTACACACTCCTTTTATTAGTGTTAACAAAGGGTGTTAATAATTTTATTATTAACTACACACTCATATTTTTTACTTTTAGGAGACCATCCAGTGGGTTTCTAACTGCTCAGCTCAGTTGCATGCATGTCTAACACCATGAAGAGCTTCACTGTGCAGCTCCTGGGCACAGTCAAACACAGACCCTGTGACTGAAGAGCTGCCCTGGAATGGATCCTTCTGCTTGTGAAAGAAGAATGATGCCACCTGATTTTATTCGTTTTCAAATCAGCTATTTAAGAAGCCCAGGTGTTTAATCTTAAAAATCGACCACACAAAAAAAATTGGAAAACCACTACAACCCCAAAGCCCCTACAGAATAGATAAAATCCATATGTTTATTCTGAAATTTTATCTGCATTTGATTTAGTAGAATAAATAATTAGTGAAACAATGTCATAGGAATTGAAACATATTAAGTCTAGAAAGGTGGGGCTAAAATGATTAAATTGACTACAACAAGCAGGATTTGGGGGTCCAAAGCTTCTGGAAGGTGCTGGACTTAGCATGCACAAGATTTCTAATATACACAAGTCTGCATGGGGGCTTTGGCAACCCTGTGCAAATCAAAATGACTCCCTGTGAGCTAAACTGCATGTTAACCTTCCATGGCTGTGAAGAGAGAGCTGGCTCAGCCCGGCCAGCCTTGCATACACGTTTCCTGAAACAATCAGCAAAACTTCTGGGCAATCAAAAACGTGTAGTTGTTTCTAAATGAATTTATGTTAGCAGAAGGAACGTATGGTTTGGATCTACCATTTGATTTAGGGACTTGCAAGGCTGCTCCTCAGAAATGTATCTTTCTTAGAACTGCTGGTCTTGTTCTACCTGGTGTAGGAAGGATTTCTACTTGCAGTACTTCATGGAATTACTGCTTGCATAATTCCAGACTTACATTAGGAACTGTATCATGTTGTCTCAATCTAAAATTGTTAAAACAGTTCTGAATAGAAGTAGTCCATCAATACTTTGAAATAAGCAGTACTTTAAAAAAAAAGCCCAAACCACTTCGTTTATGCATA
Organism: Rhipidura dahli; assembly: GCA_013399225.1. Lineage (NCBI taxonomy): Eukaryota > Metazoa > Chordata > Aves > Passeriformes > Rhipiduridae > Rhipidura > Rhipidura dahli. The sequence continues at coordinate 245,731 of VXAC01003219.1, read as the reverse complement.
TTTCTCTGCTTCCTGTTTACAGTTCAAACCCCTACCTTTTATGGTAGAGTTTTTGCATTTTTATTAATTCATATTACAGTTTCCAGTTGCTTGGTAACTGGTGACAGGCTTACGCTTGTCATATTCATGAAGGATGTAGGAGAATACATAATACCAGCATGAGTCAATTGCCGTCTACTCAAGACATGCTGTCCAGGGCAATTCTTCAAACTGCTCTACAGTTTGCTTCTCTGTTGTATTTATCCCACCCCCTTTTCTGGATTCTACCTACATGCTCCTGCTCCTCTTATCTTTCTCCTTTTCTCTCCACTTCTTTGTTTACCAGGAATAAAACTCCTGAAATGGCCGATTGCACTCAGGTCCTGTGTGTGTAATGACTAATTCTTAACTCTGACTTTGATTGCAGTGTGACAAAAGCCTCACTTGCCCTGTGCCTGCCAACAGGCACCTTTGGCTTTTTCAGACACATTTGCTATGCAGTGCAAATGAGTCATTCTCTGCAATACAGTGGCATTTGAGAGTCTGAGACAACACAAAATTGATCCAATAGCAGTCTAATAACAGATTGCTATTCGTAAGACATGCTGTATAATTTGCCTGGGTGGGAGATCAGCTGGGTAAGCAACTCGGTGGCCAGGAGGGAAGCATTTAGGAAGATTTTAGGCATACACTCAAATTCCTTTTATAGGCAAAAAGGAGAATATAACCATATGAGAAAATAAGAATTTGTTTTTGCTTTAATGAAAAGCTTTTAGTGTCTAATAATAATAATAGCATTATTAGTCTAGTTACAATATTATATATTCATATTCCATATATCTAATTCAAATTAATACTGGAAATCCTTGATAATAAAGTGATAAAATAAAATCTCCTTCCTAGTGCATTTCTTATATTCACCCTTGCAGTGCTTCTCCAGTTGACAGTCTGTGAGTTTCAGTGTGTGGACCCGTGGGTGGGTTATGAAGAGCTGCCAGTACCCTGCAGCATTCACCAGGGAAGAGAAAGGTGTCCTGTCTCCCTCCTCTTTGCCAGGACAAACACAATGGTGTGTTTCTGTGCACTATTCTCTTGGGTTCTACTTGGGTTTATTTTGTTTGCTTTTTGTAGAAGCTTGTTTCTGTGCTCTGTTCACTGCTTTCCATTTACTTAGTTTTTCTATTTTTTTTTTCTTACTGCTAGAATTGTTTTTACCAGAGCAATGCAAGGTTGCACTCCTGTAGGGACTGCTGACTTTATCAGCACGATTTATTTTATAATCTGTGACCTCCAGTATGATCCTGCACCTGCCATCTTCCACATCAATTTCATTCCAGGCAGTTTAGAGGTACTTTGGTCCACACAAAACAGGTATTCATTAAACTATAAACTATAAGGCAACCAAAATAAGCTTAGGCAACAAGTACCAGACATTGGACTGTTGTCATAGTTAAACAGCTAAATCCAGGCCTGTCCAAGTCAAGGCCTTGGGTTATGCAATTTCAGGCATACAGAGCCTTCAGTTTAGAGCTTGTAAGTTGTAATGGCAAAAATCCCATTTACTGCCCTGTGTTACCTGGATTTTTGTTCAGTCCTAGCACAGTACCTTGATTTTGTTAGAAGCTGTGTTGGAAGGCTTAGACAGATCCAACTGTGGCTTTCAGGCAGGCCACAGTAAATAGGCTGACGAGTTTTTATTGGTGTTGGAGGGGCTTTTTAGCTGTGCATGATATATTGTGCAGGATAATTGGTTGTCAGATGGATAAGAATGGCATGTTCTGGAGTCCTGTGCAATGTCTCCATACTCACACAACACACATGTCAGCATTTCTCTTTCAGCAGAGAAAAACAATTAGTTTTTTGTATGCCAGCCATTCTTCTCACAAAACCAGCAAGTTTTAGTAGAGCACGGGCTGTGAATGTTCCAGTGACTAGGGCTGAGTAAAGAAAGGAGCCTTGAAACGTCCTGGTTCTCACTTTGTGGTTGATTCCTCGGCATTGTTGGGAATCACAAAATCAGTTAGGTTGGAAAAGGCCTCTGAGATCATTGTGCCCCACCTAAAGTTGAACACCACCGTGTCAACCAGACCATGGCACTCAGTGCTACATCCAGGCTTTCCTTGAACACCTCCAGGGACTGTGACTCCACTACCTCCCTGGGCAGCCCATTCCAAAGCCCAATCACCCTTTCTTCTTCTCCAGCTTAAACCTGCCCTGGCACAGCTTCAGGCTGTCTTTCCTCTCACTGGCTGTCTGGGAGGAGGCCAACCCTCAGCTTGCTGCACCCTCCTTTAATGCAGTTGTAGAGAGTGATAAGGTGTCCCCTGAGCCTCCTCTTCTCCAGGCTAAACACCCCCAGCTCCTGCAGCTGCTCTTTACAAGACTTGTGCTCCAGACCCTTTACCATCTTCAGTGCCCTTCTCAGGACATGCTCCAGCACCTCGGTGTCCTTCGTGAAGAGAGGGGTCTAGAGCTGAACACAGGGCCCCAAGTGCTTCAGCAGTGCTGATTTCAGAGACAATCACCTCCCTGGTCCTGCTGGCCACAATATTGTTCATCCAGGCCAGGATGCCCTTGGCCCTCTTGGCCACCTGGGCACACTCTGGCTTGTGTTCAGCTGCTGTTGACCAGCATGCCCTGGTTCTTTTCCACTGGGCCCCTTTCCAGCCACTCTTCCCCCAGCCTGTAGCACTGCATGGGGTTGTGACCCAAGAGCAGGACATCGCACTTGGCCCTTGTTGAATCTCACACAATTGACCTTGGCTCATCCATGTGGCCTGTCCAGGTCCTTCTGCAGAGCCTTCCTACCCTCCAGCAGATCAACACTTCTGCCCTACTTGGTGTTGTCCACGAGTGTACTAAGAGTAAACTTGATCCCCTCACTGAGATCACTGAGATCACCACTGGTGACCGCCTTCCAACTGGATGTAGCACCATTCACCACCGTTCTCTGAGCATGGACATCCAGCCAAGGGTGGAACTGAGGGAATTCAGAAAAGAAGAAAATTGTTGCAAAAATTTGGTTCCAGTGCTGCTGGAAACTGGGACATGTTACGTCAAATTCATTAGGGGTCCATTTTGCTCCTGGCAGCAGGAGCCATTCAGGTCTGGAGAAGGTTGGTATGAAGAAATTTTCTAGGAGTTATCTTCAGTATAATGTGACTTCTGCACCAGGCTCAATTTACCTGTTTCATGTATGGATATTTTATCTTTCAGGCACAGGTTGACAGTTTCCATCCTCTTGGGTCAGTCCAAGTCAGTCTGAAATTTGAGGGTAAATTTGTATGTGCATAGTGGATTGCATAATTCTATGGGATACTGTTGCACTTCTTCCAAAGGTGGTTATTTATGTGTGCTAGCTGCATGGTAGCTATTGAAACAGGTCCAGTCCCTTGAGTACATAATACCATAAATTCTTTGTGTTGGTGGTGTTTTAGATAATCACTGCTTAGGTTGGTCCAAAATATGTGGAATCAATGGACTTCAAATCTTAAATCCTCAAAGGCTTTGCCTGTAGAAGTCAGGTTCTGTGCACAGTTTCACTTAGGGAAGTAATACAGAGAGTTCAGACAAAAGAAGAGCAATACAGCCAGAGCAAGCTCTTGTGAACAGTGCTGTCTACAGCTGATTCCTATTTCCCACTCTGCAATCCTAATGGCTTCTGTTGAAGCAGATAGATTGATTCATTTTCTTCATGTAAAGGGATGCTTACTCTTCTGGGTCCATTTCCCTGACAAGTTGTTTGAGTGTTTTGTGTGTGTTTACTGAGAATAAATAAGTTGGGAGCAGGCAGACCATAAGATGTTTTATGTTTCTGCTGGCAGTGTAACTCTTGTTGGGTTTCAGAATGGAACCTCCTGCGGAGTCCCAGAGAGAGAAACTAACTCCTACCCTTCAGGCATGGCAAATGCATCAGGCAAAAAACCAAACCACAAAGCAGCAGATTTGTGGGAAAAACCCTTCTCAAATCCTTCCTTATATTAAAGTCAACATAGCTTCATATTGCTTATTTCTCGAATAAAAAAATGGTTCCTTTTAAAACAAAAATTCAGAAGTATAAATTAGTTCATAAATTTTTTTAAAATGCTTTCTGCAAAAGGGCTTCAAGTACATACATTTGTATAAAATGTGAATGTTTCATAACATACTATTTTCCTCATTATAGGAGTACATTCTTCTCTATTTCCAGTTTATGGAAAGAAGGACTATTTCTGATGGACACCAGCAGAGAAGCAGGTTTTGTTATTCATTTGAACTTAGCCACAAATTATTGCAGTGTGTGTTTCAAAATCTTTTGACTTTGCACTGAAAGAAATGTAATCATTCGAGCAATTAAATGTTTATTTAGGTACTTTGCTGAATCAGAATATAGTTTGAATGAGAAAATGTTATGCAATGATTGATCTTTGCTGCAGAATACGTAGGCAATATAAAGCCCTGCTATATAAAACACAGGTGACCTAGGGTGAGTCAGGAGGCAAAACTGAGTGAGGGCAGTGGCAGCAGCCCAGGTGTTAGGCACTGCTGGGCAGAGCAGCTTCCCTGCTCCTCCACTATGAGTTTTATCTGTATAACTCTGCATGCACTCAGGATGCCCTAGAGCCCCATAGGGCTAAGCCAGGCAGGAGTAAAATGTCCTGCAAGAGGGCTGGACTCAGATGGTAAAGCCCGGGGCCAGTCTGTGCTGTCCTCTTTTTCTTATTGCCGTGCTCCTCTCCTGGTGTTATGCACCTAATCCAAATCTTTCAGTGTATGAAGGACAAGTGCAGAGTTCATTGCATTAGAGGACTCAAGTATCAGTATGCATTGTACACCAAAGCCTCCAGTAATTTATCAGAGAGCACCCCTGCAGAACAGGCAGCAACTCCCCGTTCTGGTAAGAGCAGGTTCCTGCTCAACCTGCTTCAACCCAGGAACTCGAAGGTGCTGCTGCCAGTGCCTGCTGTCAGGCAGGGTTTCTGATGCTGTGGTAGCAGGTAACATACAGGGAAAGGCCTGTCTGAAGTGATTGTGGGTAAAAATTGGGTGTGGATATATCCTGTGAAACACAATGAGAACAAGTAGCATCAGGGTCCTCTAACAGTAGCTTCCATTGGAATGCTTGCCATGGGGAATGGACTTACATGCTGCATTTTGATGACAATTTTCTGAGGTCATTTCTCATATAGAAATGCAACCTTTTTCAATTTTGCTAGGAGTTAGAAAGACAATTTCTGCAAAACATGACCATTTTCCAACTCATCCTGCATATCCAGAGCGTCCTTCCCCTAATTTTGTTTGTTGTCATTCACAGACACCATTAAAATGTTTTCATTTTGTGTCTGGAAGTTGTGGGTGTCTCAAAACTATCCTCATCTGTTTTATCAGTCAACAGCAGGAATGAGGCCCTGGGGTCTTGGAATGTAATTATGGGTGAGATTAGCCCAGCAAATGAAAAACCTGCACATACCTTCTGTAAAGAGACACTGCTTTTCTGTGGCAACTTGGATCATAATTTCAATAATGAACCTCCTGTCATATGACCAGAGTTTTGTTTACTGCATTTCATCTCTTTATTTTCAAGGAGATTTTTAAAATGCTGATTTGTTGCTGTCTCTGAGACCAGGTTGAGCATTTTTCATTCAGTTTTGCTCTATAGCAGCTGTTAAGGACCAAAATAAAGAGACTTTAACTACATTTAGTATATAACTGACAGTAAATGATATCTGAAATAAATGACTCTGAACAATTGAAATAATAGTAAAATCCATCAGGTTCTGCAGTACTAACTCCAGACTCAGCACAGAAGTAAAGTGAACTTGTCCAAAAGAGTCAGACACAGTTAGCCCACAGCCCATGTTGAGAAATTAGTGAATGAATGAGGACCAACTCCAAATCTTTTCAATAAGACAGCAGCAGTTTTTCCTTGATGTGCTTGGAGGCCATAATTCTTGATTTTTTTCTGGCCCTCCTAAAATCTGCATCAGAAACCTTTCTGAGTCAGTGACTCAGAAACTGGTGGCAGAGGTCCTGTTCAAAATTAAACACAAACTCTTGCCATTTAATTTAGAGTAAAAAATCCAGAACTAGATGGACAATGAGGACGTAAGATCATGACCTCTGGCTCCTGTGCACATAAGTACTTGAAGAAATTTAAGCTTTTAAAGTCATTTACTGCCAACAATTCAGCACGTAGTCATGAAAAATCTTCAGGACAAGATGGGTTTTCAGGTTCTGCACTTTGAACTTAGGTGCTTAAAGTGGAGCTTAGAGAACTGTACCAAGTTTTATAATTGACGCTTTCTTTTCTTACTAAGAGTGATAATAATATATTCCTTAGTTAGTTCATATTTTATTATGCCTGAAGAAATGCTAATGTATTGCAACTCAAAGAATTACATGATGTGTTTATGTAGAACACTACATTGCACTGCTTTGTACATCCTGAGATTCATATTGTAAATATAAATGCTTCTGTCATTGTATCAAAACCATTAAATTTTAAACCAACTGCAATAAAGATAATCAACAACTTTTATGAGTCATAACATTCATAGCTGCTACAAATGTTAATGAAAAAATGGAATGAAGAAACTGCATGAGTGATGAAAATCATAACTTTTACCAGATTTAATTTGTGTGTTCACTATAAACACAGCCTTTTACGGATCCATCAGTTCTGTCTGCTCTGTTCTGAAAAACATCTTCAAATGTTGGCAATATTGCTGTACTGCTGCTCCAAATATTACCACTGCCATTGTGGGGCCATTCTCTGTGGACATAAATTAGCTTGGCTCAGACCTGAAGCTGTTAGCAACTGATTAACAAAATTACAAATCGAAGGGCTTGTGCTATTGGAACTGAAACTTCCCTGGGGATAAAAGCTGCCCAGAGATTTGTTGTGTGTGCAGATTTGTGTGGTTTTGAAGACTGTCTTGTGCTATGATTCTGAAGCATGATCTAGTGAGAGCTGGAAGAAACAGCTTGACAATTTAGCCAAATTTTGAATCAAATGACTGGTAAAAGCTCTTTGAGAACACCATCAGTCTCAGATCTTTCTTGTCATGGAGCTGAGAATGAAGGAGATGAGTAATGAGACTTCTGGGTGAAATGAAACAAAGGTGTGTATGCTGTTTTCTGGAACACTTCCAGAGAAACTTTAGAGATGCTTTACATCTCCAGAAGTTTTTAAAAGGAAAAATGTTCCCAAATCAAGAAAAAATGTCACGGTGTCAGAGGTGAAATAGAACTATAGGCAATGTTTTCATGATGTGGAATGAAGGGTATTCATCCACACTCACACAGTAAAATTCACATAAACCCTGTTTCTCAGAGGTGTGAGTGCCACATCCTCACATGGAGGAAGAGAAGTTTCCCTAAATAAATGTGAAGTAACATTCAAAAATTTTTTTCTTTGAAAAGGACTTAACACCAACTACCAAAACTCTGATATTTTACAATGACCATCATTTTTTGGATGCACAGGGAGTCCACTGGCAGATCAGAAGTACCAGCTCAAATACCTTGACTGGCTACCTTGCCAGTCAAATGAAAATTTCATGCCAGACTTGTAACTTCAGTGGGAGGTCTACTATTTATGGTTTTGATATCTTATTATGTTCTCTCTATTTACAGGACTGTGTGCTGAAAAGGGACAATCTGGGTAGAAAGCAAATCTCTCCCGGCTCAAAAATGGAATATTTTCCAGTTCAAATACATTTGTATGTTTTATTGATACAAACTGGTGACAACAGGTGTGACTAAACATTAATAAAGTTAACTAAGTTGTTTTTCCATGAGCTAAAGTATATCTGGATCCTGGCATATTACTCTTATTAACAGCTTAAGAGCTACCAATCACTCCCAACTCTCACAAAATTGCCCTTGAGGTATTGTGTTTGATAGTCTGACAGGTAAGCATTTAGCTATTTCAAGTGAAAATAACCAAAAAGGAGAAGTGCTGTTTCCCAGAGTTTTGAATGCCTTTGAAATCTCAGGGCTACTTTATGATTAAATACTGGGGAAAAATACTTCTAGAAAACTTCTCCATAAATCACTGTGGTATGAGAGCTGGCAAGGAGTTCTGGCTCTCAGGCCCTGGGTTATTTCATGGCTCCCCAGCTTACCCACCACAGTGCTGAGTTCAGCCTGCTTTCACGTGGTGTTTCCGTAGGTCACTGCTGGGTTTCTCTGGCTGTAAAGCACCTCAGCAGTGAGCTCCAGCCTTGTGTGAGAGCTGGTGCACACAGAAATGTCCAAGAGAGCACTCATCCCTACCACTGGGCTGCCAGTGCAGATTTTAGCCACGCCAACCTGTACCAAAACACATCAGCAGAGGCTTTTCTTCCATGAAATCCCTTTATCCTTTCAGCAGAGCTCTCCAGGACACTGCCTGCCTTGCTTTTCCTGTGAGCTGTGTCCTCACTTCAGAGTTCAGTCAGTGTAGCTGTGTGAGTCAGGACACAGCTCAAAATGAGCCCTCCCCAGCTCTGTGCTAGACCTTACCTCTGGTGCCAGCATTTACCTCTGCAAAGGGCTGCATGGAGGATCTGCAGTGGGCAGGCAACTTCTCTCTCTCTCCATCCTTTGCTGTCCCCCAGTCCTCCAAAACATCAAATCTGAATTTTCTCTCTTCTCTTTGAGCCCAAGGAGCTCACCCTGGCCCACATCCTGCCCACAATGCCAGCTGTCTTACTCATATTAACTGAATTTCAAATGACAGTCATTGTGCCTTCTCCTATTCTGTGCCTCATGTCTGGGGAAGAATGACTTCCCAATAACACCCTCCTGCTGACCACAATGCTCTTCTGCAAATCACTCCTCAAAATTTTTTCATCTGCTTTGACATCTTCAAAACATAAGAAACTTATAAAGTTCTTTACGTGCCAAGACTAGTGCCTGTCATGGTGACCAGCACTGTCTCCCTGGTTTCCTGAACTCCTTTTCTGTCTGTATTTGGCTTTCTATAGCCCTGAGAGCAGTGAATTCTTGTGACACCTATAAAACACAACACAGCAGAGACACTAACAATTGTAAAAACTAGTAATTCACTAAAACTTTATAAAATAATGAAAGAGCAGTTAAGATAAAATCATCTATTAAGGAAGTTGAGGGAAAAAAATGGAAGAGCTTAGGTGTTTGGCTTGATTCAATAGCAAGTTGATACTGCAGAGCAGGGGACAAGCATAACTTGGGAATACTTATGGAAGGATGCCCATGTGATGCACATTAAGGTATGTACTTTTCTGGGACAACTGTCGCCAGCCAGATTTTTCTGGAGGAAGGCAGGTTAAGAATGTTGGGAGCCTCACTGTAGCCTTTTGCTACAGCTTAGTCGCCATTTCTGACTACAAATCTCACACTGGAGCACCTTGTGGAAGCCCTTTTCTAGGTAGGCACTGCTACAATCCCACCTCTGAGCCATGAGCATGATTGGGCCCTGTGGTCCCTTCACCACAGGGACAGGGTGCAGAGATGAAATGGAGATGCTTCATGTCAAGCTGTGCAAGTGAAGGCTGAGGTCAATCTGTAAAACTGAAATTGCAGATAGAGAAGAAAAATACCATATTGCTGAAAAGGTATGAATGAAATGCATCATCAGAGAGATTTGTGATATTCCAGCAAAACTGAGATGTCTGACTGGGCCTGGCAGGGGGGACATGGAATCTACAGAAAATCCTTCTTTCTGGAGGAGCACCCCTGACCACCAGGGCACCTGACTTAGTTCTAGGTATGACTTGTGCAATGAACAACAGACTTGCTTTCTTTTCTCTAGACCTCGCTTTTGGGTTTTAAGCAAACAGGATGTTTTACAGAAAAATCCCAGACCTTTTTGTGAAATTGCCTTGGCAGCAAGGTTTTCAATGCACCAATATCTGCATGTTATTGTCATCTTTGATGAATGCTGTTTTCCTGTGCCAATCACTAAAAGGCAATTTCAGGATGTTGTGATTTTTAGCTGAGCAAAATATGTATGGTACTGAACATAGCTTCCTATGTGTGTATGCCCAGTTAAAAATGCTTGCTGTCACTTTTTGAATCCCTCTATATCCCCCTAGGTTTTTCTTGACTTTATTTTTTTTTTTAAATATTATTTTACTATTGGATAATTATTTAAACCACTTCACTGAAGCTGTTGAATGTGATAACTGACTTCCAGGACAAATCATTGGTCTATTAAATGCCTGCTTTAGCAGTAGCTGCAATAATGGGAAGCTTAACTTTGTGCAGGTTTAGGCAGCTGATTTAGTGGATTCCTCTAGAACCCTAGAATATAAAGGCAATTTATATTTTGGTTTATTTTACTCTATGTGTATCAGTGTGTATAGAAGTGGCAGAAGAAGCAGAGAAAGGGCAAGAAGACATACAGAGCAGAGGCATTGATGGCAAACTGGAAGCACTGCCTGAGAGAAAGTGACTAAATTTTTGGGGTAAGGTGTTGCTGAAGGAGGCATAGAATTAGGCAGCACCTTGCCAAGGATGTACTTTGCCATGTCCATGTAAAGAGGGGTAGTCAGTCATCTTGCTTTATGAGAATGAATAGAAATTCTGCCTAAACCACATAAGCTGAGGCTGGTGCTTTCCAAAGGGAGTGAGGGAATGAATTCTGATCTTCTGGTATTATACGGGGAAAAATAAGAGCAAAGTCCATGTCCTCTAACTTTAGCCATGTGAAGTTAGGGGCCATGAGTAACCTCTAGTAACCTCTAGAAATCTCTCTTCACTCACTGTGAATGAAAGCTAGGTGGTTAATTTAGATTAGGTACAAAATCAAGTGAACAGGGAGCTAATGTGAGGTGAAGATCTCACATATGCCTCTTGCATATCTGAAAGGATGATTTAAACCAGTGAGACCCTCTGAGTGGAGGAGTGTTATTCTCTCCAGCAAGGACTGATGGATTATTTTGCTGTGTAAAGAAATAGAACTTTGAATGTTTGTTTTCTTTTCAAGTTTCACTGTTGTATTTGCAAGGTAAATACATATGATGAAGTCTATCAGTCTAGGCACTGCTTGCTTCTGCATTGCCATGCTTTGTTTGCTCCTGAGGGCAGGGAAAACTGAGTTATGAAGGTACACCCTAAGGCTGTCTTCAACATTTGTGAAAATGTGCTCAGGAAAATGAATTTCAAAGAGCTGGTGGCCGTCAGACTGTATACACTGTGACCTGACATGGTCAGGCAACAACTTGCCACTGTCTGTGTGCTGAGTGTGATGCTCTGACAGCTGTGGCCAATGAATCTGCAGAAAAGGGAGTGATGTGCTCACCAGGAGCCATGGGGGACTGGCCAAGGGGGGGCCCTGACTGCCACTTCTTCTGCCAGGAAACATTTCCCTAGAATGCATATTGGGGAAAACAGGGTCTGGCTTTGTGGAATTTTTAAGTAAACATTTTTATTTGGATATACATTAAAATGTTGATAAATGTCCAGTCACATAGCTGTGTCGTGCTGGTTTGAGACAAAATTCGGAGAAATGTCTGAATTTGAGCATCTTGTGATAGAAGGCACGTCACAGTCCCCCCTTCCCCACCAGGGTCAGGAAAGAAATATTCCTCTGAGGAAAGTGAATAGGGAAAAAAAAACCTATTTATTTAATAAGCACACAGGAAGAGAATAATAATGCTAAATAATAAAACCTCTCACTGTGGAGAGAAACCTGGGAAGGTTTAAAGTCCTTTCTGTTGGTGTGGTCTCTCTCCTCCTCTTTGGAGCTGGAGATGTGAGGTCTCCCAGGTATGTTTAGGTGTTGCCAAACAGTTCCAGAAGAAAAGAAGAAGAAGAAGAAGAAGAAGAAACCAAAGTCCCAGGGGAACAAAGGAGTTTAACTTTCTGTCTCTCTCTTTCCAAGAAAAGGAGCCAAGAGGTGGGAAAAAGCCAGAAGCTGCTTTCCTCTGCTCTGCCACAGAAGCTGCTATCTCCGTGTCCTTGAACACAAACTACTTTGAAAAGTTCATCTGGCTTATTTTTTCTTTCTCTTGCACCCACAAGGGCACAAAAATTAATTTCATATTTGAGGCAGTCATTTTGGAGGGGTGTCCTCTGTCAGCCCTGAGAGGCAGGGAAGTGTTTAGGCAGCTTCTTCTTTTCCTCTGGCCACATGTGCACAGAAATTGATTTGCTGCATTGGATAAGTCCAAACTGGAGTTGCTGTCCTGTTCAATGGCAGCCCTCAGGAGGAAACAGTTGTAAGCAAATAATTATCACTTTTAGGTTATTCCTAGTTTAGGTGATGGAAACAATGAGAGGAAGGCAGATCTAATGGAAAATTAGAAAATGCATTATTTGGCCCTGAGATGGATGGAATGGTAAAAGATTTCTCTTAACAAACTAGAAGCACCTGAGATTTCTTTCCCTCTACATTTAAAAATAATTATGCTTTCTAAGCCTTTCATCATATGGTGAAAAAATGCTATTAGTAAATATTGCTTTTCAAATCAAATTTCAACCTTCCAACCCATTTTTATAGGAAAAATATTTGCTAGGGTAAGCAGTTCTGGAAGACCATTGCATGATTTATATTTCCTTATTTTTATGCAGCATTTCTGCTCTGCAGATGTCAGACAGACGAAGTAAAATTGTGTCTCATTTCAGCAAATATCTTGTGACAATAGGATGATGAAGAAGACAATTCACAAGAGGAATATCACTGTAAAAATCCTCCATAGTTTTAGCAGAATCCCTCTAGATTTCCCAGATGAGTATTTGGGCAATTCCAGAGGTCTTTACTCCACCTGTTTATTAAATATTTTTTACTGTTAATTTTGGGAACATTTTGTGTGAACCACGTGGACTGTACCCCATGCTCAAAGGCCACACAAGACCACTGATGAAGTCAAGGATGACTTAGTCCCTTCTTGAACTAAGTAAGGATTTCAGAACATGAACAACATCAATTTCATTCACTTGCCTCTAGGCAGGAAAAATCAGCACATTTTACAGTACAACCAGTGTATTTTGAAAAATGGTAATGAAAGCTTCACTTTATTGAAACACTTGGCAAAATGCTTAGCTAAGCTTTAAACAGAAAAAAAAAAAAAAAAAAGAGTGTTTAAGGGCCACAGCATTTTTTATCTGAACCAAACTATTAAATGAGCACCTTTGAGTGGCAGGGTCAGTTTTCAAACCTGTGGCTTCAGATATATTGAATTAAGAACCAACAGTTGAACAATTCAGATTACTGAAGTCTTTTTCATCAATTACCTACTTTTTTTTTTTTTTTTTTTTTTTTTTTTGGGAAAAAAAANTTTTTTTTTTGTAGGCAAATAAGAGTTACTTAGCTTAAAGATTACAGATCTATCACTTTTCCTTACAGTCTTGCTGCACCAGGGGAAGAGCCTTCCCAGGGTTTAACAGCCCTGGAAGCTGGAATATGTCCCTTTGTGCTCTTTGTTGCTAGAGCCATCAATCTGTATCAGAGCTGGCAAACACACCAGACCTTTGTACCACTGTCTGAAATAATATTCTGCACTGATCCAGTAACAAAGCCATTTGGGAAAATTTCTTGGGGACGAAATCAACATCTTTTTCTCTTTGCCCCATTAAGTAATACTGTCACATTCTGCCTGTTAAGATGTTCTTTGAAGGCAGTGGAAAAATGGAAAACTGATTTTTGCCTAAGGATGTGTTAGATCCAAATACAATGTATTGCAGACTGTTTCAGTCCTAAGGGTCTGTCCATTTGGCTGATTGAACAGTCAGGAAACAGAAACATTTTTCCTACACTTCATCATAGAGTTTATCTATAAATGATCCAAAGACAGTAAGCTTTCCCTATTCTTGGTAACTTCTGTGAAGCATATCAAATTTGCAAAGTTTCAGGGAAAGCCATAACTTGTCCTTAAAATGCCCTTCTGTTTTCATTTATCCTGTTGGTTATGGAATAGTTATTAAGGCTGTTTGTCCTGGTATGATGTGTTTCTTACATTGGCACCAGAAGGTATATTATCTTCTCATGTAAGCAAGAAAATAAAACCAATAAAATGGGCAATTGGATATAAAGGCAATGTAAAAAGGAATTTTTTCCCTTTTCACTGGTGTCATTCCCACTTGGTGCTTTATCCCCCTCCACTCTGGTGCCCGTGTTCCTCCACCCTTTTGCTTTAGGGAAACCTGTGGTCCTGACTATAGATGAGGGTGAACATGGCCATATTCAAGCAGATCACAGGTCAGAAGGAAGCGGCAGAGGATGCTGCCACAGAAGCAGCTGTAGCAGGGAGTGCTCATGTGTCTGGTGTTTTAGTTACAGTCACTGTTTTGGGAATGAATTGGCACAGCAAGAGCTTCACTGAACTAGTTAGACAGCTCTTATTATCATTGTTTTTTTCCTGACACCAATGAACACCAACATTTGGTGCTGAATCTAGTGGAGTTTTGAAGACAAGTTTGTTGCCGGGGTGGAGCTAATTCTGCTTCATAAGACTCCTGCATTTTCATCACTCTTAAGCCTCCTGGTGTTTGGCCAAATAAAACCTCCAAAAGTGTATGTTTCTCTCTGCCTAGATATCTGCTTTCATTCTGTCTTTCTTGAGGGATAACACGTTAATTTCTCTTAAAGGTGGGGAAAGATTGTCCTGATATTCTTAAGAAAAATTGAGCTCTTGAAGTAATGTTAAATAGCCGCAGAAGAATTTTTTTGCAGGCTCAGATGTTCTACCTCTCTTTGATAAAAAGAAAATCAGTCAATTGTTGAAGCAGATTTAAACCTGTTGTGCTGAAGAAAGGGTAGTGTTGGTATTCTTGCCATGTCCGCAACAGAAACCTGCACTCATCCATCTGGTTTTCTGCTCACACTGATGCACAAAATGCCCTCTGTGTCTGTGGCTCCTAAAACCTTGTCAGGTTTATGAGAAGATACTTGCTGAAGATGCATCCAAGAGCTTTCTGGAGATTTTGAACAAAGCCACTGGGATCCTGTGGGGATGTTACATTGAAAAGATGCCTCTCCTGCTTTCAGACCAGAGATAGTATGTGTTCCTCAACTTAAATAAAGCTGCAGAGACTGGCAATAGCAGGGTGAGATTTTAAGTAGTAAGAATTGTGAATCCAGAGTCCATCACTTTTATTACTTACTCCTTGAAACCTTAGATGAAAGTACCTTTGCTGAGGTGGCACACTGGGCTCCTGGACTTCTCTAACTCCCGGGCAGGGACCTCTTTGCTCTGCACAGCTTTGCAGCCCACTGGGTAAAAGATCAAATGGGCTCTTCCTCTTCTGTCAGCCCCATCTCCAGAGCAGGAGATACCACTACCACTGCTATGTGCCTGTGTGTCCCCGTGGGTCTCTCCTGTAGGACTAAGGGCTCCGAGTCTCAGCAAAGACACCTTCCCGTGTTTTTACTGCCCCTTCCTATTTATCTCACCAGATTTCAGAGGCCCTCACTTTTGCCATGGCCTAGCTGGAACAATGTGCACTGGTCAGCAGGGATGGGAACAACAGCTGCCAGTCAAAGATGGACTGTCTTGTTCATAAATGCCAGTGAGCTGATCCGAGTTGCCTGTGACCACAAAGCAGTTTTGGAGGGTTGTGCAGCATTGCACACAAGCTGCTTTGCCACGTCCCCTGATGGGGAGAGGTAGAGTATGTGTTTCCAGCTCCATACCTCTCTCTGAGTCAGTCCAGCCTTCCTCCAGCTAGCCGTGCTCCCTCACCTCACATATGCTGGAATAAGTCAGGAATCTGCTTGCTCTGCTCTGTTGTAATGAAGTTTGAGTTCCTGTGAGACATGACTTTCATCTCAGGTGCAGTGCTGCTATCCAAGCCTGTTTTTTTTCCTCTCTTTCTTAACTCAGTGCACTGCAGTACAGCTGTAGATATTGGATCCTAATCTAACAATCTCCTCTCAAGCATGCGGAATATTCACACTCTATCCTTTCTCTGCTTGTAGGGAAACAGGAGTCCAAGCAAGGAAGGTCGTCTCCAAAGGCCTAGGTGAGTACAGGCAAAGGGAAAGTGGCTTGGACACAACTCTCCATGTGTTTGAAGTGGATTTCTTTTCTATGAGCAATTTAACCCAGATAATTTTACAACACTTCTGCTTCCAGTTCTACTGACTCAACACTTCGAGGCCATGCCTGTGAAATAAAATACTCTAATTTTTATGTGCATTTTCATTTCCCCATAAAACCTACAATTCAGATTTACAGACTTTTTCTTCCTCAATCTTATTTGTGATATTTTTCCCTGATGGTAGCCAGAAGCCTTACACAAGGCAGTAAAACCCTCCAGGGTATAGCAACCGAGTAAAGTGCTGCTGGTTATTTCCTCCTGCTCAGACACAGCACAGAAATTGTTCATGGATACACTTGCCCCACGTGCAGCAAAGCAGGATTTGAGCAGGGAGCTGCTGAGAATGTTGCCAGCTTGCTGGGAGAGCTGCTCGGGCAGTGAGGCTTGGGGGGCTGTGGCAAGGTTGGACAGAACCCTGAGCAAGCTGCTCTGGTGGAAGGGAGGTGGGAGCCAGATGATCCCTAAAGTCCCTTCCCACCCCAGCCACTCCATAATTCCGTGATTCTGAGGAAATCCTGATTCTCCCTTTAACTGCAGCTGCTGTTCCTCTCCCTTGGTAGCATGGTGAATTACTCTGCAGTTCTCTTCTCTACCTTACGCTAGCTCTCTCTTTGGGAAGCCTTCTCCAAAGTGAAATTCTTGCCGGAATTCGATGAGGTTTTTTTCCACTGGATTTGCAAACATTTGTTCCAAATTATAGCATATAGTACTGTATTAAAGATTATGTTATTATTGTACATAATAATACTATATTCATATACAGTATATTGAAAATTTCAATTCTATTAATTTTTATATTATATCTTCCTTCAGACACCCATCAAAGTAGATGTACTCATCCCAGACTCTGTTGAGAATTTGACATATGAAAACTGTAGCTCTTTTAAGGTAAAATTCAAGTCTGGGAATTCTAATTGCAGTAATCCAAAGTCACTAATAACTTCTGGAAAAAAGCCCTTCCTGTTCCTTTCTTTCTAAGACCTGCACAAATATTTTTCCTGTATTTACACAAGGCAATCACACAAGAATTTTCATTTGTTGTTTAGTTTCATGGTAAGCACATTTTTGTGGTGAATACTGTGTGTTTTGTTACCAAGGATAAAATACTGTTTATTGGCTTCCTTAGAAATATTTCTGAGTAAGAGTAGTTGCCACTATTTATTTTCCAAATTATAGAGATTTGGACCATATAACCAAAATAATTATTGTATCAGCCTTCTGGCACAGGATTAAGAGTTTTCCAGTTTGGTAAAGTGATTAAAAACACGTTCATAGAATAAGATTCTCTGATAGCATATACTAAACAACGTACACTTTATTTCTAAAATTACATACCTTGTTTATGCTATTTGTACCTGTGGCAAAATGACTGAAAGAGAAATAAAATTATACATATACGTAGCTTCAGTTTTCTTGAACATCATTTGACAAAAAATTAATAGAATACACTTTTATCCCATGCATCACTTAGAATGTTGACAGTAATTTTCAGACCTGAAGGGTGCAGTCCCTAAATCAAAAACAGTTCTTGAAACTTATCCTGAGACCTGAAATTGATAGCAGTTTGATTTAATGGCGACCAGGAAAAGGATATATTGATGTATCAGCTGTGGGGGCAGCCACATCTGGCAGAAGGAGGGGTAGGCAACATGGAATAGTAATTTCTAGAGCTCTTCCAATTATCCCTTTGGTTTCAGTGCTTGGAAGCTGAACTAATTTTGGTCCTATAAGTCTGTTCTGAATCTTCAGTGAATTTATAACATGGCTCTTACAGGGATACATGTTTTAGTTAACTTGGACTCCTGAAAATGGAGACAGCAGCGAACTGCAGACAGCCAATCAGTCAAGAGGATAATTGAGAGGGCCATTTAGACTGAGTCTCAGCCTTTCAGTCCTGATAGATCCTCACTGTTTCAGCCTTCACTTGCAGAGATGTAAAATGCCTGTGCATCACTGCTATAAAACCAATAGGTTTTTATCTCTGAGGCTTATTTTGCTGAGATTGGCAGCCATAACTGTTTGGAACCATGGATTTGAAGGTGCAACTAAGATATTTGTAGTTAGAACAATTGCTGAAGTTTTCATGTCATAATGAAATTCTGGAGAGTGAGGCCCTTTGCCATAAAGTGTAGAACATTTATGTCAGAAATCAACCTAGACAGTGGCCAGACTTTGTGCTAGTGGGAAATGGAGAATGAGTGGTTTGCTGGGGTTTTCAACTGGACAAGAAATTAAAAGAGAAAGCTTGGAAAAAACAACACTTTTTATTTTTGGGGAGATAAACTTGTTTCCAAGTCCTTAGTGCTAAATTTATAACTCTGTCTTCCTGATGTCCATGTAAGAGGTGTTCCCTTCCTCTTTGCTACATGGGTTTTCAGTGCTGAGAGCTTGTGAAACTCCTTTTCTCTTTGCAACCTGTATGATTAGAGTATGAAATGTCTACAGAAACTGAGCTTGAGTATTAGAGTATTAAACACCAAACAAAATACCTTAACAGAAGCAGAATGCATTTTTCTCCATGCTCATCTTCTGCAGCCCCACCTACTCTTTCACAGGTGCAATCAGCTCTTCTCTGGCTGCCATTCCCCTTGGATCTGTTGGTGTGAAGTGTGTTTTCCTGACCATAACTGAGGAAAGATGTTCACCAGTTCATTACTCAGTACAAAGGAAATTAAACACAAGAAGTGGATCTGTTTTGCATTTTCTCTGGAAGCAAAGCCAAAGCCAGGGTCTTCCTCTTTCCCCTCCTTTCCCACATTGAGTTTTGCCATCTCCTCACTGCACTGTCCTCAATCAAATCTATCAAATGGCAGAGACAGATAAAGGAAAAAAAAAATCATTTTTGGAGTTTGAAATTTATCTATTTATTCATTTCTAGTTAGGGAAAATAGTCAAATTTCTGTGAATAAAACTGTATATTTAGAAATGGCTATCTAACATGTCGAGAGAGGAGAGGAAGCACTTCAGGTACTTTTATAATTGCCTGCATATTATATATTGTATTGATTATATATAATATAATCTGCATGTGAACAAATGCTGTTATTTCTAGATAAGAAATGTTTCCTAAGAGGAAGGTGGAGAAGTTTAACACAAACCAGAATTAAATATCCAATATACCTGGAGCCTTAAGACAAAAAGACGACGTTGTTTAATCCATTAAAGAATATACTCCCCTGGCTGAGGCACTGTGAAAAAAAGATGACAGAGAAATTAATTAGGAAGTGAGAGATCTTAGAAAATAATAAAAATGCTTCTTAAAGAAGATGTGGAATAGTTTAATGAAGTGTTAACCTCTGCTGGCGCTTTTGTAAAGCGAATCATGTCAGGTGGAAAAACACCGAGCTGCACGGTGGCTGGGAGTGGCTGCAAGTAAATCTCTGCTCCTTCCACTGCAGGGGCTCCAAGCTCCTTGATGCCAAGGTGCAGAACAAGTAAGAACAGCCCCAAACAAACCCAACAAAAACAAACAAACCAACCTCTCCTAAAATAGTTGTTGTAAGAAAAAAAATCTTCATTTCATCGAAATACCATTTTAGTCAACCCAAACTTGTTTGTTCAGTCTGAGGACAGTTGGCTGCATAGCAGCCTAATTGCCTCCTGGTTTCTTTACCTGCTCCAAACACAGCAGGTTCTGGATATCAATTATCCTTGGGGTGCATGTAGAAATAGCTTACATGGGGCCTCGAGGAAATTTGTTCAAGTGTTGGGAGGAAAAAGCATTCACAAGTAAATATACATATATTTGTAACAAAACATATCCTTTTTTTTTTTTTTTTCACTTGCAGTACTCCTGCACTTTGCAGGCTAAATTCTTCAAAGTAGGAAGTTCCCCATGCCCAGGCATCAGCCCTTTGCTCACCTGCCCTGTGTAATTTCAGCGTGTGCTGTGAAAACAATGTCTGTGGACAGACCCCTGAGCTGTGCATAGAGCAGATTCTCCTCTTGACTTTGCCTTGCTGTACCCAGCTAACTGCACTTTTAGCCATTGCTGAGGACCTTTTGGCAATGAAAACCCTTAAATAAGTAATAATTGTAATAAAGATCGTTGAGAGAGTCTCAATCACAGCTTAGACAGAATCTGAAAGATTTGCTGCGAAGGACTCTGTTAGCCTCATGTTTGGGAGAAGTACAACAAATTTCATAATTTTCTGTTCCTACTGGCCATCAGTATAAAGACCAAAACCAAAGTAGTTAAGTTGAGAGCTAACATGAATAACTCTGCTAAAAAATTTGGATGCATAGAAGTGTTTTCTGGATTCTTCAGAAACATTTCTAACTCAAACAAAAGAAAAACAGAACAACACGAGCTTTGTCAACACTATTTTCGTGCAGCCAAATTGTCTCTAGACAGCTGTAATGATAGTGGGATTTGAAAGCTTTCTAACCTGGCTTTTTTTTTTTTTTTTTTTTTTTAAATATAGAAAACAGGCTCCATTTGGAGCCCATGTGTTTTCAAAGGTAGAGTAATTCAACCATGCTACCTCCTATATGTTCAGTTACAGTTAGATTGTCAGAAAAATTCTAACCTTCCAAATCCCTCTGTATCTGGCTCAGTGAGGTTTTCTCAGCTTTAGGTAGATTACTTATGACTTCTGCTTGGGCTCTGATGCTCTTTTTATGAAACCCCTCCAAGCCTAAGAAAGGAAGTAACCTCATAACATACAATATGCTGCCCCACAACACACATTTTAGAGTTAGAAAAGCTAGAAAAGTTGTTTGCAATAGTTTCTTCTTGTTTTGTGGTTCTGTAATTAAAGGGGCATATACCATCTCTAGAGAAAACTGGTAGCTTGCAGGGATTTAATATACATCCCCAGATTTTTTTTCTTTTTTTTGCCTAGTCACTCTAGTCTGTGTTGATTGGGACTGCGAGGGAAACTTTTTGCCTTTCACATTTTGCCCTACATCTGTGTAAGACCAGAACCATCACCAGCGAAGAAATAACAACAATCCCAACCCAACCCTTCCCTCAGGGCAGTGAGAACCTGAAACCAGAACCAAGCCAACAGGAAGACACATTTCCTCCACTATCAAGACCTTCTTTCAAACTCAGAAATAAAATGAAGCTAATAAAAACATGCTCTCAGCAAAAAATCTGAGGAGTGAGGTGATCCTACTCGTGTACAAGTCCTCCAGAAATCCTGGCACTTTCAAACCACATTTTGGGAGAGTCAGCTGTAGCAGAGATTTAGAACAAGAATGGAAGTTTTCTGAAAGACAGAGATGAAGGAACAAAAAATTAATCTATAAAAAAATTCTGAAGTGTGATTCTGGTATGAATTTTGCATTTTGAATTCTGTACAAAAATGCAACCTAGAATACATGTATTCTACCACCACAGTCCATTGTGGCTCCTCTTTAATCCCAGTTTCTTCTTGGTATTAACTGCAGCACTGTATTTTGCTTTTTGCAGTTTCCATCTTGGAAATTTAGGTTTAATATTTCAGCTGCTTCTAATTTGACCACACCGAAACTTGGCTTTAATCAGGTATGTTTCCGAAGGAATCCAATGAGCTGTGTTCTTTGAAGTGCAACAATAATACCAAAACTCTGTTGATTTCAGATGTATTTTCCAAGGTGCTACATCCAGCACAACTTGGTTTTGAGAAAGCAGAGAAGTGCAGGAAAATTTCTCTTAGTACATGTATATTCTGGATCTCTCACAACGCAAAAACGGTGGAGACGGACTCCAAACCCAAAGAAAGCTGATGGACATTAACCAAAACTTTTACTGCTAGGGTTCTTGCCAGCGAAGGACAAAACCACACTTTCCATCAGAGATAGAATGTCACATTAATTTAATGTTAAATAAGCTAGAGAATGGCAAAAGGAAGCAGGCTTTGCAGCATGAAGCAGCGGGGATCTTTCAAGGCTTTCATGAAAAGGAGTAGTTTAGGCTTTTATGAGAAATAAGGTGGCTATTTGGGGGCCCTGGGAAATGGCTGCAGTCACAACAGAGGTATGGATCTATTATGAATACATCTTGCTACGGCAGATATTTTAGGGGGTTAAATTTAGACTTGCAGAAATAGTTACTGCCTTGTTCCTACACCAATAATGACCAGAGTCTTGGTTTGGAATTTATTACTCTGACATATTGTTGAAAACCTTTTCAAGATGTGCTATGTGGCATTGTGAAATTGTGTGATACTTAGCAGAACAACTCAGAGTACAGATATTTGACCTACCAGAGGCAGAAGAAAAATTTTCTTAGATTGAGACCATCCTTAAAAGAACTTTAGAAATCTATGGTACTAAAACACCTTTTAATATCTAGGCTTTCTCTGTTGATGAAAGACTTCACATCCATTCTAAATATCAGTTTCATACAGTCTGAACACAAACCATTCCTTACCTATGCCTTTGAAAGTTGAGCAAAAATGTTTGGTAGGGTTTTTTGTCTTTACAAAATCCATTCACACTCAAGAGCCATGCAGAGAATAATCTCAGAGCAATGTCTGCAAACAGCAGAAAAATGTACAAAATTCTGCATGAAGTAGACTGGTTTTCAATTTGTAAATGGAGTAATCATTTTTGGCTGCTGCTTTTAAACTGCACAGACACACACCATTACTCTGCTTTTCAGCTCAGAACTACAAGCAACGTTATGGAAAAGTATCCATAGGGATGAAACCTGTTTTGATGGGCAATGAGTTCTTTGCTAGCAGGAGAAATAAGGACCCCTCCAGAAGTAAAGTCCATGTCTGAAGAGTTGGAGGAGAGTTCCCACACTGAAAATGGAATATTGTTAACAAGCAATTGGTCTTTATCACAATATTATTAAAGACAACAGCTTGGTGCTTGTCTAGCAGACCCGAGTTTGTTTGTCTAATGTCCTTAAACACCTCCCAAAACAGACCCTCAGGTCTCTCTTGGACCAATGTCCCCCAGATGTGGAAGACTTCTATTTCTAAGACAGATAATGTGTAACTGCAAATGGAAGTCCTTTAGTCTTGTATTTTGCCCAAGGAATATGAAAATAAAAAGGTTTCCCCCTTATTTCCTTGCAAATGTCGTTTAGGTACAGAAGGTTCCATTAAATAGATACATAATTGATGCCAAAAATACATATATCTAGGAAATACATTTGCCAGCCCAGTGAATCTGATGGGTAGCGAGGGTCCAGACTCTCCTGAGCAGCTTTTTAATGCACTGAGCAAAATAACAAAAGCATCTGTATTTGGGAAGGGCCACTGAAAGTTTTTGTGCCTTGGCTGAATGAAAATATTCTTAGGATACAATTGAACACCAAAGTACCCCATGCAGGTAGAATTGCTTAATGTTTTTTGGTTACATTTGGCTGATTGGTGGTGCTTCATCTAATGGGAAACATTGCTTCAGAAGGAACTCTCTCCTGGAAGATTGACAAACTCCTCTGCCCAAATTAAATTGTGCTGAAGAGCTGATATTTTTTATGTTAGTGAACCAATCTGGGAAAAGCCTTTTGGGTTTTGTGATTTCTGAGGGCTGCTGACATTCACACACAGGGCAGGAATGCCTTGCCTATCTCCATTTTGCCCTTGTACAAACAGAGGTGTGCTCATCAGGCCATCCTGACACAAAGAAGATTTTAACTTTCTTGGTAAATTTGTTGCTGGTAATAGGCACAGAAGAAATTTTCTTGTTGACAAGAAAATTGAAAGAGGCAATTTTTCAGCAGAAATGGAGAAAATGAACATCTTGGTAGCAAATCCTGCAGATAATACTGCATGTACTACATGCATTTGATATGATCTTGTAATTTTTCTTTTTTAACATTTACATGGAGATGGGCCTTATTCATGGAGAAGGGCTCAGCTTTTAAAAATATGTGCAATCTATCCAGGCTACAGCTGTGCAATATATCAGCTATGCCTTAGCCCATTAGCCCCCTTTCAGCAAATGAGTTACTGGAGCGTTGCATCAGGTATAGGAGCTGCATCACCCCCCTGCCCAGCAACATTTGAAATTGCATCACTTAAACTCCAGTCAGATGACTGGAATTACAGGTGTAGAGTCTATGTAGGTATTTTGCATTATATGTGAATGTATAAATATATGTATGCTTGTGGTCTCTACATCAGGGCATGCTAGAGGCTTCTCTAAGACAAGGCTCTTTCAGAAGAAATTGTTGAACATATTTCCTTCTAACTCTTTAAAATGTTTTAAGTATTTCAAAAAATTCACTAACCAGAGGGAAGAAACTAGTTAGTGCTCATGAGTGAGCACTGTGGCAAAGGAGGAGATTTTGGTGCAAAAATCAGGTCAGTCAGGAATACGTTGTTTGCAGCTATGAAAGGACAGCTGCTCCCCACTGACCTTTATGGGAACATTGGTTAGGACTTAGACACAGTTTAGATGCATCTATGATAAAATGGTCTGACAGGCTGGGAATTTTCACCAACAAAAACATGCTTGGAGGAAAAATCTCAATTTTGAGTGTAGGCACCTAAATCTGTCAGTGGAAGTGTCAGTGGACTCAGTGAGTCTGGCACTTGGTTCACAATCTTTTTCTCAGGACCACACAGTGAGTCTGTGGCAGGGACATGACCCAAACGTAAGTCTGCTGAATCCATGAAGTCCAGTGCCCTAACCACAGGTTTTTGCTTGCTTTTAGTAGGTATTTCTGTGACCTTTAATGCTATTATTCTCCTAGCTCATAGCTCTCAGAGATTTTAAGAAAGATTTTGAGGGAGTGAGGGTTATTCAACAGTTTAAGAACCAGTGCTTTGGTATTCATTTATATCAGAGTATCTTAATAGAAGAAGACATCTCAACAGTTTTAATATTAGTCTGACTTTAATTGCAAAAATAGAAGCCTCTCACAAAGCCAAAATTTCCCAAACATTCTACACCAAAGAAATTTCACCTAAACCACTGCTATGCAGCACTTAAAACAAACTAAGAAAGGGTGATTGACTGGCACTCAGCTCAACACGGATCCCACCAGGCACTGCCTGACCCAAGGGATGGAGCAGACCAAGCTTTCCAGAGTATCTGAAAATCCTTTCCAGAGCTACATCCTCCTGTATCTGCTGTGAAAGGAAATGTCAGACCAAGGCTTAACTTCTGCATTGTTCCCTCCAGCCTTGCTCTCTGATCAACCCCCACAGCTCTCTGGGGGAATGACCTGCAAAGACAACAGCAGCCCCCACCTATCTGCAGTCCCTGTGGGTGATGTGGGTGTTGCAGAGACAGTAACAAGCACCCCTTTCCCTGATCCATCCACAGCCATTAACACTGGGAAAATAGAATCTGTAAAGGATGGAATCAGTGATACCACAAACTAATTAGCTGGTACTTTTGATTTCAGTAAGGTCGAGATTTTACTCACATCTTTCGTCAGTGTTTCTTCTTAAGGTTTTCTACATGTGGTGGATTACTTAGAGCAAAGTGCAGCTTATGTACAGCACACAAGGCAACCGAACAATTGGTTTGCAATCAAAAATATACATCTCCTGGTGTAGATAATCACCAGGATATTTTTTATGGCATAAAAATACATGTAGCAAATACTAAAGCAGACAATTAATTTCTTGGCTTATATAAAAAGAAAGGGATAATTCAGTTATAACTGCCTTTTCATTCATATCAATAATGAACAATGAATTTGTGACTTACGGATGTGCCTCAGATCTGCCAACACGGGAAGTCTTACTACATTTTCAAGCCTTTGCAATTCTGTGAACCATGCATTTCAAACATCATCCAATAGAATTTAATTGCATAAAACTCTCCTGCCATGAACATACAGTAATATTCTATCTAGACACAAATTACAAAAAAGTGAAAACCTCTTATGTACTCATGGAATTGTTTACATTATACCCAGATTTTATTGTATATGTTTTGATTATTGGAGGCACATTGCTAAGTTACTAAAACTGTCTAGGCTGATTATCAAATATATTTACTTTTTTTCTTTGTCCTGATTGCATTCGTGTCTTTTGCTGAAGTGCATTGTTGGTAACTGATGCACCATTCTGCACTGAAGAGTGTAAGTACTTGTGCAACGTAAAACAAATGTCTGAAAAACAAAGATCTTTGTTTATGCTATCCTGATGTATAAGAAAAATTGATACCAAATTTCTTACACATGGCTACAAAGGAGAAATATGATCTATTTTTGTGGGTTTATGTTTTTTTTGTTTTTTTTTTCATTTACCAAAACTTGACAAGTCACGACAAACCATTCATCTTGTATGTGGCAGTACCTGTGTAGGTGATGACACACCTGGAGTGATCTGTTGTCCTTCCTTTCTCACTCTGACTTCCCAAGGAATCACCCATAGGGAAGAAATTTTGCAGCAGAGGATTAAAATGAAAAATCTATGCAGCCTCTTCTTTCAAAATTGAAGGCTACTTTGTGTTGGATACACTTTCACTGTAATTCTTACAAAGACTCTGAATTGCTGCCAGTTCAAAGCTGCAGCCTCCCCAGAGGGGCACCTCCTTTCTGCTGCTGGAGAGGCAATGGTGAGCACAGCGGCTGGGTCCTTGGGAGTTAAATGTTTGCTCTATGCCAAAAGATAATAAAGAAAAAAGCCTATTGGATAATGTAATAAGAACCTTTTCTTAAGCTATGTCCTCTTCATTTGTTGTGGGCCTGAACTTGTTAAACTTGCCTACACAGCCCAAAGCAAGCAGAATGTGGGCTCTGACCACTTGTAGAGTGACACTCCTTAAAGGCAGCTATGTTATGTAACTTCCTTCCCTGTGGAAGCCTAGACTGGCAATGCTGTCTCTGAACCTGAGATACAGCCTTTCTTCATGAATCTTATTTCACAGACTGTTTAAATTCTGCAGAACTCTCTCCCACCCCTTCTTAGCAGGGATGTTAATTGTGACATATACTGACATATACCTAAAGGTATCTTGCATGTGCACACACACTGGGAGAAGTTCATCTCCTTGCAATGACTGGGAAAAGCTGTGCATCTCCTTGTGTACCTCCCAGAAACGCCTATACATCCAGCATAGTTCTGATCAGCCTTGTGCTGCCATCTGGACTGAGGTATGTTGGCCTTCTTTGCTCAAGACTAAAGAAATAACTAGGAGACAAGAGAGGAGAGCAGGATACAAGGGGTTTCAACCTCTCAGGTTTTCTATATGGTCAGCATGAACTGAGAGGGCCTTTTGCATTCTTTTTATTTTGATCTTCTGTAGCTCTTATATGCTAAGCCTTTCATATAAGCAACTGTACCTGTAAATATAACAAGTAAAATATACTTGTGGTCAAGTAATCTGTGAAGTTTGTCACATACATGTAACACATATAAACATGGTGCTAATAGAGATCAAACATTTTACTAAAAAACCCCAGGCAGATATGAAAATATATCTTGTTACCTTAAGGTGTCTATATGCAGCATAATATAGATGAACTGGGATTCTGATTTCAGATATGCAGGTGAAACACCAAGGCATTACACCAAGCTTTTTCAGTGTTTGCTTGATATTTAGATAACCTCTAAAACGGGAGAGGGAGAAGTCCCGCCTTTAGTCACACTGCTGAAGTCAGTAAGAATTACAGCTATTACCCAGGGTAAAGTGAAATTGAAATGTTTTCCGTACCAAGGAGATGCCTGGTCAAAGATCAGTCTTCACCACAGCAGTGGGTGTCCTAGGTTACAGTAGATGTATTCAAGTATTCTATTACCACCAGCTGTGGGCCATCAGCTGTTATCACCTGCTAACGACCCACCCCTGATAACAGACAATGGGCCATCAAGAAACCACCACATGACTCATGGACTTATCTCATCCTATTGTGAGATGCCCCACCCAGCAGGGAGGAGCCAGGGATTCCCACCTGGATAGAAGCTGCCCTTAGAACTGCCTGGCCTCAGCCCTGTCTGCTGGGTGCCCAGAGGACAAGAGCCACCACGGACCTTCAGCTGGAGACTGGATCTTCCATCGTATCATCGCTTCAACTGGACACTTCATTTGGACTGCTGCCACCACCCTAATAGGGCATTAAGTTGTATCTGACTTTGTCTGTGCTTTTTCCTTCTATTATTTTGCTTGTTTCTATTTTTTTCTATTAATTTCAATCCTGACTTGTGATCTCCCACTGGTTTGTTTTCATTTTTGCCCAATACAGTGGGTCCTGTACTAGAAGATAACCCTGTGTTACCATGCAACTGGGAAAGAGATTTCTCCTGCTCACCTCCCAGTTGGCCCCTTTCATCAGTTCAGTGCTGGTTTATGAAGCTGAGAAATGCAGTGTAGCCAGTGTCTCTGGTCCTAGTCATTCCCATCATGAACACATCTGGTATGGGAGTGGGATGATGGATATCCTTGGTTGTCCATGTTCCATGTGGAGTCCCCAGAAAGCACTAAGTCAGTTAATGGAGGCTACAAATCTTCTCTGTCCCACAGTCTCTCTCACTCATGTCTTAGATTTTGTGCATTTTGGGGTGATGGGTCCCTTTCTATCTTAACACAGCTCTTATAATAATTAATTGTACATATATTCATATGTATGTATGCAACGTAGGCTTTCCAGATAGTTGGCTTTTGGTGCCTTTTGTATAACTTTCAACTTCTCAAGATCTTTTTAGATTTTTTCTATTTTTTTACTTTAAAATTTTTTTTACATAACAGGAGTGTATTCTGCCAAAAGTAGAAAGGTAATGTTACTCTGCTTCTAAAGATACTTGGTTTGTGTGCTCAGAATTTTATCCTTAACTTAGCTTTAAATCTGCACCTACCCTTTCCATAATTCCAGTGGGTAGTTTCAAAAAAAAGAGTGTGGGCCAAGCATCTGAATTCTATAATTTGGTTTGGATCAAAATGCACATTTTTCAGTCTGGTTTCAATGAGTTTATCTTGGGCCAAGAGCAAGTCAACATAAGTTGCAAAGTGTAAAGAAAAAATGTTTCTCCTGAAAATGTGTAGAATGCACAGATTGGGAAATAAGCACTTCTTATGGTGATGATACTGAGGGGGAGAAAAGTGCAAAGCATATGAGGGAAGGAACTGTATCTGTTTGGCCATACTATGCAAACCAACATCACCAGCTCTTGGGAATGGGGGGGTTGCCTGTAGTCACACATCAGTAGATGTTGCACTTCCCATAGTGTGGTCACTTATCAAAGTTGCTTTTGCTTGCACTGAGAGGAAAAGGACCAGATTCTTAAAATCAGTGCTGATATCCTCTAAAACGTGGCCAAAGATAATTGTTTCTTTTAAGGATAGGCTTGTGAGGAGTTGAAGTTGGATTATGAAGAAAATCTTAAATGCCATATAAGTACCTTCCTGCCCCAGCAGAGCACAGTGCCTATCTTTGCTGCCATGAACTCACAGAAAATAAAAGTTTTGACAGGATTTCAGCAGGTCATCTAAATGGTCCCTGTGCCAAGGCAGGTGAGCCAGGCCTTAATCATCCCCAGTGCTGACTATGCCAGTTTGTGTTTCCTGAGACTCACAATAGCACACCCTGGTTAGTCATTTCACCACAACGCTTCCTTTTCCTGCAGCACTGTGACATGCTCAGCAATGGGAGCCTTCTCAGCACTTGATTTCACTGCTTAAAACAGCTGTCCTTTCTTAGGATGAGGGCAGTATGCTGGTCTGTATTTGTGATGCTGAGAATTAATTTATTTTCTCCATTATGCTCTGAATGCTCAATAAAGGCGTTCTTAAATAGAGATTTGGAATCTACCCAGAAGTACATGAAAATTCTGTAGGGGGCAGAGAGGCCATGTTCACACTGCAGAATCTCACAGGGTTGGGATCAACTACTGTTTCAATGCAAATGACTTTTAAGTTACAAACCCTCATATTCAGCTTCACAAACCAGTATTTACCCTCACCAAGACACACCAAAATTTTAAAATTCCAAGCAGTGGAAATGTAGTAGCTTCACATTTTTAGTGTTTCAGATTTCCACCTTTGGAAGTCTGCTCATATTTTGCTTATTGAGGCTGGTGAAGGATGGGAGAAGAGAACAGAAGTCCGAATGAAACTCCATTTGCAGGGTTGTTCTTATTGCAAAGCAGAGTTATTTTGCTACATGGGCACTCTGTAGTGTTTTAATTAAGATACTGTAATTGCTAAGAATTTCAATACAGAGAAAATTGTCTGTTCTGCTTTTGTTGCTGTTTTATTTCAGATAAAATATATTTATTAAGTAAATAAAATAAAAATCAAGTCTTACTTTCAACATCCCATGCCACAAAAATTATTTTAATTTGTGCTGTGTTTCTGTATCTCATAAAGAATAACAACCAGCATCCATCTAAATCTATCTTCCTGATAGATTTGGTTGCCCAGAGCAACCACACAAAACCTGCCAGAGCAAATGCTCACTAAACTGGGTTTTCATGTGTTGGGTGTGGTGTTTGAGAGGAAACTGATACTGCAGTGGTGATAAATGTAAGGTTCGTTTCCTCTTAAAATACACCTGGAATCCACTGATTCAAGTGTCAGCTTTCTCCCTACTTTTTGATACACTGATACTTGAATAAAGTGGTTCTGCTATTCTTGTGAAATCTGTTAGAGTCAAACCACCCTACTTTCATAATTGAAATTATTGAGGTTGTATCAGCATTCCCAATATTGCTGTCACTAGTGCATGGTGCTATTTATAAAACAGAGAATGAAATGTACCTTATGTGTGCAATGATGACATTTCAAACC
The DNA here is from genome assembly GCA_013399225.1 of Rhipidura dahli. Lineage (NCBI taxonomy): Eukaryota > Metazoa > Chordata > Aves > Passeriformes > Rhipiduridae > Rhipidura > Rhipidura dahli. The sequence continues at coordinate 215,143 of VXAC01003219.1, read as the reverse complement.
ATCTTGAGATGAAGAAAAATAGCATTTCCCATGGGAAATGATTTTGATTAGAAATTACTCAGTAAGTACCTTTAAAACTCAGCCTTTCCTAAAAAACCCAAGTGTGATGACAGCCCTAAACTCAGTATGTATGTTAGACCAAATTTTTTGTGGCTGCAGATCATCATCCCTTGACTGAAACCAAAGCTTCCATAAAGACTGGCACAAACATACTGAAGCTGAAAACAATATCCTAAACTTCAGATCCTGAATTTGACTTTTTCAGAGCACTCTACTAAACAGAGCAAGAAAATATCATTAGCAAAGAAAGGAAACAATCAATATAACGGCAAAGCATTTCCATTTTGTACATCCATGTGAATGCAACTGACTGCAAAACAACTTGCACTTACATGTTGTAAACATATACATAATCAAAACCAACATGTTCATTATTAAACTCTCTATCTTGTGCACACTTCTTTCATGATCAGCTCATCTGTGTCTTCAGAAAGCAGGAATGCCTTCTGCAGCACTCCTGGGAAGTGCAGTGCTCCCCAAAGCTATTCAGAGTAATACAGACTTGTAGCAGAGCCACTTTATTGTCTTTAACAACTGACTCCTCCATTTCCTATTGTTCACTGGTGAAAGTAGAAATAGCAATATGAGAAATAGTGTTGTTTGAAAAAATAACTGTCTTTGTATTCCTTGAAGTCTGAAAAATAGGTATGTGGCTTGAACAAACACACATGATGATATTTTCTGGTAAGAGTTCTGCTGGACTGACTGTGTGATGATCTACACTGCCAGCAAACAATTCCTTCTTGTTCCCCAGCTCCTCTTTTGTTCCATAGTGGCTCCCTCCTCGCCCTGGGGACAATGTGTTGTGGTGCAGAGCTGGTGTGTGTGCTGGTGGTGGACACAGAGCAGCTCCCTTCCCTGCAAGGCATCGACTTGTGTGTGGATGATGGGCATCTGGTCCCTTCTCACCCTGCTGGGTTTACAGCTATTCCTCATGAACTCATTTCTGGAAGGGACTTTTCCTGTGAGATGGTGACTAATGTAGGCAGACATGTACATTATATCTCCACTTAAAATCTACAAATTGAGAGTAAAGCTTAGGATCTGGTTATGTCAGGGAAGGAAAATCAGCCTGTCTGGACACAATATTTAAAAATGGTTTCAAATCACTGGGGAGGAAATGGCCTCGTGTTTTTGAAGTCTACACTGAACTGTATTGTGTAACTCATTCCTGAACACTGAAGAGAGTTGTTCACTGGTTATCCAAATTAGCAGGGATTTATCTGCTAATTTCAGTATAAACTGAAATAGATTATAAAGGTTTTTGGAGGAATATCTAATGATTAGGAACTCACGAGAGCAATCAGATTCTAAAAGTACGTGCTTCCTGTTCTAAGACATTAGTTTCTGATTTCTTTCATGGAAACATTTACTGACACAATTTTGTAACAGAGACAAGCATTTATCTAGCATTCCTTTCAGAATGTCTATTAAATAAACCCATAGTTTCCAAAAAATATCACAGTTTATTCAGAGTGAGAGAATTGTGTCTTAAGGATGAGTTTCTGGGCAGAGTAGTAGAGTGACCATTTTTCTTATTAAATAAAATACTCTTGAACTACCAGTATTGTTAAATGAAATCTATTTTGAGATGCCTTCAGGACTCATGTCATTAAGTCTGAAGAATAGATCTGTTTCTCTGAGGGTATTTCAGATCTTGGTATGCAATGACTATTTCACCTTAATTTGCTTTATGCACCTGATAATGGGATGATAATATTTTGGGGTATCCTTTGGGGATAGTAATATTTTGTGGCATTCTTTGGAAAGCATCAAGATTTCAAAACTTTGGAATGACTTTCTGCTGTTCATATGTTTGATCTGTCTTGCAGTGTGCAAAATCTTTTAAGCAGTCAGCAAGCTCATTAAAAGGGAAAAATAAAAGACTCCAAGGCGGTTACACTTTGTGAAAGTTGATGGTTTAAAATCTAGTGTTAAGGAAAAGTACCAAGAGAAAAAAGTCCTGAAAGTTTCCATTTGCCACATACTGGTTCTTTCTTTCCCATTTGCTATTGGCTACCTGGGGTTGTTACAGATGTCAGATGGTCACTTCACACAGCTGTGGAGGAGGTGTGGAGATTACACAGCCTGGTGAGCAGGTCTGTGTTCACTCCCTGTTGCAGTGCACAGGAAGAAATGCTACTCCAGGTCTGCATCACACTCCCTCTATATAGTTGCTGTCAGAGGTTGGTGTGGATCAAACAGGATGTGTCCTTCCACCTGGGCCTGCACTCTGACACAGCATCTTGGATTTCCACAGTCTGACCCTTCTCCCCAGTTTTTTCACAAGCAGAACATGAAACAATGTGTTTGCAATGGCTGGTGCTGAGCTAGGCAGATGTCTCTCCAGATTTTAATGCAACGAGTTCAGAGTCCTCTACGTATCTTCCATTTAACTGTTCATTGTTGGTGTCATGAGGGTACAGGTACACAGGGACCTCTGTGATGGATGTGGCAGTGTAGGAGGTAGATCGAGTGGAACAGTGCTCCCGGTGCCTTTGGCCCCACTGTGTTTTGTACTGTGTCCATTGCCTCTTCAGAGCTCCTTGTACCTGTTAGAGAAACACACAGCTAGGGTGAGGCATGACATAAACCCCTGTGACAGGAACAGGAAAAAAGGAAGAGGAAATATCCAGGTCTAATTCCATCAGGTTCAGTCCACCTCTCTCCTCCTGTCTGTTCCAGAAGCAGTTATTCAGCCCTCAGCCTAAACTTCCTCCCTGCCCCCCCCATGGCAATTGCCTATAGGTTAGCTCATCCTCTAAATGTGAAAGAGATTGCTGCACAGGAACACAGCATGATGCTATGGTGGAAGAGGAAAGGAGAACGGGGTCTAAAACCCACCTGATGCTGCAGCTGGATTCTTGCCCCTGATATGCCTGATGCATTTTGATACCTGAAGAAGCTCAACCTTGAGTAATGAGCCTTTGCCATGAATGGCAAAGTGTAAATACACTTCAAGAACTTGCCAGGACTAATGTTGTAGAAAGAGTTAGGGGATTAGGTTATCTAAATAGAGATTTTGTTCTGGTATTTTAAAAAGAGGTTCTATGCTCACAAAATGTAACGTTGGTCATAGCCCTCTGAATGGCAGAGGATTTCAACCTTTGAACATTCATCTGCTAGGAATCAGACATTTTATTCAACATTTACATTAAGAGTGATGTTATACATTGCACTAGGAAATGATTTAAACTATTGAGTCCTGCCAGGGAATAAGAAGCACTTCTCCAGCTGCATTTCTATGCATGGCAGCTCTTGATAGGTCTGTGACACGAGCAGGAAGTGGGCAAATCCTGGCTCTTTTTGTTTGGATCAGTGATTCCGAACAACACAAAGTGGAAATAGGAGCAGTTTGACACAATAATTTGGTGTAAATGATCCTCTCCTCCAGAGGAAGGCGATTCAGGTGAGGGACTGTGATGACAGGAGTCCACAAGTTTCTGTGCTCCTGCTGAGGTTGGCACTGTTTGTCATTTGGAGAAGGTATTGCTATTCACCTTGTCGTAACACATGAAGAAAAGAAAACAAATGGCTGTGAACAGGCTAATGAGATATTGAGCGAAGGAAAGGCACACGGTCACAATGGAGCTTTAAGCACTTGGGCTATGGGCGAGGTTTACTATGCCCATATCGAAAATTAAAGTGAAATTGCTGCATGCAGTGATGTTTTATCACACTATCACCCAAGCTTATTAGTGAGAAAGAGTTACTGGGTCAAAGACTAATGCAGTGGTAGCCCTTGATACAGAAATATTACACCAGTTCAACTTTGTAAAGATTTTAGTCACTTTAAAATTGCCTTTTGATATTCCAGTATGAATATCGTAGCCTCATCAACCCAGAAGCTATGGGGAGGGAGTGGAAGAAGAAATTTTCAGAAGTACTAGGACAGTGACTTCCCTCATATCTCGCTGTGGGGGTGGCATCTAGGGCAGACACAATGAGGACAATGCAGAAACCTGGACTGTGCACAGGGGCTCTTCCTGCCTGCAGCCACCTCTCCCCACCTCACCATGGTCACCAGCTGCTGCACACCTCTGGTCTTCACCTCTGCCCCAAGCTGACCATGTTTGCATTTCACAGCACATCATTCACCCAGATTTGTGTCAGCATCTTTAGTGAAGGCAGCAAGAGCCTGCTCTTAGAGTCCTTCTGTTCCTCTCCTAACGCTCTCCTTCCCCTGCCCCCCGCACGACCCCCAGGCTTTGATCACTCTGCATGGGGAGAAGAGCTTCTGTGCAGGTGAGAAGCTCCTGACAAGCTCCCCAGCTGCTCTCAACTGAACTGGAGTCCACCAGGGCAACCATAGGTCTGGAGATGACAAATGGTTAGCTGGAGAGGGAAGAACAATGTCCCTGAGTCTTACAGAGCCTGCCATGAGGTGCTCATAGTTTTCTTCTTCAGAGGGAGTGATGCTTCCATTGTATGTATGGTGGGTAGACAACAGACACATCCCTTCCAGTTCTGCCTGTGATTAGAAGTGCCATTTTACAGGTCTAAAAGGCTCCAGAGAGCAGTGAGAGCACAAGGTCAAAGCATCTTTCTTTTGTTCTCTGCTGAACTGCTTGTCTGTACAAGGATCTGGCTACAACTGGGTAATGGATTGTACAAGTTGCTGCAGTTGAGAAAAACTTGCTAATCTAGCTTTCTTCCATGATTCCAAGAATCTCAGGTGATCATAACTCAGTGCCAACTAAAACCATTTAGGCATGGATTTTAAATATGTAAGCAGCATTACTGAAAGTCACATGCACAGCCACAACATATTAATGACTGAGGAGGTGCCTGGGGAGCAGGGGGTGCAGGGTGATGCCTGCCATGCTTCCCACTGCAGTGGCAGGTAAAAAAAGCGAAGATTGAAGCAACAAAGAGCCCAAGCTTATTTACTCTTCTCTTCAAGACTTTAAAGGTTTTTCTGTTCTCTGTTAGCCATTCATGCCTCATTGGCACATAAGGTACATGGCTGTTTTTTCCCCAAATAGACTTTCCATTCTGTTGTCCTGCCCTGCAGTCTAGAAGCAATCCCAGGCTTGAAACTGTGGTCTGGTGAGCAGATTATTGCAGAGACCTTGTATCATCTCTACTACACTGTTGCTGTTGGACAGACAAAATACAGCACTGCTGGACACTAAGATTTTATTTGATTATGTATAAGAAGACTTGTCATTTTAAAAGTAAAAAAACACCCCATTGTTGATGTGTTCTTCCACATGAACGCAGACATTGGTACAGCTTCTTCTTCTTGTTTTTAGATTTCTTTCTAGATATGGGCTCATGGTACTAAAGTGAGGTTAGTGAGACTGTAGTGATGAATGCACTATAAAACACAGTCAAGTGCTCCTGAGTTTAGCATTATTTGCCCTGGCTAATTTTCATGTATTTCAGTCTTGAAGTTAAATATTCCAGTAGGAAAAATTAAATCCCAGATTAGCCAAGCTTCTGCAGTACTAAAATTCATCTTCTTGCTCCACACTGAATTTTCTCATGAGAAGTAATTTTGGCCTCTATGGCAGCAGATGTATGCAGCAGCTTGGAAACAATCTTATATCACAACTGAAGACCAGACTTTGGTCTATGTTCTTCTGCACACATCAGGACTGGGGGAAGTTAGCTCAGTTTTCTTGGTCAAACTCAGATTAAGGCTCCCTTTGGAAGGGATACCAGTTTAACATTAGTCTGTTGTTGCTCTTCTATAGGCTTTGTGCCTTATGTATCTACAGATTGAGTATCTGCAGAAATAATGGGGAAGAAGGGGTCACAAGCCTTTCATCCTCTCCTGGCCCAGCCCAGCCCAGCTACTCTAGTGCATAAATTTTGCTGGATGTTTATGGATAATGTAGTACTGCAAGTAGCACCAAACTGTCCTGATTCTGTGTTAGAGAGGTGTCATCAATGACACTGTTCACCTTAATGTGAAGTTCTAAAAAAAGCTTCCCTAAATAACATTTCCTAGAAGAAAATAATTAGATGGTTTTTCAGCATTCCTGCCACTGACAGTCTGTAAATCTGAAGCAGGTGCAATAATTTTGAAAATGGGTGTAATGGTGAAAAGTACCCGCGCACCAACAAATCACTCTCAACCTGTCTGAGAAACCCGCATCCTCACAGTCATTTCTGTTCTTACTGCCTGACATTGATCCATGTTTCTGATCAGCTGCTCCACCAAGGAGACATCAGTCATGCCTATTGGCAAGCAGATGCTTCAGGTATATTCATTAGTGCTTAACTTGAGAATTGTGTTCCTGGGGTTGCAAAGGTGGATATGCTCTTCTGACACCGTAGCATTGCCAAAAGTACTTTGGAATTAGAGCTAGTTGATGAAATTAAGAAACTAATTGACTTTAAGATACTTTATGTTTTCAGTGCATTTTATTGTGGCCTTTCCTAATTTTTAACATTGCTACAACCTTTACTCTAGACAAATCCAGGTGTTCTCATTAGAGCTGGAGAATTAACCTTTTGCACTAAAGCTATAAAACATTAATGGAATTTGTTTTGCAAAATCTAATCTGAAAACAATGGAAGGCAACACTGGGGAGAATGAAGAAGGAGTGTTCAAGATCAGGATTTTGGGGTAACACATTATTTGGAGGCCAGTGAGGAGACACTGGAGTACTGCTTGTACACTGCAATGCAGTTATTCTCACGGGGAGAGGATGCTTCAAAAACTGCCTGACTGGTCTCTACTTTCTTCACAGCAGGTGCTCCATGTTAGGGAGTACCAGAAGTTTCTCTTTGTCTCCAGGGCATGGATGTTCAGCTGTGTCAGAGTGACAACAGTGAGGCAGATGGAGAAAGGTGACAGTAGCCTGCAGATACTGGGGACAGAATTGTGTTAGGAAAAGAATTGTTCATGTCTTCAACTTTGTTTAGTTGGATGCATGAAACTGTGAAGTTGTGTAGCATGATCTTTACAGCTCTCATTTCATGTTAGGTTCTGATATCATTAGCTACCCACATTCTGCCATTCTCTGAGGAGCCATGCTACAGAACTGTGGTGGGAGGCCTCTCATCTTTTCATTCTTGAGTTCCTCTGTACATTGACACAGGGAGCCAGCCAGAGGCAAATGTACAGAGATGTTGACACGTGGTGGCAGAATTTAACACTCTCTACTATCCTGAATGTTATCAAATCAGCCAGTAACACCTTATCAATAAGATAACTTGCTTTCAGTCTCTATCAAAACATCAGTGTGGTCACATCATTATATGGAATTTTCTGGTTTCTAATGATATGCAGGGATAAACAGGACCACAGATATCTCTCTAGATTGACATACTGAGCGTTAGCATCACAGTTTGTTCTTTTTTAATTCATCTGCTCTGGATTGAAAATGAACTTTTTAATGGATTTCTCAGCTTTGCTAAGATCTATAGTGTTTTATTTTGCTACAGTTGAAAGCTCTTGATGTGTTGAAAAAGCTTTTTTCTGCCAGCCATCTCTGGAAGACAGCTTGCTGTAGGAATTTAAATGCTTCTTGATGTATTTTAACTTGCTGTTTTTGTAAGAAAAAAAAGTAAAGTGGATCTAAAACCCACTGTAGGTATATATACATGACCCAGCTGTAAGAGAATGGGAGAGATCTCTGCCTCAAGGGGTTTTATTTCTCAATTACTAGACAAGAAACATTGACTGTAAAAAGGCCAGTGGTAATCCTCAAACAAGTAAATGCACTCTTCCACCTCTGGCAGTGCTACCAGGGATGGATTTGCCATGGCTCTGGCCTGAGCTCAGCACTGCATTCTCCAAACAGATCCCTGAATGCTCCCTCTGCTTCTATGGAGCATTGCGGTCATTCCTGCTGTTCTGGGGCAGGAAGGAGAATAAAGAATTTCTCTCCTTTACTTAGACCTCCATCATAAACTTGCAGGTAGTAGGGGGAGAGTGTCATGCCCATACCTCATTAGGCGCCATCTGCTTTGTAATGGTAACACACTTGATTTATCTGCCCAGAGATATTCCAGTCCGCACAGAGCTGTCAGAGATGCACACCACTGCTTGTGTGTAGAGAGTAAAAGCAACTTCATGTGGTTTCAAAGTTTGTAGTGTGACATGCTTCACATCTGCACTAATGAACAGCAGAATGACTGTTTTTTAGGTTCTGCTCATTTTCTGCATTTCACGTACTTACCTCACCATTGAAGAAGCAGAATATGGTAGCCACAAGCAAGCCCTAAGAGAAGGAAAAGAGTTTAGGGATTAGAATATATAGACTTAAATATGTTTTGGAAATTCAGGCTTGATGGATATGAGGTAAATACATTAATCCACTTCCTCTGCATCACAGACACTCCCCATCTTTCATAGGTGTGCAATTAAACTGATTTTTTGTCTTTTCATAATGTTTTAGCATTTCCCCCCCATATTACTAGATTTTATAGATTATCTGTTATATCTATGAAGTTATTTATATATAAGATGTGTAGAGAAGGAAAATGAAAGGTAGATGCATATTTTGCCTACAGAGGGGAACCACACTGCCACTGAATTTGCTGAAGAGATGGCAGAGGATTTGTGTCCTATATGCTGCCACTCATCCATCAAAGTATGGCTGTCCAGTCAGAACTGTCAGCCACAGAGAATCCAGCTGTCCCAGGAAGGCTTTAAACTGAGCTCTATGTCAGGATAAGTGAACTGGTATGTTGGGCATCACAATGGGTGGACAGGATGTGAGAAGAGGTGTAAGTGGTCAGAAAAAGAAAAAAACCCACCCAGCACATCAGTTAGAAGGTAGGGAGGGAGAAAAAGAGACACTGCAGATCATAGCTTGGTCATAAATGGCTTTAAATTAATTTAATCATCACCACAGTTATTCAGATAGCATTTCACTACTGCTACAAGATTAAACAGGGCCAAGGCAGGAATATGAGATGAGAAAGTGTGAAATTAATAAGAGAGAAAATTCTCGCACATAGAGCCTGCCATTCAGGGTTATGTACTTACAGTGGTTCACATCCTAACTGCACTCACTCTTATTAAAATAGCATTACATAGCATCACTGGGAGCCAAATGCCTTCATTTTAAATTAGATGAAGCAGTTATTATAAACTAAATGTATGGTAGTTTGTGAAATTAAGGGTAAAACTGCAATGCAGCTTACGTTCCCAAGGGCTGCTTTGAAGAGCTTTACAGCTGTATCTTTTCTATAAAACCTTCATTTAAATGATTACCAGTTGAATTGTAGATAATGCTTTGCAAAATGTCTTGGATTCTCAGATGTATGTTTTGGACCACAAACATGATAAGCAATAACTTTTTAACAAAACACTTGTCTAGAGATACACAGGCTGGTTTGGACAAGTGCTGACAGCTTCCATTTTGACAATTATTTTTCTCTAATAGATTTTCTCTGATGTAGACTTTGTAATTTGACATAAGTTCAAATATCAACACAGAAAAGCATGGAGGAGGAGGATGAAGGGTAGACATAGTGAGAAAAAAAAATTTCTTTTCACATTTTGGCAAAGCAATGAGTATTCTCCAAAAACTCAAATCCCATTGTGCAGTAAGCAATAGACAAAGGATTGTCCGTAAGTTTTGGGCTGAGAAGCACCAAAAAGTCAAACAAAACCTCACAACTCTAAAGCAGGACTTTTCCAGATCAGACACTTCAAAATTTTTGCAAAGGTAGAAAATTCTCCAGTTCCTCATGGCCTGTACCAATGCTGTTTGTGCTGTGGGCACTGCAGAAATGTGCACAGTCGTGCAAAACCTCTGCTCTTGAGCTGCACTGGGCACCTTTTCAGCAGGGACCTTGCTGCTGTGCTAAATGTGGCTTCACCAACAGCAGTCAGCCATAACAGCAAACGAGATGGATCTTGATTTCCTCTGGGAGCAGGGATGCTCAATGGACAGCCTACATAAGGCACAGCAAACCAGAAGACAGAAGGGGGAGAGAAAAAAAGCAGAGAAATTTTTTCCAAGTCTGCTCTTCCATGAGAGTGTTTAGAGGGAATTTGGGAACCTCAGTTCCCCTAAATACAGGAATTGAAGCTGAACTATAGAAGTGAAGCCATTTTCCATTTCAGTTCCTGTATGGTACTGGAATTCTGCTGTTACACCCTGCAATTGCTCCAGTTTTCTGCTATTCAAGAGTGTAGTTCCCTTAACTAATGTTTTCTCCAGACAATTTCTGACAGAAAAGCTAAAGAGGAAGGTGTGGTGATGCCTCATATCCCTTTCAGGTTCCCTTCTAGTTCAGAGTGAACTGAAAACACATCTGGCTTCTTGATATTTTGAGACCATGCATATCTTACATGTTCTGGCTGAACAAATTATTTTCTCTAGTCCATTCCATGTACATCCTACTGCTCTTCTTCCACCTGTCACAGTCCTCTGGACTCTGCCATCTATATTTCTATTTCTTCCATTTTATACACAAAGTTTGGCCCATTGTTCAGAGGGCTGTTGTTATCTTCAGTTGTAAGGCTACAGAGACATCAATAGTGGACACCAGCTTTGTTTGGAGCCAGGAGGGCTTGGGATGACCATAATTCTACAGTGGATTTCTTAAAACATATGACAGACGACACATAGGTTAAATATTTAATTTCAGGCCCATGGTTTATATCTCAAATCTCTTTGACATCTATCTCCCAAATTCTGACTGCTGCTGATTTTCACTCAGGACACAATTCTTGCTGAGGCTGAGATGTCTAGGTCAGTTATATCTCTCTGCCACTGTGTGGAGTTGCTAAATTAACCTGTGATGTATTGCCTGCTCCCAGCAAGATAATGCTGCCCGTGGTATTGAGGCAGAAATGAAGAACATATTTATTTTAAGATTAGAGCCTTTAATGAGTTCCAAAATTCTTTAATTCTGAAACTATGTGAAGAACAAATGGATGTGGCTTTCAGCTGAATCATGCCATAGGGATTGTCCAGAGCCAGCAGCTCTCAGACCTTCACATACCTTATTAACACTGTGGTGAGCTTTTTCCTGTGTTTTAGTGACTCTACTGGTCTAAGTAAATTCTTTGCTTGACAGAGAAGCAAAGAAATTGATCTAACTCTCCTAGAAGACATGAGTGTCTTGAAGAGAAGTTTGAGTAATTTACTCATGTTAAAAAGAAACAAATGAAAAACACCTATGCAGATACTGCAAATTTACATAGGATTCTTGTACCTCTTTTTACTTTTTTATTCGAGCTTATGCCTCCATTAAAACAAGAAAGCATATAGAGATATACCTATTCCTGCTATTCCTGACCATGTCCAGGTTTGTGCCCTAATCAACTCCACACTGTGTTGCTGTTCAGACTTTAGTGGAGTGATATATTCATTATTGATGGTAGAAGATGATGCCATATGTAATTATACACATGGTCATAACATAAAAATCAGTTTTTGATTCTCTATGTGGACTTTGTTCCATGTCCATTCACTTCTTACTTCTGGATCTAAATGCACAACAACAAAAAAA
>VXAC01003219.1:168089-203628 GCA_013399225.1 Rhipidura dahli | reverse complement strand
AAAAAAAAAAAAAGAAAAGCATGGCTGAGGTTGTTCCTAGAAGTACATCCCACTCCACTTCTCTCATTTTGGCAAAGATAAAAAAGCTTTGAGGAAAACAGCAGTGCATTTCTCACCACCTTCACTCACAGCACATTCATACAGCATCTCTGAGGTGAATTACTGGGTTATGAATTTTTCATTTGAGATACATGAACAAAATAAAGCAAAGAATGTGTCTGTGCAGTTTCTGCTGCCACTGAGGTGGGGAGATTGGCACGAGAGGGCTGAAGACAGCAGCCCACTTGCTGCAAATGGTAGAGACATCCCATCAGCCACACCTCATGCTTTGCTTCTCCTCCTGCTCTCTATGGAGGTTTCATTACTGTCTTTTTTTTTTTTTTTTTTTTGCATGTATTTTTCATACAAAAATGGCACTTTATTATATCTGGCTTACAAAAAAATATTTTCCCTAACTTTAATTGAGTCAAAATATCTAAAAGTTTTTAAACAACTAATAATCCAAAAAGAAAAAAAACCCAGAAAAATAAAAAAGAACGCTTATGTTGTCAAAAGCAGTCCTATAACCTTAACTCTGAACAGAAGGAGAAAATATTTCTGCCTGGTTTGGCATTAAAGAGGATATTTATTTCCTTTTAAAGTGAGAAACAGATGGAATGAATACCTTCAGAAATACCTTGAGATATCTCACTATTTTTAAGAGGCTACTTTTAAATGGGTTAATTTTGTTCTGTATAAGGCTGCATAGAAAGCTAAATTTAAAACTTGGAGGCAGTGTAGATATGTATGCAGTCCAAACCCAGGCCTAAAAGATTCAAAATATCCTTGTACCAGACCAGGCCCCTCTGAGCTGCATCCTCCTGCCTGGCAGGGTGGGTGCTGCAGTCCTGAGGGTGCTGCTTGGAAGCTGCTGGGTGGCACATAAGGGATCTCACTTGTGGAGAAAAGAAGATTGATTATTCTCTGTTCAGCAGAAAAAACTCTTTTCATTTGGCAATAACAACTAAGGTGCTTATGCTGAATGGCTTTTTACCTTCTCATTAGGGTTCGACCTAGACACTTGGAGCCACAGTGACCAAGGCATTGAGAAGAGCAGCTTCACCTGCTTGTGTATTGCTGTTGGTCCAGGGGCTGCTCCTCCACCCCTCCCTCACAGACCTTCATGGCTCTGTCTTCTCTAGCACAGTGACAGTGCCACTTTATATAACTTGATAGCCTCTAAAAGCCCAGTTTGAAGGTGCTGGAGATAGAATTCAGTGAGATGGGCCAGCTGGTGGAGGGAGCTTGAAAGCAGAGGTTTGTTCATCCCTGGGCTGGTTTGAGAGCTCTGGGAGGACTGAGTCTGTATCAGTTAGTGGGACTAACTGATGCATCATGCAGTTAATTTCCTACTCTTCCTTTTTTCTTGTGAGGCATTTGCTATGGACCACTGCCAGAAATCGGAAGTTAGGGTAGTGGTTGTTTGTAGCCGAACCTCTGACAGAAGCACAGCTCCCCAATCTCTTTACAGCCTGGGATTCCTCAAAAGATTTTCAGTGGTTCCAAGGATGGAGGAAGTGTCAGCTGCAGCCCCAGCACCAGCAGGGGTGCAGGAGGCTGTGCCAGGTTGTCAGGCACAAGCCACATCTCTCCTGCTCTACCTCGGAAATGAGATCCGAGTGCAGCTACACGCAGGACCAAGGGCTGTTGCTGCTCCATTCCCTCACAGGAGGCATTCCCTTTGCCCAGGTGTACAACTTTGTCTTCACTGGGCAGCATGATGAGGTTTTCAGGCTTTTGGCAGGTGTGTTTTCATGCCAGAGGTGTGCAAGGAGTCAGCATATCCTGTACCCTAATGCTTGACAGCCTGAGAAAGTTTGCATCTGCTTTCAGCATCATCTACCAGGTTTTGAAAGTCAGGTTCTTTAAGGTAGATCTCCAACTCAATGGCTCTTCTGGAGTGCAGATATTTGCTTTGTGGTGCCTGACTTAGGAGATCTGTTAGCTGTGTGAGTTCACCAATGCACCTACAGCATCCCAGTCCAGGCATGTCATTCCAGTTAAGGTGTGCTGGTTCTGTATAGAGTAGAGGTAATTTTCTTCATAGTAGCTAGTATGGGGCTCTGCTTTGGATGTGGGCTGGAAACAGTGTTGATAATGCAGGGATGTTTCAGGTATGGCTGAGCAGGGCTTCCAGAAGTCGAGGCCTTTGCTGCTTTTCATCTCATCCCTCCATGAGTGGGCTGGGAGTGCACAAGGATTTGGGAGGGAACACAGGACAGTTGACCCCAGCTGATCCAAGGAATATCCCAGATCATCTGGCAACGTGACCAGCATATAAAGTGGGAGAAGAGGAAAACGGGGCTGTTTGGAGGGCTGGCTTTTTTTGTCCCATTGCTACGTGTGATGGAGCCCTACCTCCCTGAGGATGGCTGAACACCTGCCTGGCCACGAGAAGGTGTGAATGAATTCTGTATTTTGCTTTGCTTGTGTATGCTTTTGCTTTATCTACTAAACTGTCTTTATCTCAATCCATGAGTTTTCCCACTTCTACCCTTCCAATTCTCTCCTCCATCCCACTGTGGGGAGTAAGTGGCTCTGTGGGGCTGAGTCACCAGCTGGGGTTAAACCACAACATAAGGGTTGAAACGTCTTTCTTCTGCCTGGTGTACATTTCATTTCAACTTTCTGGAGACTAAAGAGCTGATATTGGTGCTGGAGAAGAGATATGAACCTCTTCATTTAGAGGATTAATGGGAAGTTGGCTAGCTGGGCTGGGCTCCCATTTGCAGCACAAAAGCCAGCCTTCCATTTTTTTGTAATTTATGTATCTTTTCTTCAGATCTGTTAAGAAGTTTACGGTCTAATGTGTGAAAGATACATGAAGCAGACATATATAGTATGTGTGTATTGTAGTGTTCTTACAGGCATATTTGAAAAAACACTTCTGCTTAAAATGGTGAACAGTGATGATACCATCACAAAAAGAGTGGGACAGGTCAAAACCAGAATTCTGCTGTTATTCAGAAGTGACTGCAACAGAGGAAACCTAGCTTGTTGATAAATAAAATGAAATACTGACGTGCTTTTTTTCAACTGGGAAAACCATTATCTGAAAAATAACATTACATGATTTCTTTTGTGAAAAAATTCTTTCTTATATTTAATCCTGAGTTTTACAATAGAATGCAGCACTTGTTTGTACCATTTCTGTGTACAAGAACTACATAATTAATGTACCAATCCTTCATGTTCACTTAAAGCCATGATGTACTGTGAAAACCTGTTTCTCTTTCTGTTCTAGAAAAGGCATAAAAACTACTCATTTAACTAGTGCAGAAACGAAGACTGTATTACATTTTCCACCAAAAAAAAAAGACTGGTAATTGTTCCCATGATGCCTGCTTGTATATGACTGACATGCCCTGAGCTGCAAAACCCCACAGACTCTTGCTGGCATCTGCACAGGCTGGCTGTGCTGTGGGTCATGGGAGTGCGATAGCCAGCGGCCAAACACAGCCATTAAACAAACTAATACAGCATCTGCTAATTACAGAACCAGCCCGGGAAGAAAATGAGCACCAGAGGAGTGATTGTATAGCTGGCAGTCTTAAATATGCATACAAGAAGTCTTTGGGAAAGGATTAAGAATGTCTATTTTAGGTTACAATTAAAAATCCACTCCAAGTGGAAAAGGGAGGATTGCAGTCAGCTGCAGACAGCAGGGTAACTGCACAGTCCTTCCAAAAGGCCAAATTTCAGCAGGGAGCACACCAAGATTATACTGCAGAGTTGTCAAGAGCTCTTCTGTGAGAGCAGAAGGAACCCATGAGGGATGAAACTGTCTTGGATCCCTCCCTCACCGAGCCCCCTTCATCAGTATGACCTCCATTTTAACCTCAGTTTGGTGACTTTCTATTCCATAATAATCATAATTAGAATTTTTAATTGAGAAAATTACCATTGGTTTTGCAATTCTTCAACAACTACTCAGGACTTAAAAGGTATTTTAAGAGTAAATTGGTTATTGCAACAATCTGTCTTATCCTAACTTGCTAAAACTGTAAACGACAACTTGTCTCCAAAAAACTAATTTGGAGATAATCCTTTATAGCTCTTGTGAATGAAAATGTAACAATACAGGCAACATTAGAAGAAACAAAGCTCTCATTCCTTTCAAGCAGAACTGTAATATAAAATGGCATGTAGTTCAAAAGCAGACCTGTAAGTTCTGTTATTCTATCCATGCAGCAGCAAGAATATCCATTGTTTTGAAGGGATAAGGGTGATAAGCAGGATATACAATCAGGCAGAACACATAGATTTTGGCAGCCTTATTTATAATTTCATTTAAGAAAAAAGCACTACTGATTTTTTAAGCTGTTTTCTTTTTATAGCATTAAAATAATTTCTTCACTTAGCTTCCATATGAAAGGAAGCACAAAGTAGGTTACCCTATTCAGTTTTGTTGACCACTATTCAAAATGCATTGAAAAATTGCCTTTCCTAGTCAATACAGAACTGGATATATTCCAGTCAGTAAACCAGATAACCCATAATTTAAAGTCATTTAGGTTTGGCTTGTTTTGTTTTCAAAAGAAAATAAACCAGACTTAGTGAACGATGTTGTATTTTCAAAGCATTGTTGAAATCAAAATGTCAGTCTTGTAATTTAAACTGCCAAATAATGGAATTCTAACTCCTAAATGAAGCTTAGCTGTTTCTGTTTTTTCTTTTGTATGTTGGCATTTCTTCTGTAAAACACTTTGCAAACACTGCTAATTTTAATATTAAGGTCACAGCACTAGTTTCAGTCAATTTGAGCATGTCAACAGAAACTGTGTTGGAACTGTGAACTCATTTTTCTCTCCATAGTTTAGAAATAACATAAACAGATAATTACATCTTTTCTCCTATCTCGTCTCTGTTCTTTACACAGTGGTGCTGCTTGTGTAAATGCAGGTAATCAAATAGTGCGAAATAGCTGGAAAAGAACAGAAAACCCAGCTATTTTCAGCTTCAGGGCAAAACCCCTGGCACCCCCAGTATCTTTGAGTAAATTAGCTTAACATCAAACAATTCAACTACTATGAGCTGTTACTATTTAACATACCTGGTAATGCATTAGTATATGCATGATGTAATCATATATTTCTCCAGCAAGTCGGTTTTCTGGTCTCCAGGGAATAATAACAAACTGAATTCCTAGTAAAGGCACCAGGATTAACGTGGCTCTGACTGCTTTCATATACATGTTGGACTCAGCACGGTGGGTATCTCTCAGCTTTGTCACCAAAACTCGGACAATGTTAAGCAAAAAGAAAAAATTGACCTGAAAAAACAAAGCTATTGTAGGTGAAAGCATTCAAATTAAACAGAATTTCAAAATACAGATACAGAGCACATAAATGGCAGTAAAGTGTAGCTTTCTAGCTTTGTTGTATCTCATAATGGGCAGCTCCTGGGCAGTTAGGTCTTGGAAAGTATCTTGAATATTTTCAGAAAAGGTATGTTAAGCAGCTCTCTACGTGCTTTGGAGCCTGCATGGATGCTTCAGATGGGCAGGAGTCAGTTCTAGGATGTACTGGCTGTTTTGACACTGATGTGGGCAAATTTAGGGTTTCCAGGGAACATTTAATATTATTTTTATGTCTGAAGTTTACATGGGGTGGATGAATTGTCCCCCAGAGATAACCACATCTCTGTCCTGAGTCTGACACTTGCCAAGCTACCTTGCCAGGTGAGACAAACCCTGGTGTGTCCCTGGGCACATGGGACCTATGGGAGCGCAGAGTTTCCCTAAGGAATATGCTCCATAGACTAATGCTTCAGGTTTGTGTGTGAGCAGGGGTGTAAGGCTGCCCTGGAGGAAAATCTAGGCCACCCCTCATGTCCACCAGGCTGCAGAGACCCCCAGTACTCTGCCCACAGGGAACAGGTAAAAGTCTCTCTCTCAGGACAGAAGGTCCAGACACCAGAAAATTTTGTCCCCAACCCTTATGGTCAGTGATGCCAAGTACTCAGCATCTCCTCAGTTATTTCTGGAAACCTGATCCCAGCACAGAGTAACCTGCCCTTGACCCTGGCTGCCCAGAGAGCTCCTTGTGGGATGTGCTGAGAGCCTGCAGGAAGAGGGAGGGCAGACCCAGGCTGATGATGATGAGCTCAGTCATTACCCCGTGGACATCCCTGGCACCACAGACCCCCTCGATCTCCAGTGTACCCAGACCACTCTTTTCTACTCTGCTACAGTAAAATCAGGCACTGACACTTTGGAGCTTTAATAGACCTCCTTTTTCCTGCTAATTTTTTGAAATAAGCATGTAAGTTGTATAACTTCCATAGATATTTCAAGAGCTCAAATCACATCTCTGTACCAGAAATTTCAGTTGATTTTTTCAGAACAGTGAGTCAGCAAGCTCTTGTAAAGCATTTAATCACTTCTAAGCTACGCTGGGAGACCTTTCAACTGTTTTACATTTGTGCTCTACTGGAAAAGAGGAGTAATAAATTACTTCTGAGGTCCCATTCAGTATTGAATGTAAATCTTATTCTCCATCGAATTCTGACTTCACTCACTCTGCTTAACCTTCACTTTTAGATTTTCTGAAAGTAACTGTGAGAAGTAAAAGAAAGGCTTTAAATAGCTAAAAATCCTCAGCTCTTCTGAATCAGTCTGTCACGATGGGATTTTTGTAGCAAATCAAGCAGGACATTCTGTAGACATTGACATCTTCACAAGAAAAATGACTGGAAATGACATAAGTACAATACAGAAATTACAATGTCTTATTTTGAAAACAGCTAAAGATTGCTCTTTTTCCATTAAAAAACAGTTGCTTCTTTATTTTTGTGGCCAAGATGTACAGACTGGGATCACAATGACAAAAATAAAGGTTGAATGGCCTCTCTCAGATGGTAATTGGCATTACAATAGGAGCTACAATCAAGATTGAACCAATAAACCCAAAATAAACATGATTCTGTAGGACCAACAAACTACCTATATGGCAGGGAAGGAAGGGTTGCTTCACATAGTTAATGTTAAATGCTGCTTCTCCAGAAAGGGTAGAAAGATTTTTGGTTTTTTCAACTATCAGATGGAAAGTTGTTTATTCAAAGGTGTTGCCAGTACTCACTGCTCTACTGTTTGATCTTTAAGGGAATAATTGCAGATATGTCCACATAGATTTATATTATTTGTTTGCAAGTAAGAGGTAGATCAAAAGCTGAAAGAGCATCTTGGGTGACACACTGGGATGAGCTTGGGGCTTGGGTTGACTAAAACCCCTTCTACACCTGTCAGGAAGGTCAGGGTTACCATGCCAAGCTGCACAACTGGCACACCAGATGTTCTGTGTATGCACATTGCCAAGCTGCTCTTTGAATCTTGTCCTCCTACTCAGACTGCCCAGTCCAGTTTTTCCCCTGGACTCCTTTAGCTCCCTACCTTTGGACCATACCAGGTCAGTGACCAGCAAAACTCATGCTGAGCCAGCATCTCACCTCAGCTACGGCACAGCTAAATAACGGATGCCACATAAAAACAGTGTATTCGTCTCAAAATAGTCTCTAAGAAAGCTTCTGTTTTGTTCAGGTTAGCAGCATTTCTAAAATAATTATTAAACTGTTGATAGCAGATCATGTTCTTACCAATAAAGCTGCCATTACAGGTCCATGAACAATATAAAGCAAGTGTGTGTCAACACTCATCCAGCAGCTGGAGGAGAGATACAATATTAACATTTATTATTGACTTGAATAAAATTTGCTGCGCAGTTAAATAATGCTAAGTTCCTTCAAAAACAGACATGCTACTCACTTGTCATTGAAGTATCTGGCTCTTGCAACTGCATGAATGGATGCTGGCACTAAAGGAAACCCTGAAATGATTAAAGTTATGGATCAGTCTTGGTATATGTTTAGCTTGAATTTCATGTGTCTCACACACTCAGAAGTCTCTTGTTCACAAAACTTATGGATGTGAAATCACATCTTTCAGGAAAGAACTGTTATTCCATCACACTCAGACCCTGGCAGCACCTCAATGGTGAGATGCAAAAGGGATTAACATTCAAGGCAGGCCAAAAGGAGAAGAAAAGCCCACAGACCATGCTCTCCTGGGGTGTCCCAAAGCTGCTGCCAGGCTCCCCTGCACTGCTGTGGCTTGTGCAGGGAAGGGTGTGAGCGGGCAGTGTGGGAAGGATGTAGGGATCATTCTGTTCTCAGAGCTGTATTCCCTCAGGAAACCAGGGACACTTGTTAAAATCATGTAAATAACTGTTGAGCAAGAGAGAGGCACATTGACTTGCATGCCAGATTATGGAGCAATAAAAAACGGAGTGAAGAGTTTCTCTTTTGGAGCCAGTGGCATGAGAAAGTGTTTGGAGCCAGGAGCTTTTTGGGGGATGGGGATTTGTGATATCTTCTGTAGGTTCCCAGCCTTTGTGCAGCCAAGCCCACTCCATGCAGCTTTATCTCTGCAGGGAGAGGAGCTGTGAATACCAGAAATTCACACACCCTGACTTATTTGTGACACCTCAGAGGAGGCTTTGACGGGGAGCTGATGGGA
The DNA here is from genome assembly GCA_013399225.1 of Rhipidura dahli. Classification (NCBI taxonomy): domain Eukaryota; kingdom Metazoa; phylum Chordata; class Aves; order Passeriformes; family Rhipiduridae; genus Rhipidura; species Rhipidura dahli. The sequence goes on along the minus strand of VXAC01003219.1, from coordinate 195,077 downwards.
GCAAATTTGCACTGGGCTTGGCAACATGCCATGCTTAACAAAGTGGAAAGCTCAAGTTCTTATTTCCAGCCTGACACTGAGAGTGACAGTAGGGTCCACTCCTGCTCATTTCCCTTCAGCTTGCTTAACTGGCATGTCCCTCTCTGACAGGCTAAAAACCTGGAGCTGGGGAGCCTGCACTGCACTGCTGACCCCAGTTTGTTCATCCTTGCACACACAGAGAGCTGGACGTGATCTGCTCACTGCCTCGTCTGCCCTGTGCGGAGCTGGGTGCGCATTGCTGGTGCTACTGCTGCCTCTTCCCTATAAACCACAGACCTGCATACTGAGCTTTGGATATTCTGTACTTGTAAATGAAAATGTGTGAAAATATCCTGTCAATACCATGATTAATCACAGAGGGAAAAACACAGCTCCTGGTTTTTTTATGTTAGTGATTTCTTAAAAACATTTAGAAGAGATGGACGATTCTTAGCTGCATTTTGGGGAGGGAGAATAAGGTCCAAAAATACACAGATAGGTCACACTTATGTCTCCAGGTATCTTTAAGCAATAGCTTCTTACTCTACTGCCAAAAAAAAAAGTTCTTTTTGCAATTTACCTTGGTAGGACAATGCAGCTGTGGGACAACAAACTGGTTTGCCTTCTCCTCTGTATGTTTTTAGAAAATGATGACTTGGCCTCTGTCTGTGGAATGCCTTTTTTGGGTGATGATGCACAGCAAAACAACAAAAAGCTCAGAATAAAAAAGAAAGGAGCTTATGACCTCAGGGTGAGCTGATGGGTTGACAGCTTGAGAACAAAGTTTTGATGGGGAAATGGAGCAAGTCTGGGCCAGTTTTGTTGACAGGTTGAAATGCAATTTTTAAGGGGCCTTTCTGTTGCAGCAAAAATGCTTCAGCTGAAAACCGTGGCCTGGAGTACTGTGAGTAGAGCATGCCACATGATGTAAAAAGGACTTTTTTCTTCTGCTAAATGCATTAGCCTAGGATATTTGGCTCAACAACTCAAAAGCAAATCTCAAGAATGCAATGGAAAGTCTTCATTAGCCAGCTACAGGCTAAGAAGCTCATGACTCTCCTCGGCTCAGGTTTCCAGCTGCAGGCTGGACGGGCTCTTCCCGGGCTAAATGTTGCTCTTCTCTTGTAGAGGGCCAAAAAGCAAAGAGTTACTGAGAAGTGGAGCATCAAGGACTGTGAGGCCATGGTAACAGGTATGAGTACAGAGCCCCACCTACACGTGGTGAGCAGTGAATATTGCAGGGAAGGTGTTACCCCAGCTGTCCCAGCAACAGATATAACAAATCCCTTTAGGTGATGCCACGTCCTTTAGAGCACAAACTGGCAATTAGGTCAATATTCCCAGTACAACTTGGAAGGCACTCAGCTCCAGCATTGTCCAAATTAATGATTCCCTTTTCACTTTTATGTGGGTGAAGCTGCCTGAAGCAGCCAGAATGGACTGTACTGTTGCACACAGTGGAAAGTTGTTTTATCGTCCTGCCTGATGGTGATTTCCTGACCCAGTGAAACAATAACAAACAAGAAATGACATCCCCAGTAGCTGTTCCCAGAGAAGGGGTCAACTGAAGGCATCAGCCTTTGAAATACATCTGCCCATGTCAGATTCCATTCAGTCACCTCAAACCGTCTGTAGATGTTTTTATATTTGCTCAGATTTTCATTTTTCTTGTAAAGTTATTTTACAAATGTCATCAGTGCATTTTCCAAATAAAATAAGCCAGATCTTCTTGCATAGGGTTTAGCAATAGCAATGGGCAATGAGTAACTTTATCTTGTACATTAGCCTTGATATCTTGAATTGTAATTCAGAGCACAGACTGCCCTGGTTCCTCTGTCTTGCACTTTGGAGAAATGTATCTCTCTCCATTGATTAACATAGCTGGATATTTAAAGTTAGACTGTGTTACTGCTCCTTCTGGAATCAGTGGAATTACACTGATTCATGCAGACTTAAGGGGTCACCAGATAGTGCTTATTAGACCATTTTGCTATTAATAATATTGCTACTTTAGTTAGGAGGTGATAACCATTACCTTTTTTTTGGTGGAAGTGTTCATATAATTTCATTAAAAAAGGGTGCAGACACCATTGTCAAGAGTTATGTTCATTTTAAATAACTTTTTCCTTCTCAAGATATCAGGTCCCTATTACCATAGCCACTACCCTCCTCATGTTTTGGGCAGTGCTGCAGATACTGATGTGTGTCTTATCAGGTAACTTCACTGAATTACCCACCACTCTGCTGGTGTCATTCTCAGCACCACTACAGCTAGCTTGCAAACTTTCATTGCAGGCTGGATGTCACAGTTGCATTAAATTGCACTGCCTAAACTGAATGTCACAAAAAAAAAAAAAAAAAAAAATCTATGACAATATTCCTCTTGCAAATTGGATATGGAGTGACATTATTTTGGGAAGCCTTGTTCTGCAAGAATGAAAATGGAAAAAGCTTTGTCTGGAAGCAAATGTTTAAAATGACTCTTCACATCAGGCTGCCGTTTCAGAGCCCTATGAGACTTTTTATATTCAAATATTCTGAGCTATGGGATTTTTGTGGTAGCACACTTGCTCACTCCAAGAGGACTCAGCTATTTGGATTGACAAAGTCCAGAAACTTTAACTTGATTTAGAATTCTTCAGGAAGGTTGTCTTCATTTAAGAGCTGATAACGTTCCACATACTTTTAATTCCAAAAGCATGACAGGTGCCTCTCTTCTTAGGAAAGATGCCATTCTCATTAGAAAAAAGAGTGCATGCTGGTGTTGTCATAAAAAAAACCCCAAACCCCAACAAAACCCACCAAAGACAAATTCTTGCATGCCCGAAGACTGCTGTCTGGCACTACAATCTATTTAAACTAGAAAATCATGCTAATTTTCTTGGTATCTAATGTAGGTATCCAGAGAGCACTAAGCCTTGTATCATAAGAGAAAAATGAATTTTCAGACTTTAAAATGAAAATCCAAATAGGGGACAACTTTGCTGCTACAGCTTATTTAGGATCAACTATTGGATGCCTAACTTGTGTTTGAAGATAGTGTTTTAAGTTTCTTCAGAACATGTTGAACTGGGTCATTTTCCTCTGATCTAATTACTTAATTATCTGATTGTCCATTAATCCAATCTAAAAATTCCTGATTTTTCTCCACTTAAGCAATAGGGTTATTCTTCTATTTTCCTGCTGTTAGTGAAATAATCTTGAAAGAGTACAGCTTCTCCGAAGAGGATTGCAAATATAGAATAAATTGTATCTGCTTCAGACAGGGATTGCAAGAACATCCCTGTGTGCAGTGGGACAATGGAAAAAGGTCCATCATTTGCTGCTTTGCTGCATCAGTGGTTTCAAGATATGGGAACTGCCTTACCAGAAATTGGAATGAGACCAGAGAGTCATGGTTGCCAAACTGGAAAAAAGCTCTTGATATTGATTTTCTGTCAACACTGATGTGGACTGGATTTACAATAGTGATTTAAATGTAAAAGAAACTTCATTTTAATATACTGGTTATATTTGTATGATCTTTTATTGGACCAGACAGTCTGAAGGAAAAATATCTGCTGCTGCTGCCCATTAAAAAGGCAAGGGGTGTCTTAGTGAAAACAGAAGAGATTGCATATTTGGAGATGAAGAACCAGACCTAGTTGGGCAATATGCATGTGACCACATGCAGTTTGCATCCATTGTGCACAGGTTTGTAACCTCTCTCATAAAGCATCATTGAGATTTGCTTTTTGACACCTGTATGTTTCTCTGAAATGTTTTAGAGATCATTGTTGTTGGCCAAAAACAGTCATGACAGCAAAGCATTTATCTATGCAGTAGGTAAAATCAAATTTTTTCCTTTAAAACAACATATGATAAAATATATCTGATACTGTATTCATTTCCAGAGAAGTTCTGGTTCCTCTTTTTGTATGCTGTGTTTGCTTCACCTTGTGAGGCATATATATTGATCTTTCCTCTTGATTCCAGGAAAACTGTACTTTCTAGGTACTGTCACACATTCATGTTCTTGCATTTAAGTGACAAAATAAACAACGTTTTAGAAAAAAGATACATTTGAATAGAAACATATTTTCTCCCGTAGATTTTCTTAACAGAACTTAAGCATTTCTTTCTGCAAATCCCGAGATGCAGCAAATAAAAAATACATTTCTTGCAGTTTTTTTGTATGTCTCTAAGCCTGTGCAATTACATGCACTCAAATTTAGGATCCAATAACTCAGTCTTATGCTGTGGTCTAGTGATACAAACTAGATCATGAGTGGTACATAAGTGCAAGAAGAATTCAAACATCTGAAAGTCTTGACCCTCTTGCTACAATTGGTGGCATACCTACCCCAGCCCAAGAGGTAATACCAGTGCAGACGCTGCTCCTCAGCAAACACTGCCACCACGATCAGCGTGTGCAGGTAAATGCCTTCGCACAGCATCCAGAAGTAGTTGCAGCCCAGCATGTACTGATGAAAGAATTGCAGCACTTTGCAGCTTACCTGTTAGATAAATGAGAGAAAGTCACACATCTGACCAGCATGCTGCATTTAAGTAGGAAACGACAAATGTTACTACTAGGCTATAAGAAAGCAAAGGGGAACAAAAATTCCCAGGTCTTTCTGGTTTTTGGGGCTTTTTTCCGGCACCTATCAGTGAGAGGGATTTCAAACTTTTATAAAAGATGAATTAAGGGAAGAGCCCCCACAATGCAGAAGAGAATTATGATAACAGCACTCCAAAAATTAAAAATTTCCTTCAAAAGTCAGTTATCTGATGGTTTTTTAGAACTGAAGCAAACAACTTGTTCTAGAGGCCAAAGGAGGGCTGTGAAAAAGACAATAGGATCGAGCTCCAATTTGGGTGATTTCCTTTTGATTAAACTTTTCTAAGTTTTTTCAGGTCGCTCTTCTAAGCCAGAGTCATTTACGGTTTAAACAGCCCCCAGCTGTGAACGAATTCCTTTGGAAAGTGCAAGGTTTGGTGGCAGCAGGGATTCTTTTTGTAGGGTACCAGGGATACTGTCTCTGCTGCTTTGCGAGGTGACAGCTTTGCTCTGCTTTTACGAAATAACAGACTGACACGTGGAGCTAAATGGAGCTGGAGAAGTGGCTCCCATGCATGGCTCAGACAAGGCTGCAGACATAGACCTTAACAAGGGATTGTGGCTTCAAATTGCTGGGAAGCAGTGGGCAGGTGGTGGAGGGAAGCCTGTTGTGTCCACTGCTGGAGTACCAGCTGGAGAGGGATGGTGCTGCTGCTCTTCTGAATGATTCTCATGTCCCTTTGCCTTCCTAGGGAGGGCACTGAGGTCCTCTACCTGGACTTCCTTGCCACCCCCACCCAGGAGGGCCAGGAGGAGTGGGCAGGCGTTGCTGTGCTGACAGAGACCCACTGCTTCTGGGCAACACCACATGCTGCCTGGAAACCTGAGGTCACAGTAGTGATGGCAAACTAACAGTCATCATCTGTGGCCAAAAGAAAATACTCCTTTCCTTTAACTTACAAAGATGTTTTCCAGGCTGACTACCTGGGATCTACAAGGTGTCATTAGGATTCACTTCTCTCTTTCAAGAGACATTTCAGCAGATAGGGGACTGCATGTTCTGCACCTGTCTGGACCGCCCCTCTGGATCAGAAAAGCTTCTTAGCCATCCAGTCCACCAACTTCTGTTGCTGAAAAGCATTTCCAGTTGTCCAAACTAGTGTATTTAGCTCTGTTTCAATATGTACAGTGCAGGTTGGTGTTCATGAAAATACAGGTTTATTGATAGGTTAGAATATAGGATTCTGACAAGATTAGTGCAAAGAACTGATTTTTATTTTCTGGTAATTCATTTTCTTCTGCTCAGCACATAGGACAGAACAGACTGTTACATCCTTTTTCCACATTGTGCCTGAACAGTTCTTAAAATTGTGTCAAAATAATGAATAATGAACCCAACCCAACCAACCACCACCAAAACCACCAAAACAAATGAAAAGGGAAGATATATTTACTCCTTCCTCTGTGGGCAAAAGTATTCATTATGGCTCTTACATCATTCCTGTTTTTCACAGGTCTAGGTCAATATGTTTCCTTCCTTGTTCCCTAGCCCATGCTCAATGCAGCCTCCTCCTGACTTGCCTTTCTCCCTTCTCCCCTTATGGATCACCCACCCCTACAAGGACTGCCTTGCCTGACAGGCACTTCCCTCAGTCTGCACACAGATTCAGGTGGCACCCTCCCCAAACTGTCCCAGTGTTCCATCCAGTCCCTGGGCTCTAGGAACAGCTTTGCCTTCAGCTTGGCAGGTGGAGGGGAGCTGAGCACACGTGGTGAGTTCTGCAATAGAATCCATGGTACTTTCCAAATCTGTCATTTTGACTGAATGCTATCCCTGTTTCAGCTGAAAGGAGGGTTTCTGTGGAGGATCCTGGCTTCTCTTCGCCAGCTGTGTGCACTGCTCACCCACCCTCTGAGCAGACACTGACTGAGCACACCTTCCACAAGAACCAAGCCAGTCTTTGCTGGAACTTCGATCTGTAGCTCAATGAAATGCACACATAGAAAACACATTCTCTGGCAGCTGCAGAGCTGAGCTCCATTTGCTTAATTTCCCAACATTTCTTTCTTCAGTGTACCCCCCGCCCCATCCAAACTATGACTTGAGGCTTTAAAAATGAAATCTTTTACTTATCCTTTAGAGCAATGGACACACAGACAACACAAGACTCTTGAGCAACGTAATCACTCCTGATGTAATAAGTTAAAAAGTAAGAAAACCCTTGGCAAAGAATAAAGGATTGGTGTGACAAGTACTTTGATATGCATCATATTAATTTGAGAATTTATCTGAAAAAGTTATTATAAGGAGTTTAAGTACAACAGTGCATTGAGATAAATTATGTTAAATTCATATTATTCAAAGGGAAACAAAAATCAGTCTTTGCTTTGCATGAGCTAACAAATGCAGCCTGTTTCAGCTGGGGCTGAGTGATGCAATGGAAATACTTTCCTACAATAAAGAAACTTTTTCTAAGGTCAGAGCAAGTAAAAGAGATTACCCTTTTTCTGATAAGAATTGTATTGGTACAAATAAAACATGAAAAATATAACCAATACCTTGGTGTATATTAGTCTTAACTGAGAAAATTGCAAAAATAGTAAGTTTTATATATTGTTTATTCTTACAGAAACAAGTAAAATAAAACAGCAAGATGATACAGAAGCAAATCTTCCACCTGCTCAATGTTGATAACTGTTTTCTTTATTATAATTTATAAATCTTTACTGTAATCTATAAAGACTGGGATCTATAATTTATAAAGACTGATATTTTTACTGTAAGGGTGGTGGGGCACTGGAACAGGTTGCCCAGAGATGTTGTAGACTCCCTACTCCTGGAAGTGTTCAAGACCACATTGGATGGGGCTTTGAGTAACCTGGTCTAAGAGAAGGTGTCCCTGCCCATGGCAGGGCTGTTGGAACTAGATGATCTTTAAGGTCCCTTCCAACCAAACCATCCCATGATTCTACCATTTTATGACTGTTAACTTTGAGATAAAAACATGTGCAGGGAGTTTGTTTTCTGCTGAAGACGGGTTTTGCTGTAAGTTCTTTGAGGCAGAGGATCTTCCGTCGTGTCTTGTACAATAAGCAGCACAGTCAAACCCAGGAAAAGAACATTGCAGTAGCTTCACAGTCAAGACAAAACTCTCAAACTACATCGACTGCAGAAGTCCACTTTCAATAGTAACAAAATGTAATATGAAGAAACCCTGCTAATTTTTTGAAGAGGTTGTCCTGGTAATTCAGACAGAGCAAAAGGCCTGACTCTGTTTTGGCACAGTGAAGTCATACAGACTCTTGTGTGTGCCCATTTCTGCTGTGCTCTCCTGGGTAAAGGAGCTCAGGTTGGCAGGTTGGGAGGTCTGTGTTGCACACCAGTCCTTGCCAACCCCAGAGGGCCTGCCCTATGGAGAGCAAGTGTGGGAAAGCCCCTCAGGATGCATAATGGAATGTCTCTTCTCCAGTGCTCACTGTCCATTGAAATGCCCCCGACTAACATTTCAAATGAATTGCTGAGAACAGGCCAGCCAAGGTTATTGATTTTAATCCAAGCCAGCCATATGAGCCATCACTACAGCTGCACTCTTTGTTTAAAGGGAAATAAAAATATTTGACCATACTATTCTAGTTCCACTTCACCTCTGGGAAACCTCACCAGTGCATGGCAGCAAAGGACCCTCCTCGAAGAGATTCCTGCTTGCCATGGAGGCCAGGCATGATTTATTCAAATTCAGTTTGAAGGCAATACAATGTATTCTCAAACATTCTAAACTTAGCGTTTTAAAGGAGTAGCTTCAAGTTTGATTACTGCTCTGCCTTAAAAAATTGTGGGGTTTTTTTTCTGATTATTAGAACACTATTCTATGAAAATATTCTTAAATTCCAAGTATCCGTATGTTACACAAATAAGCAATAAAAGGATTTTCCAAAGCAAGACAGTGCTAAGTATTGCAGCTGTAAAAAATTGCTGGATATCAGAATATCACACCATTATACAATGTATGTGCAATGAGTCATCCATTAAACTCTGTTCCAGTCAGAAACCTGGCATACTGGGGCTTGGAAGAAGATTTATGTTTTAATATACTTTTAAGCCATTTACAGAACGAAATGTACAGAGCTCCTCAGAGGACTCCTAGGTTTTGTGTTACAAGAAAGCAAAATATGATCTTAAACAACAGGGGATATTCTCAACAACATGTGTGTCCATGTCTATACTATAGCAAAGCAGCCAGCCCAGATTTACACACTCTGGACAGGAATTAACACAGCTACATCTGCACATACTTGAGTCCTGGCTGCTGTAGCAATGGCTCTCCCTGGCCCCAGGGGTTCTCTTGGCACATCTGGCACTGTCTCAGTGTATAGAGGCCACTGGCTCCTCACCTGCAGGGTGCACCATGGCAAGGGTGATGAAGGGTGTGAGGCAAAGCTAAACAGCCTCATCATTCCTGAGGGGTTTTATCAGCTTGGTTTCTAAATGCCACTTGTCAGAGGCAGGCAGCTTTTCCGGGAGTCATTGTAGACATGAGCCTGACTGATGGAGGAGAGCAGAGAGGCCAGCAAAGAGGGAGATAAAACAAGGGCAGTCAGGATTTCATAGATAAATAACACAAAATGGCATGACCTGCTGTTCATTTGGACAGGATCTGCTGCCACCTTCTTGCCAGGGGAGGTAATCCCTGATAAAAAGGGTTAACAGCTCCTGCAATTCCAGGCACCAGGCCTCCACCATCACACCTGAGCAAGAACCACCAGGCACAGGGGACAAGGCAGAGATTACTCAAAGCTGTATCCAGGCAGAGCCAGGGCAGTTTAAGTTTACATGAAGTATATCTAACAGCCACTGGTGTACCCACCTGATGTTTGAGGTGTAAGATCTAGACCTGTGAAAGGATTTCCTGGGGACTAGGTACACATACAGCTTTGATGACATGGATATATCCACTCCATGATTCAGTTAAATGCTCCAAGAGTTTTCTAATGCTATGACTGGGATTTGTGATACTAGATATAGACACCCAATCTGTCTCTCCTGTAATCAAAAGATAATGAGAGAGATGACAGAGATTATAATAAAAATTACCTCATCCTAAAGGACATATCTAAAATAAGCCAGATTGATAGCAACCTGAATGTAACTCTGTCTATCTTTAGCATGGGGTGACTCGGTTGGCTGTATGTGTCTACAAAACAGGTGTCCAAATGGAAGACATGTCTGACCTTAAATGTTTATGAGTGTTTTAATACTCCAGGTGTACTCAGATGCGGCTCCATTGTCTTTCCCAGGGTGACCTACCAGCAGGTAGAGCTCCCAACCCTTCAAAGGATGTTGGGCTAAGGGGATGCCAGAAAATTCTGAAGTCAGTCGGTTGGGTGTATGCAAGCATAAGCCACTCAGAGGTGAAATGGTGAGCAAAGGAGCTCAGTTATCCAAACAATTGACCTATTATTGGCCAATAGCTCATTGTGCCAACTAAATTTAAAGGTCATGTACGTAACTAACCCAAGCCTCTTGATTTTTAATTCTGGCTGGAAATCATTGCTACTTCTTCTTTCATACCCTTATTCCACACTTGGCTGTCATCTGTAAAGGCACTTCGATGTTCTTTCATTTTTTTTCTCTTCTGATTCAGGCTACTTCTAATCTTAGATATCTTCAAGAAACACAGGGTAGCAGGGTCATGGCTGGAAATGGGCAATACTGCTGGTCTGCACAGCAGTCATTGAAGTCATCTGACTTCATGGTATGGGTGTGCAAGATGATGTAGTCCCTGGAGAGGACTGGGCACTGTGCATTTAATTCACCTGACCTGATTTAGCCACCTGCTTTAGAGTGAAGTAAGTGGTCTCATGGATTGATACACAGCTGCCTCTACAGGAAATGCTGCCATTTAACCAGACAAATCCCAGTGAGGCAAATAGCTGTGGCAGCATAGTATCAGGGAGAATATTGTGTTTTGGAAACACTATGGTACTGTATTTCTGAGGGCAATTCCTTTACTAAGAATCCACGTTTTGAAGAATATTGAAAAATCATTTTAGGCAATTCATACTCAAATTTCTCACATTTCAGGTAGACCCTTTTAAAGACATATGGTGCAGAAAACTTGGAGAGACACCTTGGGAAAATGATGGGAATTACTTCTCTGCTTCATGCCATTTAGACACTGAGAGGTCTGTCTTAAATGAATCCAGATATATTTTCAGGCTGAAAATTTGCGAGAATTATTTGAATATGGCTGGTTCTGAATTCACAACCTGCCTTACTCTGCATTAATATCACTGAACCTGGTGAGAGGGCAACGACTTTGTCTTTATTAGGACGGAGGAAGAGATTCTGATTCACATCTGTATTACCACAGTGTTTGCTAGTGCAACCCACTTATTTCAGTGAGGGTGAAACTGTTGCAGCACAGTCCTGGTGCTGGTCATAAGCCACCAGCTTACTTTTGGCAAAAACTTCATTTGCAAATGATTCAGCAGCATAAAACAAATTCCAGCTCCGAAAGGTGAACACATGTTCTTGAATCAAGGTGACAGTCAGTCCCTGCCTCCAAGGAAGGTCACACAGCTCTCTGCTCACATGCATAGGACACTGTCAGTGATTCCACACTGGCTGTGCCCGGGTGCCAGAGCTGGACAGTAGGATATCCTATGCCTGTGCATCCTGTACAGTACTGCTCCATTGTCCTTGCCCCTGCAGCTTAGCAGGACTGGAGAGGTCTGGTAAGGGAGAGTCTAGACAGCAAATACTGTTAGGCAAAGAATTATACCCTGAGAAGTGTGATTCTGCTGATGCCAGAGGAGTGCAATGGCAGCACTGTCCTCTCCATATATCAGCTTTCCTTTATGGATGAGGACAAAGATAGATAGAGTGGGAATTTCCTTTCCCTGTCACCTCCTGTGGTCACCCCTCCACAGATACATGAACATCAGGAACTGTGCTTGCTTCCACCTCGTAGGCTCTGCCACCTCATCTGTGAACCTCAGAAATGTGGTATGATGCTTTGCTCAATTCAGAAATCCTTCTTAGAGGGGACAACTTCTCTCTAGCTCTCAACATTAATGCTAAATCTTCATGTTCTTGCTCTCATTCTATTGATTTCACAATTGCCCACGCTCTGTGTCACCTCTTTGTGGCTAAACTGGCTGCTGAGGGTCCAATGAGTAATCTAATGGAAGCAGGATGGAGGAACAGATGTACTAAGATAAAAGATTTCAGAGATGCTTTGAGAGCAACAGGAAAGTTCTGAAAATAGTCACATTAAAAAAGAATCATATTATTTAACAAGAATGGCACCTCCTGTAGCTCTACCCTAAGTATAATACATGAAACAACTCAGAAGATCAAAGTGTCCCTTTCCTTTGTGGATTTCCACCTTCGCTGTTTCCAGGGAGGTCTACTCCATGAGGGGGACTGCTGGGCCAACTAAGGAAGATAAGTCCCTTGGAGCAGCAGTTTTGCCATTTGTCTTCACTGGTATAATCTATGAGCACCACGTTTGATAAAAATATGTTTTAAAGCCCCCAGGCTGTGCCAGGCTAGATCAGCAGGAACTGAAAGCAAGAAGAGATGAGAAGGTAACATTGGTACGGTAAAAAATCCTAAAATTGACACTCTTTCTGAAATGCTGTGAATCTCCTTTGTTTTCTTGTCTTACATTGTCTCTCTATTCCTTTGGGAACAGGGGAATACCAATACTGGAACCCCTGGAACCCCATAAATCACAGTAACAATTCTTTATGCATTCCTCATCAGCCCACACAGCTCAGTGTTTTATTTCTACTGTCTTGCTGTAACTGTGATAGGGAGGAAAACCTAACACTATTGGGCAGTCATGGCTTTCACTTGAATTTGTTAATGGAGAGATTATTTATAGTGTTTTAGTGTTGACAAGAAAGCAAGATTTTTTAATATTGCTACTACCATGGCCTTGCTTTAAACATTTTAATGTTAGTGGGCACCAGCCTTTGCTCTCTTGCTCTAAATAATAATGCTGAATGGGAAGGGTCTCACTGGTTACAAGGCTTGCTTGTTCCAGGAGATGGGTTTTGGGCAGTACAGATAACCAAGTACCCCTTGTTCATCATCCCACCACATACCCACAGTGCCAGCAACCTTAGTGAAATGCTTGCAAAGGGAAAGGGACCACGTGCTGCTGCCAGAGCCACAGAGAGCATGTTGCACCATCAGCTAGAGTGGGAAACCAGATCAAGACCCTTTAAATAGATCTACATCTACACGTGCAGGGAAAAACAGCTTCCATCCTCTCATGTCCATGTTCAAGAGCTGATTTAGTTATAGATGCTGTGAGGAGGAAAAGAAATCACTCTGTGTGTAATTGAACAGGGATTGCTTTGGGTTCTTCCTCACCAGCTCTGCTGCTGAACCCATCCATATCAGAGGGTGTACAGATTGTTTATACATTAAGGCCTAAAGAAGCTGTGTGGCAATGAGATGGGACTTGACAGTGAGATTGGAGTGTGCTTGAATGGATGCTGTGTCCTCACCCTCTGACATAAAATGGCCAAGCATGAGACCCCACACAGGGCTCCTAGGAGCCACCAGCAGATCACTGGCCCTTGCCATGGCCTCTGTAAAACTGCAATTGGAATATAAACCTTCACACCATGCAATGACAGAAGTAAGGGCAAAACTACTACATGAAATGTGAAGTGGATACAGAAGAACCTGCAGAAAGAAGAGAACAGATATCTCTACTAGAACAGAAAAGTAAACTAAATACAGTAAGATCTCTAAAAGCTTTTGTGGAAGAGGTTCTAATGAGTAGAGACATTACTCAGTATGCCATTACTAATTATCTCAGTAGAGACATTACTAATTTGGTTGCAAATTAGTAATGTCTCTACTGAGATATTACTAATTTGTGACCAAACTTAGCCCTACCTAAAAGCATATTTATATTGTTGCCCATGGAGCGGATGAATTTGCTCTGTTTCTCATTGGCAGAACTGCCCCTTCAGGAATTAACTGTAGCTTCCTTTTACCCTCATCAGTACTGAGTATTAAAATCACTAGTCTTGTGGAATACAGAAAATGAAAAATACAGATCTGATGTGTAAGACTGTATTGAGGGATTTGGCAGCAAGAGTTTTATTTATATTTCTGGAGGTATAAATGGAAAACATGAAGTGCTGTCCACAGATCACCCTTCTTCTGTGGGTCAGTCTCATCTAGGAAGGTGATGGATGACATGTCTTCCTATAAATGCTGTTCCAGTAATAGTGTAATTAATACAGTTCCTAGTTCAGATATAACAGTCAAAATTTTCAGTATATGTAAACAAGTGTTCTTTCATGTGTCCTGTTTATTTTTGTTTGAATGTCTTTGAATCTCGTCCATTGCTTCTTCATTTCTTGTATGGCCACCTGGACTAGGATCTTTCTTTTCCACGATTTCAGATCCAGATAGATCCGACAGAAAGACAGAGAGAAAGAGAGAGAGAATTGTATAACCGCAAAACATGAAGTAAATAAGCAAATGAAGATTATCATAAAAGTGGCTTGACTTACCATTTTACATGGGCAGAATGATCATTAAAGGATTTAACTCTTAGCAGCAGTGGGAGTAAGGATGTGGTACAGACTCTCCTCCTGTAAATGATGCTTTGGATTGTCTCACATCATTTCTCCCTGGGTCACAGGGACAATGGGGGTGTCTTGATGTTAGGAAGGAATTTCCTCTCTTGATCCTCCTGACTTTTCTCCTTGTTATTTAACAGACCATTCTTTCTTCTTTCAAAATTATGTGGAATTGTTGATATCCTCATAAATTATGCATCACTGAAAGCATTTTCCCATGGATTTCATGGGCATTTCATATTTAAAATCTATTGTGAAACTTTAGGCAGGAAAAAAAGGCAGGAACTATTGGGGTGGAAACACATTTATTATTTTGCCGAATAAATACCACAAACTTCACCTCTGTATATGGCTGTTACATGAATGGTATCTGCGATGGCTTGAAATTCTATCTACACACTTCAGTATTTCTGTATGTACTAAAGGTGAGAGCCATACACACATGAGCCTGTGAAGCTCCAAAGATGCTCATGTGGAAAGTGGAAAAAAGCAGCAAACTACCAGAAGTCAGATGTAGTAATCTTCAAATGGACTTATTAAAACAGAGGGTGCAGTAGGAGTAGAAAAAACCCAAGCTGTAAACCTGTCATTTGCTCTGTCAATAGGCATCAGCATAAAAATGTTATGAGAATTTTTGTATATTTTTTAACATTTTAAACATAAATCCTTAAAGTCTTCATATGCTCACATAGAGGGTTTCTGTAATTTCATCATATGTTAAAAATGTGCTCCTGTCCATTTTCTGCTCCCAATCACAAACTTACAAGTTTATTATGTTACTAAAGTAGCAGATACACTTTCTAGTAATGTTGGGAGACTTTGAACAGATTAACAGGTCACCTCACCTCCTTTTTATTCTTTTTCATTTTTTTGGAAGGGAAATCTAGAATGTGAGGCAGTCAGTGCACCCTCATGCCATACTTGATGGTGGAACAAAAATGAAAGACCTCAGATTTTCTGGCCCCAAGATTTCCTTGTCTATAGACAGTCTTTCACTGTTGTGTCAAAGACATGCAAATCTAGTTTGGGAGAAGAAATTGCAAAACAAAGGCTTTGCTCATCAAAATATCTGCTTAGTCAATAGCTGGAGACAGTTTTGTTAATGGGACACCATCTGGGTCATTTCCATTACTATACTGAGCACTTAGGCTCCTCTTCATTTTCTGACCAGAGATCTGAGTGCTGAGTGCAGTACATGAATCTCTGCACCACTCTGGGGCTCCACGGCCTCCAAAGGTAACCACTGGTGTCACTTTTATACTGTCTGTGCCATAGCAGTGGAGGTTGGGGTTTTCATCAGGTGATGCTCAGCAAGCTGGTACCTGCTCTGTGGCTACATGGCTCTATGGGAGCCACTGAGAGCTCTGCCACTGGTCTCAAGATTTCACTTCAAATAAAGATCAGGCCAAAATGCACTAGACACAGTTTTTTAACGAAATCTTAAAACCCAAGACTCCTTTCCATGTCCTCAAATTTTAGTTTAAACCATTTCAGATAATTTATTTGTGCTGTCATAAAGTATCTTTCTTAAGCCTGAGGTAATGATTGTACTTCAATTTAGGTGCCTGATATCATCTGCTAGCTCTTTATCTTCAAATACCAAGTGTATTTTCATTGCATCTCTTGCACAGGCTATGCACGCATTATGCTATGCAATGAGGAGAAACAAAATGTGTGATTTTAAAATTATTCTTCTGCTCTTCTGTTTTTTAATCTCCAGATGGCCCCTGAGACTGGTGATGTTTTTGTTAGGCTATAAATTTTCTGCTTTAATTAACTTACTTAATCAGCACGCATTTGAGACACACGTGATCAGATAATATCAGGTGCTAATATTTAATTGCTTTCATGAAATTAGAAGCAGATAAATGGCTGAATCATAATTGAACGATCTTATTAGGCTACAAGGTGATCAGCGTTAAAATGAGATTACCACGTTTGCCTTAATTGCACATTGGCTGGGGCTGCTGTAAGGACTGAGCACAATGTGATTGCTGGGTTAGGGAGCAAGATCAGAGCTGGATGACTGAGATCTGCCACACGTATTTATCAGCTGAGGGGCTGGCACAGCTTGTATCACTACCTAGGAGCAACAAAGAAAAGTAATGCTTTGATTTGCCACCTCCCAGGTTAAAAAAATGCAGCAACTAGACCTTTTTGTGTGTCATATTGAAATAAGCTGCCTCTCTCTCTATCCTGTCCCTCCCCAGTGTGTGTGCTTGCAAAGAAGGACAGGCATCTACCACCCCAGGGGCTTTGTTGGGACTCATCAGGTAGTTATGGCCGGGAGCAGTGGTCTGACACATAGTTGTATGGATGGGCTGGCTGCAGCAAGTCTGGAACTTGTACAAGATTCAGAGTTTTATTGCTTGGTAAAAGATCTGAGCAAAGTTGAGTGAAATTCACAGAATCTGCACCCTCTGTGTGTGTTTTCCCAGATGGCTGCTGAATGGGAATTCTTAGTTCACTGGCCATAGCGATTTTACTTGGGTGTTAAGATGGAGAGAAGTCATGCAGTACTTACAGGATCCCTTTTTACAAGGCCCGGGTTAGGAACAACAGCAATGAGGTGGGCAATTGTAAACATGGAGTTCAGCACATAGGAAAAAAACAAATTCTTATGCAGTGTTATCCTTTGACAGCTGAGGCTCCTGAAAAATATGTAACACATGTCGTAAATCAGTATTTTTCATCTGATGTCACTTTAACAAGCTCTTTCTGGCAACAGTCTCTCTGGAATGTCTTTTGGCAAGGTATAATTGGAAAATACATGCCTTGCATTGCAGCCATAACCTCTGAAAAATTTTTGGGTTTGTTTTTACACCTGTTTAGCACCACATGCTTTTTAGACCATGCTGTAAAGACCTATCCAGCTACATTCTTAGCTCTTGATGCCTTTCTTTATTTCAGGGTAATTGAGATATTAAGTGGTGAAGCAGAACCCTGAGAATCATTGGATGTGCCATGATAGAAGTAATGAATATCAGGAATACTGCTTTATAATTAACTGTTCCCCAGAGACTCCATTTCTCAAATACTCAGATGAAAATTATTTTCTGCTTCAGAATTAGTTGTGAGACAGGATGGGAATTTGGGCAGGAATATCCTTAAATTACAGGGGGATTTGGGTTGGTATCCTGCATATTTCTAATTCCAGCTGAGATCCCAAAGCAGAGGAGGTTGTTTTCCTGCTCAAAAGGAGAAGAAATCTCTTGAAATGACTGGTTTTGGGGAGGGTAGGATTTATGCTATTGTGGGTAGCAGAGTTTCACAAGAGAAGTTTTCAGAATTCTTGTGAAACCCAGTCATGACTGCAGTTTATAACCCAAACCATCTTCCCCATTTCTAATTCATGCCCAAATCCTCATGTCACTTCCTCATACATCCCTGAGGCAGCTAAAAAGGCCTCTGCAGCACTCCATGCCCCGGAGCATAGCACCAGGCTGAGAGAAGGTGTCTGCAGAAAGGCAGTTGTGGAGCTGTTAGATAATGCTGGGATGGCCAGTGATCACTGAGAGCAAGAAGGCAAAACTGCTAGGTAGAGAACAGCTAATAAATATTGCTGTATTGCTGGGGTAAGCTCAGCACTGGGAGTATTCTGCAGTCTGGAATGGAGCACAGGCTCCATGGCTTTCTATTCCTCCGCATGTGGAGGCCAATGCAGAATGTATTGTCTTCAAAAAGAGAGCACTAATCTAACCAACTGACCCCTTTTCTGCTTATTTTGCTTCCTTGCTTGCTTGATTTATTTATCTTCTTTAGCTCTTTCTAAAGGCTACCTGCCATTTATTCCTTGTTTTCCTTACACCTACTTTCTGAGTCATTGCATGGAATTCTTCCTTTAGCTTCAGCTCATCTTTCTGGTTATGGTTATCACCATCCAGCAATGCTTGTCACTTCTTCTGACCTTATTTATCAAGACACCTTCTTTGGTTCAGGATGTCCTTGAGATGCAGATCCTGGTGGCTAGGAATGAGAGTATCTCTGCACACTTGCCCTGATTTTATAGTCTTCCTTTAGCATCAGCAATTGGCAAATACTGAGCACCAGATACAGGGCTGGGTTCATGAACTTTCAGTTTGATTCACTGTAGGACATGGTATAGGAAAAAACAGACCATTCTTTGGAGATATTTTTGCTTCACTATGTGCTTGTGCTTACCCTGCCTCTGTTTGTCCCCATCACAGACCTACTCCGACATTCCTTTCTGTTCCTAAGCTCTGGTGATATTTATTCAGTCCTGAGTCTTCCTTTCTCCCCTTACTCCATCACAATACTTTTCCTATGCTACTTAACCCCACTTTTCTTGGGACACCATGACATGCTTATCACTGTCTGTCTTTCTTTTGCAGCCCTGGGAACAGGACGCGTGTGACATCAATTCTGTCCCCAAGAAATAGAAATTTTCTTATTACCAGGAACAGTCTCTTCAGCTCCTGGCCACAGAAGTGCAGACCCTTTTCAGCTGCCTTTCTCTGTGGTTTCCAGTACAGAGAGAATTTTGTGATGATCTCAGCCAGGTACATGTGCCTCAGCTCCCATTCCTGTCCTTCCTCATTGCTCTGCTTGACTTTTGGCAGTCTTATTCATCTATAAAATCACACTGTCCTTCACTGCATGTTGCCTTTTTTCGCTGTCCAGCCTCCTTTCCCTGCCTGCCTTCCCCACTTAGTTTTACTCTCTTCTCCTTTCCCCTCAGTATTCACCATCCTTTTTCCTTGATTCCAGCTTTCAGGTTAAAGATCCACCTGTACCATTCAGCATGTATTTCCATACCCTCCCTTTCTAATTTGACCTTCATTTCTCATTTATGAGTGCTGAGAATACTGAATTTCACCCTAGCCACTTATTTTCCTCTCCTACCCTGTTGTTAGTTTTCAAATTATTTTCATGCTTTGTACCATGTTCTCCCTTGCACCTAGGGAAAACTCCCCAAAAATTTCACAAATTATCCTGCCATCCATTACCCTTCAACTTGTTTTAAAAGCCCTGGCAGGAATTAGACTGCAGGTGCATTCATAACACACCATCTATTATTCTGGCAAATCTTGATTTGTTGTACTCTCATCTGGCTTTATACAAATGTCTTTGTTTTAATAATTCAATTGGAGTGATTTGGAGCTAGGAGTACCTCTTTTCTTTTGTGTTTTATTAAATAAGATAATGGGGGTCTCAGTCTGCAATTATAGAAACACTGAAATGATGTGATGATGCACGTAGCTGTTAGACACTCTACTCCATGAATTCTTTCTCCTGTTATGAGTTAGCATTGCTCAGTGATGCTCACCACTATTGATTTATTATTCCCTTCTGAAAGTACTGCAACATCTGTGATGCCAGATCATTATCAATCCTGATACCCAAAACTGAACTCAAAATAAATCTCTGCCAGCAAAAACTTATATGTGGGAAACTGCAATCCCTGAAAACAGCCTCTAAGGTCAAAAGCTATTACACAGTCCTGAAATCATCTCTTGCTATCTGATAGACTGTCTGATTGACAGCTTCCCTTCAGCTGAAGGTCAAATAATCTATTGCTGTCATAGCCAGATGATAGAAAACAGAAGAAGGTAACATGAGCCCTGCTCCCACACAGCTTCATTCATGATTGTAGTTTGGTTTCCTCTTTGTCCTCCCATTATGAAGCACTTTGGTTTAATTCCTTTCTCTCTTCTCCCTGCAACCTTTGTGTCACGGCTTAGTCATGGAGGGGGAAGGAGAAGTGGAGGAGGAAAGAGAGGAGTAGGTGTGTTACTGTCTGGAAGGCTGCTGCAAAGACCAGGCTTTCAGTGCAGCCTGGGACCAGTCAAGACCCTGCATTGTCCATGACTCAGAGCTCAGAGTGAGTCAGGCAGGCTGACCCTGCCTCGCTTGCTGCAAGGAGTCACCTTTCTGGTCCATTTAGCATACATAATTTGACCAGATCCTGTCTCCACTGTCCCAAAGAACTCAAACTAGGGTATGGGGTTCCAAATCAGATTAAACTGTGCTCTTTCAAGTTTTCTCAAAGCTTTACTGTGGCTATGGTTTTTGTACTGTTTATCTGCTTAGACGGGAAGGGAATTTATCAGTCCATGGGGCAGAGCTTCTAAGTGCCTCTGTGTCTGATTAAGACATGTTATCACAGGCACTTGACAAATTGCCTCTTTGGAAATGACCAAAATTTACAGCCTGTATTTTGGATCCACATATTTGGAGTTTGCCATCTTACAGACTCTTATAATCTAGGAAAACTCCAACCATTTAGTTTTCCTGTTTGCTAGTCTTATTCTTGGTGGTGGTGATGCTGGGGGCTTGATCTTTTACCACTCTTCCTGTCTGGCAGTTGAGGCAGAGGCATCTAACTGAGAGCAGACAGGTTCACTAAAGAACAAGACTTAGTGAAGCTGCCATTCAGTAGCTGTAGTGCTTTCAGTGAGTATCAGTTTAGTCTCCCTTAAAATTCTGGTACAGCACATCACTGTTTTTCCTTTTAATGGGGATAACAGGCCCCACACCAGTGCCAGACTCACTCTTAGGGCTGAGTCCTGTAAGAACCTGCTCAGATTAATAGCTCAATCCTTCAGTCTCAGATGCAAGTAGTCCTGTTCTTCAGGAGCCTGGAGCTCCCAATCACTGCCCCATGCAGTCACTGTGCGTGGCAAACTCTGGACATGCTCTTCAAGGAACATCAGGCAATAGGTAGATGAAAGGCCTTACTGCATCCCTAGTTGAACCATTTCCCCATGGGCTGCACTTCCACACCAGTTCTGACAACATAATAGCATGGTCTTGGCTACACACCACTGGGAGAAATCCCAGTAGTGAGAGGAACCTGTGCTCAGACTTCTTTATCAGGATTATATAAAAAGACACTCAGCAGAGCTGCTTCTCATTGCCATGATGCCTTTCAAGATTTCCTTTGGTTGAGATGCCTCAGGGAAAGAAGAGAGAGTGTCTGTAAGAAACACTTACTTGAAATAGAAGAAAATTGCCAAGGAAATCAACAGGGATGTGATAGACAAAGCATGGCCAACGATTGCCATATAATAAAGTATGAACGCCATCTGCAATTTAACAAAAAGAAAAGGCAAGCATGAACAATTTGCAGGCACTTGGTTTGTTTTCTCATTCAGGAACAATCTACAAAAGTAACCTCCTATTTCTATTTTTTTTTTCATTTTTTCTTTTTCTATATATTTTTAATATCAGCAATCTTATAAATAGCCTGACTGATGGTCTAAAGATAAAGTGTTTCTTACATATGTAGATCTGTTCCTGATAAGTATATCAGAAGTAACTGGTGACATCCCTGCTCACATCATGTCACTAACATTCCCCAGCTCTAGAAGAGTGCAGCAGATGTAATACATTTGGATTTTCAATATGCCCATTACAAGTTTTCACAAATATGCAAAAAAATGTTAAATAATTAAAAAAAGAAAGTAATAAAAATGTTTAATAAAATACTTTTTGGAAGGATTAGTAAAAAAAAAAAAATTATGGGTTGAAAGCAGCTTAAGCAACAGGGTTCAAAAGCTTAATGGTCACTTTTGCAGATAAGTCAGTAGTTAGCTGCTTTCAGGACTTGTATTAGGGCTGAGATTTGTTCAGTGTATTCATCAATGACCTCATGCAGAGAAGCTTCTAAATTTCCAGGTGATACTTAGGTCTTCTAGACAATAGGGAGGCACTCACAAAGGTCCTCATTTAACTGAGAGGACAAGAACATGCCATATGAGCTTTAATACGAAAAAGTGGGATGATAGACCTAGGACAAGTGATCTAAATTCTGTCTACACAATGCTTAACTTAGAACTGGAAACCAGTCTCAGCAAAGGGATCTTGGAGTCATCCAGGCCAGTTCTCTGAATCACTGGCTCACTGTGTAATGATAGCCAAAAATCCAGCAAAATACTGACAAAAAAAGGACTGAGGGTAGAACATCAGCATATGTTTGAAATTTACACTGCAAACCTTAAATGCACATGTGCTTCCAGTCTCCACACCCTGTGGGCATAGCAGAGCAAGGAAAGGTGCCAAGAAGGCAACTAAAATAGCTGAGTTTGAGTTTCCATGGGTAAAACACTGGGATTCTCCTCTTTGTAGAGGAGAAGTCAGAGGGGGTTTATGACCAAGGTCTTCAGAGTCATGGGAGCAGCAGATGAGGTGAATATTGTCAGCTCCCACCACACAAGGACAGCACACCCCGAGACACATTCTGGTTCACATTAATGTGAGTCCTGGTACTGGGCAACTCAGCGGTGTGACAGTGCCCCAAATCCAGTACCCATGGACAGATAACTTGGCTTTCACTGTGACTTGCGGCAGTGAAATCTAACAGAGGCTGATCTATATTTTTTATGCCAGTTGTAAAATAAAATTGCAGGGCAGCACCTGGGCTTCAGAATGTTGAGGTATTTAAATGTCACACTTTGGTCTCAGCCAAGCTCTTAAGCATCAACCATCTGTCAGAGGAGTGCAGGGGGCTAAATGTCATGCCAGGCTTCACCACTGCCTCTTTTCTGAAAGCAAGGATATAGTAACAGCCTGTCCTGAAAAAAAGACTGGAAGTCTTAGTTTCTCTTCTGGGTTCATTTTCTTTTCAGCTCTACTTCATCTTTTTTTTTTTTTTTTTTTTTTTTTTTTTTGCTATGCATGAACAATTTTCCTTTTCTCAGTGATTATAGTAATTCCTTTTTGTAGCCTGAAGTTTTGACACTCACATCTTTTTGGTGTTTCCAAGTAATTTTAAACTTTCACTTTAGAACAAATACGAACACAATTCAGAAAGCAAAGCCATTCCTCTTAGTAAAGATGCACATCTTACATAATTTGGTCTCGAGACATTTTACAGCTTTCAAATAAGCTTCTGCATTCATTAACCTGGGTGGCGGTGGCCTGATCCAGATTTAAACCAAAGTCACATTTACACTGCTCTGACCACGTCGGAGAGATGTGATCTGAGTGTAAATATCATTCACCAAGTTATGGAAAACTATGCAGATTAACTGAAAATACCCTGGGTCTTCTAGTTTTCCTTCATGAAGACTAATGACTGCATTGCTAATGAGCACAAATGCTCAATAACTTGGTCTGAGAGCACCAGCAACCCCAGATAGGACAGACCTGAGTGCGGAGAAGATGAGATGACTTTTTCCAACACAGAGTAGTGGGAGAGGTTTACCTGTGTACCTGTGACATTTCTTCCACTTCGTACTACATGGTTGCTGTGTTTTTTTCATGACATTAAATGGATATTTTCTTAAAGCCTGAATTTAATTTGCAGATGACTTGCTCAAAAATATTTGGTTTTGCCTATCTTTTATACAACCTATAGCCTGAAACAGATAGAAGTAGGAAAGGCCTCCAGACAGCTACATGCAAGTTTTTGTGCACCCTGGAGGATTCTTGGTTATTCTATCTAATTTTCAGTTTTCAACTGCCAAATTAACTGTGTATTTGGGACTTAGCCACTGCTTTTTTGATTGCATCCTGTAAACTTACTATGCCAAATGTTCAAAAAAGCCTTTGAATTTTAACAAAGATGACAGATCAAAATGGACTGAAATGTCAGCTAACAAAATATATGGTCTATCATTACATTTTTAAGAATTGGCTACAAATTTTATTTTTTAAAGTGATCTGTCTCAAAACTATATCATATTAGTGTTTTCAGTTATCTTCAAACAAATAATGAACACTTTTACTAATTTCTGCATTCCTCAAACTGGCCACTTGTCATGTCCTTCTGACATATAGGATTTATATAACATGCTGACTCATTAAATTTTTTGTTCAGACTTTTCTTCCTGGATTTAGAAAATGTAAATGTTCTTCCTTGTTCCTCTAGAATTCTTCACTTGAGAAAAGATAATTCCTTTGACTCAGTTAATTGTATCATGTGTAGGTAAGTGCAAATAGTCTACAAAGGAAGCACATTTCTGTTTACTGAAGAGTTGGTTTAAAGGTCATAATCTAACTTGGCATTTCTGTAAAGACAGATTCTTTCTGCCTTTTCCATAGTTTTTTATTTCAGAAAAATCATGATGTGCGTATGATTTTCCTTTGTGTTCTTTCTGCTCTCTGCATGAGTGTTGTTCAAAATTCTTCTTCTGGAAGGCATGGATAATAGGTAACAGAACCACATTTTTTGCCTCTTTACATGTGCTAACATCTGGAAAAAATTATATTTTTATGATGCTTTCACAAAATACCTCTGTGAGCTCATATTGTTACTATTATTCTTGCTTTGTCACATAGGTGAGCTCCATTTTACCATGATGGTTCATCATGCTACAAAAACCTTTAGAATTCACCTCCTGCCTAGTCCAGTAGACTTTTCAAAGGCCCTTTGGGCTGAGTTACTACTGAATATAACTACATACTGCTTTTTTGGCTGCATAAGAAAAGGTCCTCCAACACAAACCCTGAATCAAATAACTTCTTAAATCTTTTTCTCCCACTATTCCAAATAGTCACAAATTATTCTGTCACAAATCTGTAATCAGATTTTCCTGGAGCTCCACTTGCACTTGAGAAACATATTTATTTTTATGATCTTCCCTAATTTAAATTCTAAGCTTTTCTCAGATTCTCTCTCTTTGTTTCTTTTGATGCTTTTATATTTAGTTCTTGTCTTTCAGTTTACTAACTTGATTTTGGAAATACTGATGTAAATGCCTAATTGATTATTGTAAACAGTCCAAATTACTTCAGTGAAACTCAAAGTTAAATTTCTTCATGCTTGTAAGATTTTCTGGATTGATGGCACCTTCATAAATATTTATTTTCAAAGTGAATACAGGGTGATATTCTTTGCTTAAGAAAAATAATTTTGACTTACATTAATAAATGTAATAAAAATAATTTAACTTAAATAGCCCTGCAAAGAAGACATCAACATCTTGGAATATTATTGTTACAGAAAGCAAAATTAAGATTGTTTTATAACTGTTGGTCAATCAGGAAAAATGATAGGAATTAAAAATGCATTTCAAAAATACTGCAAAACTTGTCACATAAATTACCACTAAATTATCCACCCCACAGCAGACTTATATTTAGGTTTGAGCACTCGTTAAATAATTTGGATAAGCTAAAATCGTAAGAACAATGTTGTTTATATCCTGTACAGCAAATAAAGCTGAAAGATAGGGCTGATCTGGTCTCTCTCATGTCTTATTGCTAGCCCAGCCCAAAACCATTGCCAACCAATCTCTGCATCTTTAACTTCAGCATACCTTCAGTTTTTCAGAGGTGAAAGAGTTGCACAGGGTGTAGTTGGACCAAGTCCGGTTGCTCTCAGGGTGGCGGAACCAATTTCCAGTTTCATCACAATATTTTGAAGCCCTTTCTGATGATAAATTGCAAGAATAGTTATTTTAACATAAGCATATTATGCATTAAAAAAACATTGAAAAGAATTTCTTTGCTTGGGAATAAAATGTCTGTGTAATAAAATCCAAATGCTTTTCAACCACTGTAATCAATATGCATCTCGCTGGTTTACTGTTTTGGTTTTTTTTTGAGACTTACCTGGTGGTAAACTTCTTGTTTAGCTGTCTCCTTTTGCCCTGAACCCACTAGAGTATACATCTCAACCTTCATTCAGATGCAGTATTTAGCTGATATTAATCCATTTAAAGAGGCTGTTGACAGCATCTTATGGAAGAGAAAATAACCTTTAGGTGCTGATGACAGACCTGAAGGAAGTGTGAGGAGTTTCAGGTGTCAGGGTTGAATGAGTTAAAAACACTGCATAGATAAAGGGCAGTCAGTAGTGTATAAACCAGAGCCTGGGTGCTGGAGATGCCAACAGCCAACCCAGTGCTCTCTTTGTGCAGAGGAGTGGAAGAGTCTTGCCCAACCTCCACGCTGGTGGAATCCTGGCATGGAGAGCAGGAGCATTTCTCATTCTCCTCAGAGTCTGCACAGTGTGAAGGCACAGAGACAAGCAGCCTCACAAACATTTTGGCACTGGTCCCACGTGTCCAGTTTAATTTAAGACGGCTGCAGAGTTCTGTGTTTAAATAATCTGATGTGTCTTTGGCCTCTACACAGGTGTCTCTGGTGCTGGTTTCTTAGCCACAGGTGGCTCTGGCATCCCTCCAGAAACCCCTGCCATATGGATGGTGCTCCAGGCTCGTGCTCCTCTGCACGTCCTTTCACTGTGCTGGGGGGACAGTGGGGCTTCAGCAGCCCACAGCTCAGGGATGCCTGGGGCTGCAGGTGTGTGCTGTGTCTGTGTCCCCCCATCACACTCACACTCCTGCTGGGGACGTCTTGGATGCAGAGGCACAGACGGTCACTCCTAATCGCCTGTCAGGGTTTGGACCGGTTCCTTTGGCCTTCCCTCAAGCATTAACCTCATAGGAGTCACTGGAATGTTTGCCCAAGTAACAAAGACAGGATAAGATCATAAACTTAAATTATTTGATGTTTTCTTAGATAGCGGTGCAAACACTTATGAAAAAGAAAGGTTTTTCAAGTCTGACTTTTAAAATAGTCTAAAAAGTCTATCTTGAATTTACTTTTCTAGCTCTATAATTTGATTTGCTTTATATTTAGATTATCAGCATTTCCATTCACTACACTTTTACAGAGCCCATAACCATTTGAACTTACACATTTTTATTTTTTGGGCAACATTCCCACTCACTTTTCTTCATCTGATGATTAATGGTTCTAATTATTTGTAAGATGCATATTCCCTCTATACAACCTAAAGAAAGGAACTGATCATATGGGTAAGGATTGTACAGACTGAGTTATCTTACTCTGACTAGAAATACACTTTATATAGTGCCATTGCAGCAAAAAAAAAAAAAAAAAAA
>VXAC01003219.1:66356-168074 GCA_013399225.1 Rhipidura dahli | reverse complement strand
AAAAAAAAAAAAAAGACAATCCTCCAGAACACAGCATAGTTTTGAAATGATTGTGGATTTCCAATCATTGTTTTGGGGGACTTGCTAAAAATCAATACGTGCATCAACAATACCAAGAGGAACAGTACATGTTATTTGAGCCTTCCACTGCTGCAGCCTGGGGATAATCACTGCCTGTGCAGCAGTGTTGCCTTTTATTCATCTCCAGATGCTATCAAAAGCTGGAAAAAGTTTTCAGTCACAGACAAAAGATTAATGGTTGTGCTACCATGGAACACAGTGTGCAAGCTGTGCCCTATCCCCTGCACTCTGCAAAGTGCATGGCTTCTGTTAATCTGCTCCAGAGTACGTTTGGCAAGGTCATCCATCATCTCTGCACTCCAGTGCCTAGGCAGGTGCTCTGGCACAGTATGATGTGACCTCTCTAAGTTAGAGACAAACCTTTTGCCTCATATTTTGTCTTGAAGCCACACAAACATGGCTGATCCTACTCTGAAAGTGCCCATGCCCCATGGATTTCTTACTGTGATGTGAGAATACACAACTGGGGAATAAGCCCTCTTTATTGTCCATCCCAGAGACTCAAACATGTCAAAATCTATTCTAAATTTATTCTTTTACACAGAAACAAAGCTGCAATCCAACCACTGTTCTACTGCAAGTTATTCTACAGTGGCTTAGTAGTGGGTAGGGAATTATGAACCTGGGCATGTGTTGGTTCTTTGTGTTAACCAGAATATGGTAGAGTCTGAAAAAATACACACCTGAAAGGATGGGTAGGACAACACTAGCAAGGCAAAATGGAAGTGTGGGCTTTGAAGATTATCAAAATGTGTCAATGCTAATTTTTTTAGGGTCCGTCTCTACCCTATCAGCTTAGATAGAGCACCACTTGAGCATCACATTTTTCAAAGTGGAAAGGCAGTGACATCACATTGGACTGATCTCACCTGACTGTAGCAACCTTAAAGTTACATAATTCACAGGCAGTTGGGCAGGATCTCTGCAGTTAACTGAGACAGACAGACAATTCAAGAGCTGTCTAGGGAAAAGGATGAGAGAAATCACACACAAGGGAAGTGTCATGGGAGGAATGAAGTGTCTTGAAAGATTAACCAGTAGCAATTATTTGCATGTGTATTTTTTGTTGCACTAATAATGCTTTTATAAATCATTTTTTCATTAAAAACCCCTCAGATATTTACATGTAACAAATATTTAATATCTCTGGAACAACATGATAGATCTTTTAATCAGGCTTTTCACAATTAGACCAGCTCTATAGCTAGCACATGTGAAAGGAGTCAACATCAGTTTTTTTTTTTATTGCTGAGTTATAAGATGAAAAAAGAAAGAAGCTACCCCTGTTGCAGTCATGCTCAGCACATACTAGATGTTGGATTCTTTGCCATTGTTTGGACAGATCTGTGCAGTGTTTTGTTTTGCAGATGAAGGAATAGTTGATGTAACACATCTGATTTACTTACATCCTCAGTAAAATATTCTGGAAGAAACTTTGTCAAAAATGAAAAAAATAATCTCATATACTGCAATGGAGATCTTAGAAAACTTCAATTCCAGTGTCCTAGTAAATGAAGGATTATCACTGTCTTCAGAGTATCTTAGCAGAACTAGAATCTGTGTAAGAGTCATATAGGGCACTATGGGGATAGGAATTGATTTTTAAAATACAGCTGTTGAACTTGCTAAGAAGCAGGACAGCAACACACAGAAGGGTAAGGAGAAAAGAAGCAGCTGGACAAGGAGTTCAGATTTGTCTCATTTATAATTGTCTAAATGATATCACTTCAAGACAAGAAAATAGGACCAGCAGAAATCCAGATTTCTTTGTTTTAATTAAATTCAGCCACAACCTGCATTTTGTGTCAGCAAGAGAAGGGCTCTCCTGGTGTAAGAGCAGGAAGGCAAGGCTGTACTTGCATGTTCTTTGATTGTGAGAAGCAACAACACATTAATCATCATCTGATTAATCATCATCTAATTGCTTATGTATGCACATGGATTTGTTTCCAAATTGAACTTCTAGAAACTCTCTTCCTGGAGCTACATGAAGAGTTATGAGTAATAGTTTACAAAAGGGAACTAAAGACAGAGACCCAACAAAGCAGAGAACTGAGGGGAGATTTGCTAAATGCAGCTTTGGCTCACAAAGTGGGGTGGATGCTGCTCTTAAATGCTGCTTTCTGCCAAAAAAGTAGAGAGTGAAAGTGAGATGAAAAGGTGTATCTGCCACAAGAATACTTGCACATCCAGCTCCCTTGCTGTGTGACTGCACCACAGCAATGCTGACGAAATGCACTGTGCAGGGAGGATGAGGGGGACAATATAACACTCCCCCACCACAAACCCAGCAGCCCACAGGGGGCACAGGGCAAGGCTCAGCTCATCCTGTTGCCCTCTACAGACCTGCCTTGATAGAAGGCCATTATATCCACAATGTATTTTCTCTTCTTGCATTAGTAAGAATATTGCCAGCAGGAAGCACCTATGGCATTCCTCAAAAAATAAACTCCTACCAATCTCAGTGTGACCTGGAACCATTTCAAAGGGATTATACCAAAGATTAACCTGTCTAAAATATGAATATAAAGTACAATTCAAGACAATTGAATGTTGCCTGAATAGGAGCACATAAAATAGCCCTGCTCAAAGCTTCACAGCCAGAAGTGGATGAGATAATGAATTTCCTGCTGTCACTGGCATTAAAGCAGTAGGTCTTGTTATGTTTTCCAGACAAATTGATTTGTTTTTATGCATTATCACATTGTGCATGATGTGCACTGCAAGAAAGAGATTGCTTCTTTCAGAACACAGATTCCTATCTAGTAAGAACTGATCTAAGTTCAGAGAAATAAGTGGGACTACACTCGGTAGCTAACTGTGAAGTTGTCAGACAGAAAATGAATAGAGAACTGAGTATGTTCTCCTTCACTTTGTTTCTGTGTTCTTTTCTTCAGAATATGATTTTACCTTGTTTACTTTCTAACATACTCTATCAACTTCTTCTTGGCATCAGTGCTGAATGTTGTTGGGGGTCAGATAGAGAGCTGGTATTTGGCACCCACAGATACAGATGGGAGGAGGATTCAATATTATGCTGGCAATAGTGTTTCACTTTTCCAATTATGAAGGATGTAAGTATCAAAGAACAAAAATATTGAGGAAAGACATTATTTTATTACAGGTGTCAGAGCTGTACATGGTCTCCTAATGAAGTGAAATAGCCATCAATTAGCTGATACACAGTGGTTCTGCAGATCTTGGTGCAGCCCAAAGCAACACCAAAGCATGCCCAAAGCATGAAATACTTGTTTCAGAAATCCATGGGTTTACTTGCATGCCTAAAATGCCTACTGGGGTGCTTGGATAACAGAGACTCAATGGGGAGGAAATCTGACAGTCACTACAGTTTTCGTCATGGGAAATTGCTATTCTTCAGGATGAATTTTTTGTTTCTCAGCAGAAAATCCAGCTGTATTTTATTTAATATGAAGAAGTTACTAAAAGAAAAAATGGCTTGTGACACAAAACCTGACAGACTTCTTGGGACAGTTCAGTCTGTGCTTTTGGCCACCTGTAAGTGGCAGCCACTTTCATTAGCAGTTGACAGACTTGTAGACACCCCCCTTACCTCTGGTCTCCCTCCTACTTTATTAAGTCTCCATGTGACAACCAGCCTCCTGTGAAGCAAAGGCTGACTACCCACTGGGTTGTTGCCACATCTGTAACACATGCTGGGTTACTCAACAGCTATTCTAGGAAAGCAGCTCTGGCTCAGCTAGGAGATGCTGAGGTGCTGCTGAAACTGGGAAACAGGGTTGACTGAAAGGATGCAGGCAAAGAGGCTGATAGAGGTGCTGATGAGGAGAAGAGAAAAGTGCCAGAGGAAAATATTGAGTCCAGAAGACCACAGGTATTATTCTTAAAGGGGACAGCAGAGACAACCGTAGGAAATCAATTACTGGAAGAGGCTTTTCTTTCTACAGCTATGTACAGAGAAGAGGAATACTAAAAATATTCCCAAATTTAAACTTCTAAATATCACCAGAAAGAATAACTGCAGTATGCACATGCTGTGGGCCCGACTCTGTGACAAGCATTTGTACATTAAGGAGGGATTTGCAATTACAGGCCTTGGCATTAATAAGCATTAGTAAGTGAAGTGAGATGCTTCTCTGTGGATGGCTTCGAGTGTTACTTTGAAGAGGCTGTAGTAGCAGAGCAATTAGTTCAGAACAAGTCACTGGAGACAAACAGACAAGTGGAAAAGCTGAGAATAGCTGGCTTGGGAGTGAACAGGAGAGTGGCTCTGAAGTCCCCCCCATCTATGAAGGATGAGGACCTTTAGCCATGGGGAAAATTCACAAGGCTGCCCAGCACCTGCCTTTGCACAGAGAATACACAAACTAAGACTGTTAGTGCCACAATTCTTTTTTTCTTTTATGAAAACCATGGAAGCAGGGAAAGCAAAAGATTTGTAGTAAATCTTCCTGTTCATGAAGAGAGCTGTTGCTGTTTGGGAAGGATATAATGAATAAAATGGGTTGTGAAGCAGAAGGTACAGACCCCAGCCTAGAAGCACTATTAATGTGCATGCAGGAAAAGGCTTGTGTAACCTCAGGATCCAGAGCCTCTAGCTTTCTCCTGAACGTGGGCACTTCTGTCTGGGAACTGAACCACGTTTGGCCAATTCTTCTAAAATGCTCTTTTAGAATCTTTTGTGCTTATAGTCTGATGGTTGAAGCATTTGTCCACAGAGAGGGATACCCGAGTGAAAGGCAGTCCTGTGGCTGAGGGCCTCAGCTGCTGGGTCTGCTGTCCCCAGGTGTGCCAATGATGAGCCATGAGCATGATGCTGCTGCAAGAGCCCTCCTTGAAAACTATGGCACTGTGCAGAAAAGAGTGTGTCAGAAAGCAAAAAAAAAGGGCACAAAAGACAAGACTGTGTGATCTGGTGCCCATTGTCTGTCTCAGGGGTGTAAACTACTGTAGATGTTTGTGGGGTTGGTCTCAGGGTGTTTCCCCAGGAAGTGGATAGTGACCTTGCCCCATGAGCTCACATTCCAAGCACAGAATTCCTGAGCAAACACATTTCCTTCAATCCATCCTGTCCAATGTCTTCTTCCATGGGAAAGAGGGATGTTTCTTCACCAAAGACTGAATGGAGGTTTGAATCCCCTCAGACTCTGACACTGGAAATTTCCCCCTTGCTGTATGAATTCTGTAATTATGGACAGCTTGATTTATGAAGAACAGAAATAACAATCAATCTGGCTGCTACTGTAAACGGGATTCAGCAAATTGCATACTGGATTTGATCCAACTTGGAAACTTCTCTGTTTCTAAATAAGCAAAACCTCAAGAAAATCATCAATTTTAGCTAATGGTGCTGGGTAATTAACACACAGCCATGCAATAGTCTGTTTCCTTCATTTCCAGTTTGGCACCTACAGCTTGGTTTAAGCTTGTTGAAAATTTTTAGATTTATGTACCCTCCCTCCCAAATGTTTAATTTAATTTATTTTAACTGCAATTGGTGCATTGTGACTATGTGGAATTCAGTACAGTATGGCATAAGGCACCACCTATAAGCAACATGTCCTGAGCATGGAATATGTGACTATGTCTCTCTTCAAACTGCAATCTTTGCAGAGTTAAACTTGTGTCTAATATTTCCTCATATCTATTTAGAAATACTTCATTGATTTTTCATTTTTCCTTTTCAGTGTTCTTCAATTACTTCTCTCAGTCTGATTCTCGTATTTGTATGAAGAATTCAGCTAACAACAGAAACTCAGAGACTGAAAGAACATTTTTTCTGCTCTTCTTCCACAAAATGATATTTTCCAATAAAAATGGAATAACAAACATACTAATACATATTTCAAGCACATAAGCATTTGCTCTTCATTATGAAAACGTAGAATGAGTTGCTAAGAATATTTTGATGTTATAATTCAGAAGCTGACATTTTCATAAACTAGGTTCCATAAATCCATGCTCATATTTACATAACTATAAATACATATAAAATATTTTTAAATGAAAATATGTAAATTAGGGAACTCAAAAGCTTGATGTGTTTAAATTTCAAGCAAACTTTCTGAGATTTCACAGTGCTGCAAAAATGCCACTGGATTGAGCACATCCCCTCAATAGCACAAATGACCTGAAGACATCCCTTGAAAGACAAAATAAAATACTGTACCAGTTGGATCGAAGTCTGGAAAATAATCTGGACAATTCTGAGCAGTGAGCCTTCCAGCAGGTGTGTCATCCCAGCACAACCAGCCATCCCACGTTCGGCTGCAGAACAGACCTGGACATTTAAGAGAATTGCAGGAGTTAATTCAACATAAAGTCCCTCCTGAACCACTCTCTTCCAGCCTCTCGAGGAATACTGCTGCCTGCAGACAACCAAGTTTTATTTTTGTAATAGGCACCTTTGTTATTGTTACACTTAGAGTGGCATTCAGGTGCTACAAGGTACCTGTGGTTGCTGACCTGATGTTAGTGGTGGCATTCATTTTGTCAGAAAGTTATGTTTTAAAGCCTGTTGAACTGAACTTTGAATGTAGGGTCCAATCCTTCAAATTTCTCTCCTTGATCCTCTTTCTGTCCTCAGCTCTATGCATGTACAGTAGTGGTACCCATAGACTTATGAGACACCCACTTGTCATTTCACCTTTTGCTGCTCAGTTGGTCTGAAAATCGGGTTTGTGAAATGCAAAGGTAGGAAGCATCTGTGGAGACACCAAAAAAAGCAGCACTTGCAGGGACAGGTCCCTGTGAGGCTGTTGCCTTGTTCAGCACCAGAGATTGGTGATGCAGCCACAACCCCAGTGAAGCAGGTGCAGGACTGATCTGTAACAGGCAGGTTCTGCCTGCTGATGCTGTCTAGGTTCTGCCTGCTGATGCTGTGATCCCGTGCTCACCATGCCCCTTCTGGGAAGGTGGTGCTGTCGAGTCTGGGGGATGTTCCCAGCCCCCAAAGAGCAGCAATGCTGGGAGGCAGAGCACAGCTCATTGCTAATCCTCGTTACAGGGATTGTACGTGCTATGGTCCTGGAAAATTGTGCTGTAAGTCTGCTTGCTGCAACATGACTCACTGTGGATTTATACAAGAAACACATTAAAACCCCACTACACTTCCTAGTTATTTTCCATTCAAAACCAGTTTGTGTTGGGAAAAAAGTATTGCCATCAAGAACATCAGGTTGAAGTGAAATAGAATGAAAAGATACGTCTTAGCTTTTTTTTTTTTTTTGCTCTGGACCTGAGGGTGTATCAAAATGGAGGCTGTTTTTGAAAGAATCTTATAGAAGGTACCTAATAACCACTGAAAGTTATTAACATATAGGTAGATAATTGCTTCTAGAGCTTCTGAAACTATTCACATATAAACTTCCTTACTGAAGCAAGAAAGCTGTAAAAAGACATCTGAATTGTTCCAGTTTGCACCAATAACTATTTGTAAGTCAAGCAGTTGTTGATTAATAATGGAAAGCATAAAAATTTCAAAATTAATTTTTTCCAGAGTAGATCAGAAAGGAAATTTTGATGTACACTTTTTCTTCATTAGCTAAGATTTTATGCACATATATTTTTCAGTTATGAAGTTAAATGTACTAATGTTACTTGTTTCCTTAATTAACCAGTCGTATCAGCAGTTTGTTATCTTTCCTTCAGGCATTGTCATGTCCTTCTATATCTTTGAAATGTATCTGAAAGACTTCTAGGAAAATGTTTGCAATATCAAAGAAAAGGAAGAGTAGAAAAAAGATTGCAACTTGAGCTTGTATTTGAAAAGTAGTGCAAAATGGAATTGGAGAGAATTTGTAGTTCTAAAACTTTAAATTCTTTGCATGGCCTGATACAGAAAAATAATCACATAGATCAATCTATGCATTGTGGACTTTCAAGGTAACTAACAGAACATGTATATCTGCACACATTTATCTATACCTGTCTGTCTATCTACAGACATACACACACTCACTGTGCTGTTCTGGAGGGGTGGTCACGTGTTTCCATGTGCCTGAGATACTCATTTTATTATCTCTTCAGTTCAGAACACAACTTGAGTGGTGCTGCCATCATTCCTTAGTCACCCATTATCTCCATTCTGAGTTATAAAGGAATTGAGTGCATGCTGCTATGGAAATAACAGCCCTCAGTGGCATCACTTGAATCTTGCCGCCAGCTGAAGGAATGCAGAGACTGCCCTGCTGCCCTTGAGAACACTACTAGGAATCCATGTCTTGATACATGTGAGTTCCCAGCTCATGCTGGAAAACCTGCCCTTTGCAACTTATCACACAAAGTGCAAAAGAAGGGAGAATCCAGTGGTTACTATCAACAGATGCAAAAACTTCAGTGTTTATAGAGCTGGGGACTAAAAGAGTAATCTAACCTGAAATGATAAGTAATTTCCCCCAAAAGTCCAGCAACTAAAAGGCTTTTTCATGCCTGAAACACCGTTCTTTCTATTCCATAGCTGTGTTTAACTGCTTGTGGGTATTCCCCATCACTGGCCTGAATTAAAACCTATTTTAAGCAGTGGGAATCCCTATATTCATTCCCAAACATTCCTGCATCAAGACTTGATTATCTTAACATCTAACCCTTCTTTAAGTCTTAGGGAACCCAGTAAAACTTTTAAGATAAAGAGCTGTAAAAATGTCATCATTCTTGTATTACAAAAAAACCCACTTTATCAACACTACTATTAGGTTGGGTGTTTCTGTTAATTTTTAAAATTATATTTTCCCTTTAAACGGTGTCCTCACTACCTGTTGTTTACTTGCATAAGTCTCACACTGTGTCACACTGTGACATTTTTTTCTCTAGCTCCTCATAACTTCTTTCATATCTTGTGTGAGAAAAAGTGACCAGAACACTCAGTCCCAAACAG
Organism: Rhipidura dahli; assembly: GCA_013399225.1. Classification (NCBI taxonomy): domain Eukaryota; kingdom Metazoa; phylum Chordata; class Aves; order Passeriformes; family Rhipiduridae; genus Rhipidura; species Rhipidura dahli. Next base: position 159,139 of record VXAC01003219.1, on the reverse strand, counting down.
AAATGCTGCTTTATATTATGCAATTGCAGCACTGCTATTACTTTTCTTCCCTTTTTATTAATCTTCATATATGCCTCATATTCAGTAAAGATGAGTGCTCAGTGTTTTACAAACCTCATTTTCCTATTGTTGCTGCTGAATATAGAATACCTGGAACTTGTGCTGGTACAGAGCATGACAGACAGCAGGCTATACACAAATGACAAAAAATTGGAACAGTGAGTGGAGCAAACAGAACAACACTTGTATTTAAGTTTCACAATCAGGTGTGACCTTGCTGAGAAGTTTAGGAAAATGCTACTCCCGAAGCAAGAACAGAAGTGATTCAAGCAGCAAAGCACTGTGCCAGAAATGTAGGTGACAGAGGAAGGAAGAGCTGTTTATTCCCTGGGCTCCTTCCAGGCTTTTTTTCTTTCTCTGCAGTTAGGAGGATGCTAAGTAAGTGTGAATTTGATTACTGCTTGTGGAAAGGAAACTGCACCCTGAGAAGACTATGGGTTAGTATAGAGAAGAAAATATTTCTTTATAGTTATATAACCACACATGGCAAAATACAGATTTTTTAAAAATGCTTTTTACCTTTTTTCTTGTATGGAGGAGCTCTGTTCATCCTCTCATAACATTTGAACTGCGAATCTATTATCTTCTGTCGTATGACTGAATTTTCAGTTACTACAGGCTCTAATGTAGGATCAGTATAATTTACAGTAGAAGAAAGACTTGGAACAATTCTCTGTATGGAAAGGAAAAGCTGTTAGTACAACTGAATAAACAAAGAGGATTAAATTAAAAAAAAAAAAAAAACCAAAACCAAAAAACAAGAGGAGCAGAAATTTCTATTATTCATTCTTTAAAGAATGAATTCTTTAAACTTGCACTACTTACAAAGTAAATGCTGAATTTTATTAGTTATCTCATTAAACCAGAAGATTTAAACCAAGCCATTTTTCTTGGCAAAGAGAGGATTATTAAAACCTTGACAAGGTCTTCAAAATCTTTTCATTTAATTTAGTGTCTGCAAGAAAATTTTCTATCTTCCCAAAGTTAAACCTATGTATTTCTGCTCACTTGTGCTGATTTCTCTCTAGACTGTGCAGACAAAATATCTCAGTGACACAGCCTTTGCTCTGAATGGATTATTTCTTGTTTTGTGTCACATGTCTTGACCTTCTGCAACAGTTAAGGTCATAGAAACACAGGGTAGAGTTTACACCTCGATACCTGACCTTAGCTTCTAGTTAAGCACCTAAGCAGACTCTCTAAATTTGATCACCTAAATAGAAAGGTCCTCTTTGATCTAGTGGCATCTTCTGAATTATCCCATTCTGAGCTGCCTGCAGATTAAAGAAAAGGATCATTGCCTCTGGAAGGCAAAAATCTCAGATAGAGAGGTCAGTTATGTTCTTTTGCATCCATTCATCCATCCATCCATTCATCCATCCATCTATCCCTCCTTCCCTCCCTCCCTCCCTTGTGCAGCTGAGGTGTGTGAGCAGAAATGTGTGGAGCTTTAGTTTGTTCTGTTTTGCCTCAATTCTGTGTCAGGACTCTTCTCTGATGGAAGGTGATAGTAAATGGTTAGTTCCTCTGCTTCCCCACGCAAAAACAATATTGCTGTAGCACTTTCCTAGCATGACTCTCTGTTTTCCCTTATATTAAATGGTACCAAAGCCATCATAGGCACATTCACACTCATTTGCAGGCTGCTTCAAAATCCAAGACTCTCATAAACATGCAAACTTGACCTTTTTAACAACAAATGCTAATACAGAGATCTTTAAGCATGCATTTGTAGTTGTTTGAACTGAAAGCATGACAGGTTTGAAAGTTCAAATATTGGCTTACTTCTTGCATTTTGTTCCTCCTTTTTTATTGCACATCCCAGGCAATTGTATTGCATCAATATGTTACTTTTTTCCCCATTTGCACACTAAAACACCTTGGTAAAATATTCAACAAAACCACAGTATACTTGACTTCATTGAAAAAGAAAGCCATTATTTTTATCCTGATATTTCTGTGCCAAACCATGTAAATTTAATCTTTCTACACTCTTATATCTAATAAATTATATTTTTCTAATCGAATCCAATCTAATCTCTTTTTACACAGACATTTTCAACAGTATACACCTGCTAGCTGGACACAGAGGCAGTCAATCTCATATTTAAGTAGGTGCTTGAAATAAAAGAGTAGGAATAAGAAGTAAAATATTTTTTGGCAGAGATAATTTTATATAAATTTTAGGTTTATGTATACATCTAGCCCTCCCCTCTTCCCCCGTCAAAGATATACTTGGACAATGAAGCCATTTGGAACATTTCTTCTGGCCATTCAAGTGAAAAATTAGGTGTCTAGAAAGTTAGAACAAGAAATGCAGAAGCAGAGCCAAACATCACAGATCCCTAACTTTTAAAAGACTAAGGGGAGCAGCTGGAGTCCCCAAGAATCATTTAAAATCCAGACAAGCAAAATCCTAAATCCAGCACAGGAAAGTGCAGATGAGGTTCTTCAGACACCCTCAGCTTTGCCTTAGCCCTCCACGTCCATATCCATGTCACAGGCTTTGGTGCCTCTCTGAAGTAATTAATTGCTGCTCCGTGCTAATTTTTCCCATTCTTATTCTGAGTAATACCTCAGTTCCAACTGTTTGTATTCAAGAGAGAAATAGCAGTTTCATCTCAGGAAGCTAGGAGGATTTCTGTGGCAATGCCTTTCTTCTTGACAATTTCTCTGTGATTCTGGGCCAGTTTGGGAACACATTCATGTGTGGGATGATGGTTTTGAGGTGTGAAATACAATTCAGACACTAAAGTCATCTTACAGAGAGTTTAACTACTTGCAGTGTGTGCATGGTGGTGGATAAATGTCCTGGATTGTGTACAAAATTATGTCAGAGTGCTCAACCATGTAACCAGGAGGTCCATTCTTCTGCCCCTGTACAAGGCAATCATGGCACAGCTGAAATTGCCAGCAAAAATTTCTACTGCTCACATTTAGGCCAGGAATTCACTCAGACAGATTAGAAATATGGATGAGTTGTGTCACTCAAGCTTATCAGTGGAAATCACTTAATGGCCTCCAGTAAAACAAAAGCGAGTTTGGCTAAAAATTGGGGTAATAATATTAGATTTACAGTTTTCTTTTAAATGACTTTTTTTTCCTTTTTTTTTTTTCTTTTTCTTTCTACTAGACACAATGACTCAGGTTTTCAAAGTTGATTGTCCAAAACATTTTCCAGGCACTTTTTATGCAATTGAATAGCTTGTGTGTGAAATCAAATTAAGGGGTTATACATAGGCATGCCACTGGTATTGTTCATCTGTGATATGCTCTTTAAATGCACTCTTTCCTTTGATTGCTATTACTCATTTCTGTTTGCCTAGATTTGAAGAGCTGGCCTTGGAAGCTTGAACACAATTTTCTTCTGCCTTAAAATAAGATTACCACTTCATCAGACTAATGAAATTTTAATTTTGTGGCTTGCTGGAGGTGGAGAAGTCATATCCCTGTTTGAAACATTGGGGTTGTCCACCACCCAGAATTTAAAGCCTGACTTCCCAAAGTCAGTCCAGTGGGCTGATGGTCCTGCCTTTATATACTTGCAGTTCACTCAGACAAGAATCTTGATGCAGTTTGTGATGTCAGATCTAATTATTTGTTTTAGTCTTCCTCACTCCTTACTGTGGGGGTCAGATAAAGGCAAATGGGGCAGGAAGATATCTCTGGGCCATTATTGTATTATCAGAAATAATCAGTGTTTGTATATGCTCTCATGGAGTTAATGATTAGGACTCATCTCTGCTACTGCATTTTAATTGTTATATCAATGTATTCTAGGAATTAAGACTTAAAACACATTTGTACCACAAAAAAAGCCAAGGTCAATTAATCTTCACCTGGTAACTGCCTACAAATATGGAACCTACAAAATATGGAACAAATTTTAAATGTTCAGAGTCCATTACTGCACATTAAAAAGCCATCCCATCCATTCACAAGATACTTCAGGTGTAAATATAAATGATGTTTATGCAATAACGGAATGCCTCATTCATTTATAAACATTCTTTATTAGGGAGAAATTAAAAATTCACAATAATCGATGTGATCATTGCCTGAAAATGCACTGAATTCTCCAGAAGAAAACAGTTTAAGTGATGTCCCATGCAGCAGTTTAGCAGCCGTACATATGATGTCACTCCTAAAAGTCCAAGTAAATGACGTCATACATACGACCACCAAGCCACCACGTGACAAATGACTGATATGAGAAAGTGAATTATCATTACAAAGAGAAATAACAGGCTGCTGAGAATGCTGAAGTTCACTTTATACCTAGAATGAATAAAGGATTCTGAGAAAGCAATTTGGCTTTATTATTAAACTATGCAGGAATGAAGAAACAGTGCCCTGGTTTCTGTAAGAGAAACTGCTGTTAACCTGTGCAAGATTGTGCCCATTTCTGCAAGAGAGAATCCAGATAAAGTAAGCATAAAATTATTTCACTTTTTTTCCCACAAACTATTGGATATGATGAACAAGCATTCCCAAATATTTTTCTTCTGCCATCAAAGAACTTGCAGGACACTAACAGGACCTATACATGACATTTAGGCAAAGAAGGCATTTGTTGCTGTCTTTGCAGCTGTCCTTTTCTTTTTCCCTCCTTCCACTAAATATAGTAATTTAGCAACAATTATTGGTGAGCTCAGACTAGGAGAAATTCTGGATGCTCTAACTGTTTGTTATTGATTTTAACAGCTCAAACATTCACTTGGTATAATTCTTTTAAAACTGCTGTGTGCAGTCATAACTTTGTGGATCACTTAACTCCGCTTCTTCAATATGTCACATTTTAGAGCAAGAGCTCAGCATGATTTAGACGAGTTGCATATCCTCTCATATCTTGATGATGTTTGAACTACTTTTCACAACTGCTAGTGCTGGAACAGATAAGCAAACAACTGTGATACCTTAGGAAGGTCATTACCACACGATATCCAGTAAACATAATCATTTGTATCCATCACAAGTGTGCTAGCAGGCAGCAGGCAAATTCTTCAGGGAAATACTACAACATGACATGTTTTACTTAATCACTAAATGTTAGAATTTTCCCATACTCTCCTGCTGTTGGAGCAGGATGGTAATTATCTCAGTGAGATCCCATATGACTAACATGGCAGATTTTGGCAACTGTTTAAACAAGCATGAGACTGTCAGGTGTGGGAGGTCCAGCCCTAGCCTTTGCCACCACCTCCTGCTCCAGCTCCACCTCCAGTGTAGGAGGCTCCTCCCTGGGGGAGGACTCAGTAGGCAGGACCAGGGTCTGTGACCCACCTTTCCTTCCAGGAGGAAGGCGTGCCCAGGGCTCTGGGCTGACCCACCCTTCCAGAAGATTCTGTTCTACTCAATGGTTCATTGGTTATTGCTTATTGTCCCCTCCCCTCAAGTGTTTTAATTGCACCCTGAACCCTTGTACCCTCCCATTACCCCATATCCCATTGGTTGTTCCCCCAGCTCCTCCCAGTTTTCCCTCCCTTTTAACAGGCTGCACACCTCCGAATCCTCGGAGTTCTGCCTGTATTTGCCTCTTTCCTGAATCCTTTCACCTATCCCTGCATAAAAGGAGGTCAGGGGGAGAACCTCTCTTCAGCCCCTTTGCCTCCTTGCCTTATTTCTCACCCCTGACCATCTCATCTCAGTGTGAGCCACCCAGCAGAGCCCTGAGACCTCTGCGCCCAGAGTGAGCTCTCAGGCTTTGGGAGGTCCGTGCCTGGGTTGAGGGTGACCAGACTGCCAGGCTCATTGCAACAGTCAGGCACTGTAGATGAAGACAAGGCTGTTGCAATGAAAAGCAAGTCACAAATCTTACAGTCCTTTTCCATTCTCACAAGATTCGCTTACATGAAGAAGCTTTACTTGCGTGTTACCCTGATGAAAACTCTGGGCTAGTCCAGAATATTTAATGGATATTTGCTTTCAGCCCTGATTACCATCTTGTGAGAGGCCTCTTTACTGCAATCAGCTGCATAGCAACAGCCTTGTCGAAGATGTAGTCAAAATGTTCTGATCATACCTGAAACTGGGTGAATAGAACAGAATACAGCATTTCTATTTCTTGGGAAACCACGAGCCGCTTGAGTCTCAAATTCTCACACTAGTTCTTACCACCTTAAAATATCAGCAGTTTGCTTTCCAGAGCTTCCCTCACTTGAGAACAGCTTCAGAACTTGGGAGCACACATATTTACAGTGCGAAGCAACCCATAGTTACACAGGGAAGTGTGCATGCAGAACAACAGCTTCCAAAGGCATGTTCTCAGGTGATGAGACCCAGGGGGATCTCACCATCCAAGGCTAGGGAGGACCCTGGGCTCTCAGTTAGCAAGAAGGCTTGGAAGAAGAAAGACAAAGGAGGCTGTGACAGATCTTCAGCACTCTTCTTGCCCATGGGAGGTCTGCTGTGGACCAGCTGCTGGAAGGGATGCTGTCTAAGCAGGAAAAGGCTTGTTCTCACAGTACCTGCACAAGTATGTCTTTCAGAGATGCACAGTGAGAGCCGCTGAGCTGGGCAGGAGCAGGAGCCCAGCAGGAGCCCAGGAGTTGGTGGCCACACCACCCCACCAGTGCATGTTGTCCTGCCAGCTGTGAGGCTCAAACAGGTGCACCATGGGCAGCTCCCCCATCACAGTGGCAAATGCTTTGCTAAGGGGCTCTGGAGGCTTGAACCTACTGTACCACAGCTGTATTCCAAAATACACCAGTTTGTGCAGTTACCGAAAATTACATTCAGGTTTTCATTGAATTAATTTTCAATGTTTCATGAGCAGGAATTATTCACAAGCCTTTCAGGAGCTGGAAAGAAGTACCAGACTCTGCATAGCTTTATGACTGAGGCTTGGTAACAATTTGACAGATTTGGTCTTAATGAACATGTACAATTTTTTTTCAGCTCAAAATAAATTTATTTTAAAATTCAGTATTGGTCTAGTGGGGCTAATTGAAAATAGTATGGCCTCCATCTGCAGCACTTGTTTAGTTGTTAATATGCACATTGTGGTTGGCTCAGGACACAAAATGGGAGTATATGGGAAAAAGTGCTTCTTCAGTCCTCATTTCCAGGGCCATTTGTAGGCACAGTTCTTATTTGACAAAATAAAGCAGAGAACACACATCTCCTCTCAGTATCCTGAAAAACTGATTGGTCCCACAGGTAAGAGACTCATACTTCTTTCTTCTTCCTCATTCTCAGCAGTTTGATGCTGCTGGGCACACTGTGCTGATGCTCCATCCTTCTTGTGAAGAGAAATGTGCACTGAGGAGAGGAACTAATTGCTTCAGCATACAGGGGCTCACGTATTTGAGGAAACAAATCTCAGTCGCATTCTGTGGCTCTCAATGATTGCCAAAAACTAGAGAGCATCAGGTATAAAGTGAACTAAGACATGATGAACAGTTTAATTTTCTAATGAAATTCCCTTTGAATTGTAGAGGGCTATCTGGTGATGCACTATCGTGCATCCAAAATCAAGGGAATCCATCAAAGAGGAAGTCAATAAGGAGTTGCTTTTATTTCTAAATTAGGTTTTGTAAAACCTAATTTTGTAAACTTCATGTTTTGTTTGGAAAAGACGAGTTGTTATGGATCTGTACATGGAAGTGCTATTTATTCTATGCAAAAAATTACCTACATAAAAGAGGTGGTTTTTATCAGAAGGTAGCAAACCCCCTTGGTGACAAGTCTAAAGGAGGTGGTGGGCAGGGAATGTCTGTGCACACCAAGTAAGTAGGGTCTGTGACAAAACGCTGAAGGAGAGATACGAGATGAATCTGAGGAAATGTTCTGCAAAGCACCAACACTCTATGGAGGGCTGGGTGTGCTCCAACACTGAGATTGTGTTGGGGACTCACAGCTACCCTAGGAGATGAGATTTCAGGTAAAAGTCTCCCCTACTGGGTGACCACCACAGGGGAACCACCAGCACCTGCAGTGGGACAAATGGCACAAACAGAGAGCCTGGAGACCAGAGGAGAAAACAAGGACCATGAAAGGCTGTGTTGCTTTGCAACAGCTTGCAGTAACCACCTGAGAGTACAGGTCACAAATGAGAGTATGACAGAAAACCATCAAAGTCATCAAAGAAGGGAGATCTAGAGGATGCCTTGTGGGGTGGGTAGAGGAGAGGGATGGGAGATCATTCCTGCCTGTGTCACAAATTATTTTAATTACTGTATTTTCCTCAGCCTCAGACAGTGGCTGACATCTCACAGTTCTTGGAACAAAGGAGTGATTTGAAGAACCAACAGAAGTGGGAACAGTCATTTTGAAAGAGAGGCACCCTTTACTCATTACAAATTATAAATAAAATTCAAAAAATGAATGTTTTATACTGTCTATAGATAGGGAAATTTCTGGAAAAATGACTGAGGCAAAATATTTTTCATATTTTATCTAACAGCAGTATTCTGGATAAATTTCATGAAGAAAACAAAGCTTTTTTGCGGTCTAGTGCTGTGACTGTGGCTTTTTCCCTACCAAAAGGGAAATTAATCTAAGAGATGTCAAAGTAGAGCACAGTAGGCCCACTGTAGTAGGCAAAGAAGGCACAGAGAGATTGGAAGAGTGAAAATGTAAGGAAATTTGTGCTTAAATTATCCATTGAGGTCAGAATTTGAAGTGCCCTTTGGTGCAAAGATACTTGAAATGAATGCAGATGCAGATCTCACTGAAGAGTTTTTTAAAGAAATCCTAGCCCTGGAGTACTGCAGGGATGAGCACAGAACTAACATTGCACACATGCTGTCATGGGTTAGAGATTTAAAAGTTCTGGGGAGAAGAGGGCAAGGGTCAGTCCTTCAGGGCTGACCTACAAACCCATGCTGTAGGTTAAAGTACCTCAAGTGTTCAGAAGTACTCTTGACTGTTTTAGTTATCAGAATATTTACAGTCCTGTCACTTGACTGGGAGCAAAATAAACTGGGTCTGTTTCTTTTTTTGGCGTTCGCTTTTCATAGGATGAATTGCTGTTTTTTGTCAAGACCCCTATCAAGCTATGCAGATCAGATGGGATTCAAACTAGAAGGAAGCTGGTTTGTCTCAGGCTCTTTGTTATAGACATCTCTGACTGTGGGTGATTTCCTAGCCAGTGCATTGTCACATGCACCCTTGCAGGATAAGTAGAACAGCCACCACAAATGGTCACAAATGCCAGAATACTCCAATTTACCTCAGGGTAGAACACTTCTGTCGAGCATGGAGAGGATTCCTCAATTCTAATTCTGGAAAGATTCTTTTGGGACCAAGTTAGCAGAAATGTATTAAATTTCTTCAATTCTTTTCTCCTGCTCTTCAGCTCTTCTCCGCTTTGATGGAGGATCCTAATCCTGAACCATGAATTCAGTATTTTACTGACGTAATGTGTTCTTTGCTGTTCTCCTGGGTTCTCCATGATCTCATTTAATTGTTTTCTTTTTACCTCTTTCTAGCCACCATTCTCTTACTATTCTCTACTTTCCTATCCTTCTTTTTATGTATATAAATGTAAGTGGCAAACAGTACTAGGGACAAGTTATGCTAGGCTGAGAGGAGAGACACAACCCAGTGAGTAAACCAGGGAGAGCAGTCGCTTACGGTCTCCAACATATCTTCTACAACATGGGAGTTGATGAGGAGATGCACAGAGATATTTCACATCCAGATATTGAAAGAGAAGATGAGAAGCAGAGGGGCAGGAGGACCTAACCAACAAAACACAAGAAGAAGAAAGCTTTCTTCAGGAACACAGAGATAGAGTTAGATGGGGAATAAGTTGGCAGCCATCATGCAAGTTACTCATACCACACCAGGGTAGTCAGGTGCCCGTTCCTGGTAGCAACATTCAGACATATGCTGATCATTCTGTAACTGAGGCTTTGGAAGTACTCTCAGTTCTGACTACTTGTAATGTCTATGATTTTATGATAATCATTAATAATTTGAGGTTTCACAAGTAGACATCAGCAAAAGGATTCAGTTTATGTGAGAGGTATTTCGTCAGGCAGAAATGAATTTACTACGTATTTAGAACCACAATTACTCAGCCATGTTTCATACATTAAAATAAATGTGATGTTGATATGAAACAGTTGAAAACAGCCTTTGAACTAAATAAACAGACTTTATACTGTTATTTTTCATTTCAGTTGATTTCCTAATAGCAGATCAACTACAAACAGTGAAAATCAATTGCTATTTAAATCAGTTTGTCTTACAGAACAACATTAAGGGCAGTTTTCAAACACACATGTTCCCATGTCACTGACATGTTGTAGCCTGTAAAACACAGAAATGAAAAGTCATATGCATAACCTTCTTCAGACTTGCAGTTCTGTTTCACCAAGAAATAATGTTTTCAAGTTCAAACATTTATTAGATAGTTTTATTAATCTCCTTTTGAAATTTACTGGTAAGGAAACTTTTCTTCACCTGTGCAGTATAACAAGTATAACTTGGTACTCGTTTTTCTTAACATCACCACAAGCTTAAATAAGGCTGGTGTCACAAGCAGTTCAGTTTTCTTGTACTTACAATTAGAAGGATGATGAGTAAGAAGCAACTCTGGGTTGTTTTTTTCATTGTGGAGTCTTCCTGGAGAGACACGTAGATGACCCTTCTGCAAATTAAACAACAAAAACAAAAGTAGTATTGGACTTCATCTGTTATGATAAATTCCTTGTCTTTGTGTATGAGCATCTTTTTAGACTTAGAGTGGACTCTGTGCATGGTTATTTGAGCACTCCCAGCCTTACATATACTCAAGGTTGATCTAACTGGAGGTTGGTATGCTTTAAATTTGTTCTCTTCTGTGAATCTCTGGTGGGAGTACAGATGACATGGGGTACAGCTCCATCTCACTGTGTCAGCAGCAGCAGGTCTGTGTTAAGTCCTGTGTCTTTGCCAGCTGAGGCTACCTTTGTTGTCCTTTTTCACCTGCTTCTAACCTAATACAGAGCTGCAGACCTGTGAACAATCCGAGTATTTTAAACCTGACCTACAAAACCCAGAGAGATACAGTTTGCAGATAAGTGTAATAGCAGCTCAAAACTTGTATTTGTGGAGCTAGGGACAGCCAGAGTTGGAGCAGTCTCTAGCCAGGTGAACAAGCATGTGTGGCAGGAAAAGAGATGCTGGGAACAATGCTGTGGGGTTACACACTCCATGATGCAGTGGGGTGGCTGGGCTGTGGATAGACACACAGCAGTGTGAGCCTCAGGCCTCGAACACAGCTTCTTCAGCACAGTGCTGGAGGGGCAGAGCATGGACATGACTCCACAGGTTTGAAGGGAACTGGAGCAGCAACTTTCTTGGTTTCATGTTTTTTTCCAACATCATCCGTCCTGTCTGGGAAAAATATCCAGGGGCTGTCAGGTATAATCCTATTCCCTCACAGCTGTGGGAGTTCAAGCAAGCAAAGCTCTTTGCATTAACACATCATTTTAAGTTTTATTAAAATGTAAAGTCTGCACTAAAGTGAGAAATGCAGCTTTTGTCACAGCAAACTGTGCCTTCTGATGTCTCACAGACCACTTGTGGTGTATGTGCTGAGCAGCCTGTGGCTGTGATCACCTTCAGTTGCAGTAACATAGGGAGCACTCACACACCTTCATTTCTCAGACAGCTTAAAAATTAGAAGTTAGGTGTTTTTCTACCTGGCCAAACAATCCTTTGAGCACCCTACACATTTGAAACCCATAAACTGAACGGGATAAAGCACAGGAACTTGGATGCTTAGTCTAGTTGACACATAGTGAACAGCACAATCACTTGCGTAACATTTGCCTCAGCATCAACATTGTAACAGCTTTTCTCGTCTTTGAATGGTCTGGAAGGTCACCCATTTTCAGAGGGGCAGTGAAATATTGTTCTCATCTAAAGCAGAACTATATAATGTCAAAATGTAATAGAGGTGTGGCACTTGCACTTCAGTGTTACACATGTGATCCAGTGGGATCGTTGCAGTTGTGTCACTGAGATGTAAAACAAAGTGATGGCAAAAGAGGGTTCAGAGGATTTATCTCTACTAAGAAGTAGTCTTATTATTTTCTGAATCTTGCCAGAACCATTCTGCTATGACAGAGGCAATGCATCATGCATATGATACAGAAATAATATGTAATTACACTGCGAGCTACAAACTTGCTTTAGATTATCGGTGGTAGACAACTCAGCTGAAGCAAAAAATGAATAGCTGGATCAGAGAAAAATGCCTGGAACTGTCTGCATGTTTTCCAGGCTCTTCCCTGCAGTCTGAATTGGTTCAAACTGACAGTAAAGACTAAAGAAGATCACATGAACAGTGGCCCTTGGACAGCTGTACAGTGAGCAGACACACAGACACGACTGCAGTGTTCATCCAGTTGCACACTGAACTGCAAGGGGTTCTGCAGTGTGGTGTAAAGCCAGGCTGGTGGCTGCCTCTGCTCCTGTAAGCCTCCTCACTTGTGCTGCATCTGTAGTGATTTAGTATCCAGTGGGCATGTGTTTGCCTTACAAACTGTCAACAGCTTTAAAATACACAACAGTTTCTACAGATGGCACTGAGATTAACACAATATTGTGACCCGGAAAGCATAAGCAAATTCAGTATCAGCTGAATTTATCTGCTGTATGTCTGCTCTTCCTGAACTTTATACCAAGTGTGCCTGCAGCACCATGTTGGGTTACAGCTATAGATGCAGTTAAACTTTATTCTCATGAGATTTTGTGAACATTTTTTATTTTGTACTGAGATATTTAAAACGTTTCTTGCGCTCGTCTCTGCTAATTAAAAAAACTCATCTGTAAAATATTTAACACATTATTTTCCCCATGTTAAGTGAATTTACTGCACTATATGATACTACAGATGAGTAAATGAGTAAGAACTATTTCCCCACTCTGAATTTTGCTAGTCTATTTATTTCTAGTAATTTTTTCTTTCAGCCAGCTGTAACCACAGGAATGGCTGACATGCCAGATAAAATCCAGCACCTTTTTTGTCTTGCTCTTTCACAGAAGTCTTTTCCAATGGCAAAAACTTCAAGAATTGCTGAACGACAACATTTTAACAATCAAACTATAAAGCACCTGACTAAGAAGAGGGTTTTTTTCACTTTAACCACGAGACTGGCCCATAATGCTACAGCAGACTTAGGCTGGCATCAGTACTGGATCAAGGATTATGATCTCATTGAAATTAAAAGGTACATGCAAATACAAAGTGTTGGTCAGTAGGCAGGGCAGAAACAACAAGGAGGCAGAAAGATTCACACAAGGGGAACCCCAGGTGGTGGACTATATCAGCCTCCAGACAAGGAAACAAACCAGCATCTCCATGGCTCTGCCCCCATCTCCTGTGCTCCAGGTTCAGGTGTGACATGCCAGGAAAGCTGGGAGGTACGAAGCAGTGTGCCCAAGTGCCTGCTGGTTTGGGTCTTTCGTGCTGGAACTATCGCTTTTTTACATGGACACTTTAATTATTCTGCTCTGATAAAACTGCAATGCCATCTTTTACAATACTGCTGAGGAAATGGTTTTAAAAATGGCTCTCAAAATATGACTTTGAGGAATTGTGGCCAAGTACAGAGATGTGATGCAAAAACCTCTTTCTCAGTGTGTTTATTATGTGTGAAACTTCACTTTGCAACCTCCCTATTTAGGCTGCAAGTTCCTTAGAGAGCTTCCTTTCCTCCCATGCAGTTTTCTCAGGTTGACTAGTTGGGTACACACCTCAGACCCCAAGGTCTCTGTGTCTTCTTATCTAGATAAGGCTTGCAGACTCTCCACTCAGCACAGAAGGCACCAGCCTGCTCTGCCTGCATTAACACTGGGCTGGGAAACACCAGGCAGCCACATCTAAGCAAGGCACAGGCAAGCCAGCAGATTCTGCTGCTGAGTGTTTTAAGAGTTTGAATCCAGGGAGGAGGTTGCAGGTCTGTTTGTGTAGCCAAATATGCAGATAGTTTTGAGGAAAGTATTAAATTTATTCCCTCAGTCCCAGTGGGACATTTTACCCCTGGGTTCCTAATTTAGACTGCTGCTTTGGGCTAGGAATGAGCCGTACATCACCCTTCTACAGTCCCAGGTCTTGTGCTGACCAGCACTGTAGTGATAGCCCCATCAGGCAGAGGAAATGCCATGAGTTTAATCCCCACACCTGAGGTGGGAGTAGAGCCACTCCCTCCTATTTCCCCAGCACATTCTCCAGCCATTGGCCAGCAATAGTCTTGAAATGGTTTAACTGGCACCAGGGCCTTCTGGCATTTCCAGTAGAAATGGTGAGCTCTGCTCAGTTATTTCTCATGTGCCAGAAAATTGGTGACTATCAGTTCCAGGCAGGGACAGGTCTCCTTACAGAATCTAGTCAAGTGTCCAGGAAGATGAGGCAAGGCAGAAGATGTATCTACTGTGTCCTACTCCTGTGTTCCCTATGGCTTACCTTTGCACAGTGTATAGTGTAACCTTCCTTTTCATGTGGGAATCCCCTGAGAAATAAAAATTCCAAATACTCAGTTTCTGGTGTCAGGCACATAAAAACATCGTGACATGAAAATTGCAGGACACCTGCTGCTTATCTCATTCTTTTTGGGAGTCTTGGAGACCCAATTGTTCAGTTGTGTGATGACTACTCAGTTGTTATTGTAGCAGATCACAGTTTTCATTAGCTTGCCTGGTGGAGATTGTGAACTGCATCTCAAGTGTGTACTGTGTTAACAAACTGAAACAATCAGCCCTGGCAAACAGGCAATTTCAGAATTACATAGAGCAAATGACCAAATAATTCTACTTTATTGATTCATTTGGATTACGTGGGAGCCACAATTCTTGATGCTTCATTTTTCCATTGAAAACCAGTCAACCAAATGGGCTTATTTTACCTCAGATTTCCCTTTAACCAAATACTTTGCAATAAACTGGACAAAAATAGAAAGAAAGTATCTACAAATTTGTCTGTGTCTATTTTTAAGGTAATCACAAAGTTTTGAAAGCCCTCACATTACATATCTGAGCAGCCAATGTGATCATACACGCCAGAGAGAAAACTGAAGATGGTCGTTCTTAGACTGGGTAATATGACAGAGACAAGTATACTTTGAAAGAGCCACAATATCCAGAAGGTTTTCAGAAAGGCTGAACATTTTATGAAATAAAAGATAGTAAAGCCTCAAAGGAGTTAGAGGAGCTAACTAGCAGGATTCCTTCCACCTGCCAGGGCATAACATAGGAGGTGAGTGCTGAGGTGAGGCTGAGCACTGGTACAAATCCCATTTGTGTCACATGTAGGTAGGGATGGGTGTAGAACTCCTTCATCCTCCAGTGACTGTAAATTGGTGATGCTTACTGCGTCTTAGTAGCCAAAAAAAACCCAGTAGCAAAAAAAAAAAAAAAAAAAAAAACAAAAAAAAAAAAAAAAAAAACCCAAAAAAACCAAAAAAAAAAAAAAAACCAAAACAAAAAACAAACAAACCCAAAAAAACCCAACAGCAAAAAATCTCCTACTTCTTCAGTCCTTAGGAAGCCATTGTTAATGTCCCTTTTGGCTATTGGACAAGGGGTTTTATGAGGTTGCAAATAAAAGCAAAGAAAATTTCAGGAAGAGATACTACCAAAGTATTTGAGGGGATTTGCTGGCAGACAAAGTTTGGAATACTTACACAAACTGGACTGTGTAATTAGTTTCAAAAAACTTAGTTTTAATATTTTTCAAATGTCTTCTATGAAGTATTTTAGCCGAAAATGTTAACAGGATTTTGTGAAGAGTCTCATACCAAGCAATTCTAGAGTTCGGCATCTACAGGATGCTCTCTACCTTGCATTTCTCTGAATCTGGCAAAATCATTCTGTTTCACCCAGAAATAGTGCCTGAGGGACAAGGTTTTATGCCTCTCCATCACAGGCTCCAGTGATACAAATAGAGGTTAAAGGAATGGAGTTTAGAGATGGAGGAGATGGTGAGTAACAGCAGCACATCTGCCCCTATATAGATCAATGTAAGTTTTTGTATAATTGAAATCAAAAGAAAATCGACTTCTGTGCTTTGCAGTGAAAGAAGCAACAACACATGCAATTACACTTTTACTTCAGCCATAATGCAGTACACAGTGGGTCACACTGTGACTCTGGAAAATGAGTCCATTGCCTTCTATCACTCTTCAAAGGTTACACTCTTGAAATAATCTCACTTTTACAGAACACTGATTGCTCACATAAGAATTACATCAGGCTCTCAGCACACATCAAATTATCATAGAGTGGTTTGGGCTGGAAGTGACCTTTAAATATCATCTAGTTCAAACCCCCTCTGCCATGGGAAGGAACTCCTTCCACTAGATTAAGTTGCTCAGGGCCCCATCCAGCTTGGTTTTGAACACCTTGGGGAATGGGGTATCCACAATTTCTGGGCAACATATTCCAGGGTTTCATCTCCCTCACAGTAAAAAAATATTCCTAATATGCAATCAAAATCTACCTTTTTTCAATTCCAAACCATTGATCTTTTCCTGTGATTATAGACCCTGGTAAATTTGTTTGTCCCCATCTTCCTTTTAAGACCCTGTTAGCTACTGAAAGGCTACAGTAAGGTCTCCCTGGAGCTTTCTCTCCTCCAGGGTGAACACCCCCAGCTCTCTCAGTTTGTCTTCTTAGGAGACAACTCCAGCCCTCTGATCCTCTTCGTAGCCTCCTCTGGACTCATTCTAACAGATCCACATCCTTCCAACATTGTGGCCCCCAGAGCTGGATGCAGCACTGCAGGTGGGGTCTCACCAGAGCGAGCAGAGGGGCAGAATCCCCTCCCTCAATCTACTTGCCATGCTGCTTTTGACACAGCCCAGGATACAATTGTCATGTCACCATGTTCATACTCGATGGTGAAGAGTTTAATTTTTTTTAGTTCTTACAATCAAATCTGAAATGCTGAAGTTAAATGCAAACCTTATATTTCTGAAGGAGCACTCAGGATTTTACTAGCCCTGCTTTCAGTAATGGATAGCAAGATAAAACCAGCAATATTTTAAAAAATGTACTAAGTACCAGTAAGTGTTACCATGTTAAAGTCAAATATTTCCAATCTGTAGAACAAGGAAGCAGAAACGAAGAGGAAGCTGTGTGACAAAGCAGAGGAATAAAATCTATAGCAGAGCATTCCTGCTTTACTCAGTGCTCAGACAGTGGGGCCAAGTGAGGCAGCTTTGGCCACTGGTCCACCATTCAGCAGATGAAAGTAACCACACTGCAGGAATGCCCAGTTCATTACTGAACATTCCTCCAAGCAGAACCCTTCCCTGCCATTTTGCTACATCATTATGAATCTCTGGTTGAGCATGTCACACAGCAGCACAGTGTAATTTAAGCCTCTTAGATCCAGCTGTGAAAGGTCTTTTCAAAAATGCTTGCAATTTTTGGAGGACTTTGCAGCAATGCTTGTACAATAAGCAAATATGCAATTATCTGTTCTTGGAGACAGTGCAGCTTGGACACAGCCAAAAGCTTGGGATGAATACTCCCCTGCTGTGAGACAAAGATTTCAAAAGAATTGCATACATTCATGTAAGACTAAAATCTTTTACATAGCCTGCAAAATTAAGGCAGAAATTTAGAATTATTCTTTCTATATACAATTTTTTTTGACAGAGAATACAGTTTTGACATTCCTTATCACCTGCAAAATAACCTCTGTGGGTAAGATTAATAATATCAGTGTAATTTACATGGAGAATTGTGAGGATAGAGCTAAATATACATTGCTAAAGAAACTGAAACATGCTGCACAGCTTCAGTCAAAACTGAGTCAAGGAGAAAGACCGTATCCATGGTTGCCTTGTAATTTTAACTGAAGCAGAATCCCAACAGCACTGTACATACAGCCTAGATCTTATACACCAAACATGCCTGTCAATGTATTGAAAAACACTCTAACAAATACTTGAGTTTAGCAGAGCAAGAATATAATGACAAGGGGGACATGGATGGACTTTGGAAGCACACATACAGAGGTAGGGAGAAGCAAGAAAAACTGCAGAATTAGAGTTGAATGTTAGGTAATTTTTCCAATTACCAAATTCTTTATCATGCTAGAAAACTCTTCATATAATTGGATGAATGTAACCTCATATATGACATTCTTCACTTTTGGATCAATACTTGTTTTAGTCAATACTTTGTCGATTCCATGTATTAAGTTTTTTGTTAAAAATTTTTCTTTTGGTTGCAGCACATACTGGAAAGAAAAATAATCATTTAATATTTATTTGCTGCCAGTTCCCTCTTGATATTCCATTCAATCCTTCCCCAGACAAACTCCTACCTTTTTTTCCTCCTAACCGTACATTTCTATAAGTTATTTGAAGTAATTGAATATTACGTGGAGTTGGCAAAAAAACAAGAAAAATATTATAATTTCTTATTATGTCAATGTTTTTATATAAGTCATATAAATTGTGAAAAATCCTGTGA
Organism: Rhipidura dahli; assembly: GCA_013399225.1. Taxonomy (NCBI): domain Eukaryota; kingdom Metazoa; phylum Chordata; class Aves; order Passeriformes; family Rhipiduridae; genus Rhipidura; species Rhipidura dahli. Next base: position 140,662 of record VXAC01003219.1, on the reverse strand, counting down.
GTAGATTGTTTTAAATCAAATGCATATGACATATATTTAAAGCATTTTTTCCCACTTGGCAGAATAGCCCATGTTACAGCTGGTTGTAGGTTTCAATTCTACCTCAACAAATATGAGCCTGTGTGGAAATAATGCATTTTTTTTGAATCTGGTTCTAATTTTATGGTAGTTTTGTTAATAGTGAATAAAAATCTTGATTTTGATTTGAGGTCGGGGTACATCATTGTTGATCTCTAAGGGTTGTATCTAAGGTATAATTTTAGAGTATTTTAAATTTCTTAATTGGAGAGGAGTTTTGGGACATGCAAACCCTCTTGTGACAGTCTCTGGAGAAGGCTTTGTATGCCTGAGGTCTCAGCTAACATTCACAGATACACCAGTTGGTTTACCTAAAGAATTTTTACCTCTGCTGATCTTGCTTTACCTGTGCTCTTAAATTATTGTATCTACTGCAACTCTGGTAGTTCTGTATCACACCCACCATACAACAAATGGAAAAGTGCCCCAGAGCTGTCACTGCATTTTAAACTATTTTTACAGCTAATCTAAAAATGAAAAAAGATACAATAATGTAGTCATTGATGGGGATATAAGGAAAGATGGGTGAGTCAGTAAAAATAAAATTATGTGCATCAGTTGTTACAGATTATTTGAATATCACAGCTGTAGTGCTTGGATATTGTGTTGTCCCTGTCAGGAATTATGGCACCATTACAATAAAAGGTTAAATTGAATGTAACAGTCTACATTTCCAGTTTCAATTAGGGCAAAATCTACACATTTCTCACTAAGGCATTATACATTCATTTCACAAGTTCAACAGGGCAATTTGCATATAGTAAATTACTATGAACTGACATTTTCCCAATAAGTAACTAACAGCCACTGTGGAAGGCTTCCAGACTAACATACATGAAGAGATGTACTTTCAGTGATAACTAGTGAGGTGAGGTTCACAGTGCTTAGGACAAAATAAAGGGTAAAATGGGTCTTGGCCAAGACCTGCAGAGAGAAGGTTAGTGTTTTCTTCATGGTTCCTCTTTTTATCTGCAAATTAGAGTGTATTAATGAGAGATGCAGATGAGGGAATGGGAATCACCTGAACAGTGAGACAAGTTATTACTGGTGTAACTCATATGCTCCAAGAAAAAATTTATAAAAAGCCTTGGTTCTTTGTCCTAAGCATCCTTCCAGGCTTGCAGCCTGGAGTCCAGGATTCATCCAAGTGTCCCAAAAGAACAGCTGAATCCAGATGAGACACAATGTGTTTGCAGGAAAACAAGACAAGGAGATGACTAAAATAGATGGTGGCTGAAACACGTGAATGTGCCTTGTGAGCTGAAAGGTTGGTCATTAGCCACTACCAACATTAACAGTGACCTTTCAGGGACGTCAGTGCCAACAGAATCTCTGGTGACCCCTTCCTCTGCTTATAAATATTATTAGCAGAAGAGTTTTCATAACCACTTGTGGGGCTCAGAGTCTCAGCAATACCTTCCATAGATCCTAAATACATGTGGTTATGGATGACCAACCACTTATCACAGAAGCTTCATTGGAACCCAAGTATTCAGCTCCATGGAAAGCCAGCTTTCCAGCTTTTCTGGCAGATCAGTAGTGGATGAATTGTCAAAGAAAAAAAAACAAAAAGGTGAAGCATGAGAAAGCCAGTACAAAGGAGAAAAAAGCTCTTTCATTACAACCCTCCCAGCCAGGAAGAGCAGAGCACAGTCTTTGGATCTGTAAGTCTCTGCATCTTTCTGCTAAGATGAGCTATCATGAATAAGTTCTTGAGAAGTTAGTGAAGCTTTGATTGTATTAAGCTTCGCTTGTATTAAGCTTCTTTTATTGAAGATCTCCCTATCCTGCCTTCTGAGGACAACAATGAGAGTTTGTGAGGCTCACAGATTACAGGCTGACATTTTGCTTTTGCTGCCCACTATGCTGGGGGCAAGCTCAGAGCCAGATCCTCCAAAGTGTCAAGGTTCTTCCTGCCTTCAGCTGAGCTACCCTTCTGTGAACCCTGGCTTTTTCTTCTTCCATTACACATGTTGAGTGGAGCTCTGAGGCAGCACTGGGAAGTTAACATACACACCTTGAAAAGGAAAATGGTGTAACATCAAAATGATTTATTGTCACTTACCTTGGCTCCTCAGAGCCCGTTAAATGGTAGACTGATTTTTTTTTTATTAGCCTCCCAGCAATGTCACTGTCCCATTTGATATTGCTGTTATTATTTTAAAGTTAATTTTGTTATCTTTTCATGTGTTATTTTGGATGTGACAGTCTAGTCAGACAAATAATGTGCAGCCTAATTTTGTGCTGGACAGGGCACCAATGGGGAGCAGGGCCTCTCCAAGGCATCTTGTTACTCAGGGCCAGTGAGACAGGCTGTGGGTAAAGCATCGTGTGGTCTGGCTCCCACCTGCTCCACTGTTAGCACTGGAAGCCGCAGGGGCCACTGCAGTTCTCCAGCAAATCAGTCAAAGTCCAATTACCACCACTTATAACATATTTCTTAAGGATGCCAAAACTAACTCCAAGCACTTCCTTATGCCAAGGTTTGCTTTCAGTAAAGTCCTGATATACACTGCTTTAGAAGGGTTTTATTTTTCTGGGACAGATGAAATTAATTTCTGGCTCCACTACCCAAAGAATTATGAACCAACCCCGGAATGACATCTGAAGTCATTGAGGACAAGACTCCAAGTTTCAAGTCAGCTGAAAATATAGAGTCAATTTTCCTTTCTGAGCACATTCCAGACCCGTGCAGGTGCCAGGGGGCTGTTCTTAGTTTAACCTATGGAGTTGGAACTTGGATGCTTGTGTAACAGCTAGGCTTAGGGTTTCCCCAAATTTTCCTACCAAACCTAGCTGCAGAGACAAAGGATAATCTGGATCACAAATGATAAAGTTAAACAAGAAAATAAATGCAGCAATGCAGCAGCCTATTTGTAAGTCTTTTCAAAATAAACCCTGGGCAGTAGTCTGTCATTCCAGCAAGATTTTTCCTGTTACACCATAGGTTGCCAACTTCAGAATTTATTTCACTGGCAATATATTAAAAGACCTGAAACTTTGAACTCTCTGTGATGTTAAAAACTTCAAATATCCATCCATGATCTAAAGCTTCATGTGGAAAAATAATAGATGGTCTCATCCATAAATTACATTGCCAGACAAAGTGCCTTCGTATGGAAAGTACTTTATATAGCAGATAGAGGGGAAAAAAAAAAAAAGGGAAGCATATTTGGAGGAGTACTGAGATCCAGAAAAGATTTCTGATGGCTCTGGAAAGAAGTCAGAACAGTCTTTTCAACAGCAGCTACGGCTGACCTTGCCTGACATCTTGACTCACTCATTGAATCCAAAAGGGCGTGTGTGTGTGTGTGTGTGTGTGTGTAAGTTTCTGCATCTCAAGATGTAGGGAATTTAGCACAGCCTGGCTCTTGCAAGATCTGTAGAGATTATGTCCTGAGGCCTTTTGCCCCTCTAGTGTTTATTTGGCCTTCTGGCAGTGGAAAGAGCTCAGGCTTTTACTTGCTTAAAAGTAACTTGGAGCTATTGCTAAAGCTTGCCAAGTATTCATCCTGATGAAGCACTTGACCTTTCTCTGAAGCATGTTTTTCAGGCACCACCAAATTAAAAGGCACCTAAAGAATTTTTTTGTCTTAAACAATCAAAATATTTTTAGCTATGTCTGCATTTTGAATCTTCTGCACTGTACTTAGCGCTTCATCAAGGAAGTGAGAGGCCCAACTCTGGTTTCTTAGAGTAAAAATCTGGTTTTACATATTACATGGCTCACACATTGCACATATACAAGCAAAAATGCAATGTAAAAGGCATGTATTTTTTTTGTGGACTGCAAACAGCATCTGCATATTTTTCTTTATTAAGATAAAAATATCCTTCATATTTTAATTTTTGAGAATTTTTATTAATTCACTGGTTATTAGCATGTGCAAGACAATACCATTTTGTATCCTCATTCAATGATCCCATTTGAGCAGGTGTTTCACATATCTACAAGGAAAAGAAAAAGCAATGCTTTAATAGAGGAAGACATCACTGTGAAACAACAAATGAGCTTAGGAGTAGGATTTGCACTGGAAAATAAAGCTGTATGTTTGTGTAGCTCTGTAGCCTGGATCTTACAGTGAATGGACAATCTCCTTTGGGATGGAAGGAACGGGGTATTCTACAGAGGCAACGTTTTTGTAGAATGAGTCTCACCAAATAAGGTGATAAATCAGCTGTGATCTTTGCTGTTCCTTTTTAATAGTACAGTTCATAGCAATGACACAAGTAGCAGAACTTGCTTTACTATGCCTGTATGTCCTAAAACTTCTTCTTCCAGGCCTTATAGTTCCCTTCTCTATATTTAGCATTATCCTTTACTTCCTTTTCCCCCTGCATTTTTTTCTGGAAGATACCATTTCCATCTTCTTTAAGTATAGCCATAATGCTATGATGATATCCCAGAGCTCCACAGCAAAGAATGGCAAATGTGGTGCAACATTAATTTACTTTACTTTCAGTGAATATTGTGCTAACTGCTTCCCATATTGTTTCAGTAAAGCACTCATATGGAATTTATTTCAAAGCTCTACATCCTATCTAGGTGGCTGTATTATGTCTGCAAAATCCCCAACCCTTTGTTATGGAATTAGGATAGGCTTCTGGAGCTTTGGTTATATATTTCTGCTCCAGGGATCTCACCATGGCAAACTCATTCAACTTTACTTTCCCTCTTAATGAATGGAGTTGGTAATCCAGGTTCAGTTGCAATCAGTCAGGAATCCCACAATCCCTTTGAAAACGGTTCAAAATAAACAGCAAAAATACCAACCGCAAAAAAACCGACCAAACAAAAATCCCCAAACCAAAACCAAAACAAACAAACCACCAAAAAACAAACAAGGAAATTAACAACTCCACAAAAGCTTCTTTGGAAAGTGAGTTCTGAAAGAACCACTGTAAGAGGGATTAAATGAATTCACGTTGTGCAGTTCGAACAGCTGCTAAGCAAAGAATGGCTCAGCCCATGCATCCATCTGGGTCAGCCTTGTTTAGGCACAGGTCCAGAAATGCTCCCTCCCACAGGCTGCATCTGGACACTCCCTGCATCCCATCACCAACCCACAATTACACATTGCCACATAGGCAGAGGAGCTGCTGGACAGGGGATGGGTACCTGTTGCTGTATATCTTTATGTATCTTTAATTTACTGCAACTGTAACATAACAAACTTTCACTTTTTGTGGTTCCCGGGCAGTCCCAAACGTATGAAACTCCACTTTTACTCCAGTGTCATCAAAATATGGGGAGTACTCAATGACAATAACCAAATTTATGGATTTTGCTGGTTTGAAGTGTTTTAATTATGACAATCATTCATCAGTCTCCTGTAATCATGCTGATAGTAATGGGAGAGGCTGTGAAAAATCATACTGCTCCTGTGATTGCTCCTTGAATTTTTACACAAACTCTTGCCCAGCCATTCATCTCTATTGAATAATTCTACTAGATTAGCTTCCTTTTTTGACATTTGAGTTAGAATAATGGGACAAACAAAAATCTAATAATGAACTAATTTCCTGACTCACATAATATGGTTTCGTATCATTTCCTTCTTGTGTGATCTGATCTATGTCCAGGAAAACCATCTTTTGGTACAACATTCCAATGACACTTAAGCTAATGGGCAGATCTTGAATCCTGCCCTTGGTATCACTTTTCTCAGTGACATCCAGATTTTGACTCAAGCATTTTGATGTCTGTAACTAGATCATTAACTTGGTCTTTGATCATTAGCAGAACAAACCTGACTTTATTTTCATGAGTTCTGCCAGGAAAAGTAGAACACACGTGGAAAACATAATCTGTGCATGAAACAAAATAAGAACCTTACCTTTGACATGAAAGGCAGCATAAAAGACAATACACTTACTCAGTTCTGGCTGACAAACTGCAGAAGCCAGAGAGGATTTCAAGTATAAAGGAGAATCCTTGCCAAGAGCTGCTTGTACTTAATCAGAAAGGTTTGGGCTAAAGCCAACACACCGACTTCCAAAGGGAAATTCAGATGCATAAGTCATGGAAGATAATGATAGGAAGACAGATTCTCAGAGCTCTTAACACCAGGTCCCAGCTACTACCAGGACTTCTGCTAACAGATACTGAACCAACTCCTTAATCTGCTAACAGATACTGAACCAACTCCTCCACCTGATGACTCAGCCAAAAGCATGCAAGACAGACTGGTATCCTGACACTGCCAATATTCCTGTGTTCAAGAGGAATATAGTTATTTACCTGGTTTACAGTGTTCATATTTCAAGAGATGCAGGCATAGCACACAGAAGTGCTGTATCCTGTGTTAGCTTTCTGAAGTGGCTGACCCCTGGTCTACATTATAAGTGCTATCCCTTTTGATCTGTGTATTCACAGACCGCCTGGAGGCAGAGCAGCAGATCAACAGCAGCAGGCCATCTACACCCTGAACAGTTTGGCAGAAGGTGCTGTGGCTTCTGATGGCATCTGGTGTCTCTTACCTGATGTCAGTGGATGTGTATGTTGTGGACTGCTCTCTCCTGCTACTGGGTGGGACACCTCCCTTCTTAAATTCTTTGCCCACAGAGGGACAAACAGCGGGTTGACAGTGGTCAGTTGTCTGTGTACCAGGGTGGAAGAGCTTCAGTACTATTCTGCAGGACATTTAATTAAAGACACTCTGTGCACATGAAATAAATCCTCTGTGTTTTGTCCTGGTACAGAAAGGAACTGCAGTCAGGAGTCCTGCCTGTACCAAAGAGCTCCTGGTGAAAGGCCCAAGTACATTAGGGCAGTTCCAAAGCTCTGAACTCTAATCCTAGGCAGTCATATTTCAGTCCCTCACTTGCAAGGGAAGAATTAATCATGTAACATAACAAAATTAGCTGTTTGAGTTCATTTTAAAAATAATTGATTTTACATTGCATTTTTCGTTTTTATGTAATTTAGGTTCTCATTTAAGCTACAAGCACCATATGTATCAAGCAAATCTTGACTAATATCTCCTACCTGAAAGACTAGAAAATGTTTGTTTCTATGTGATCAAACCCTACTGATAAAACAGAAGACATGAAGCAAAGCTTAGATGAAAATAAAGATTCTACGTTTTGTATCTCTTGAGGAACAGAGCAGTAACACTCTTTTCTCTGCACTTAAAGTAATGGCTTACAGGGTCTGTTCTTGTTTCTATCAGGTGCAGTTTATTTTAATTTCTCTCTACAGCTATTGATCAGAAAACCATCAAATTGCTCTGCTCTGAAGACAATGTGAAGGAGATACCAGCAGATATACAAAAAAAACCCTAAACCCCCATTTGCCTACTAAGGGACCTTGGATTTATTTTATGAAACTTCTACTTGGATGTGTTGAAAATCAATGACCTATATTTGGTGCTGTAATTTTAACTCTCATTACACTGAATTTGCATTTTGACTTTTTTCTTTTCAAAGGAAAGACAATGAAGTGATGACATTTTACTGGAGCTGGTCTGGGTGCTGGATACTCAGCAATGCATAGATCCTTCTTAGCAAAACTTACAGTACTCCATCTTTATTTAACACTAGGTTCCTTTCCCAGCAATTGTAGTGACAGTTCCTTGGGGAAAAAATGCTTATTTTGTAGTACTAGCTTTTTGGGAAGATCAGGACTGTGACTTTTCAGACAGCAAGTGTGTATCTTTCTGTTTGCACAGGACTTAATCATTGCAAAAGAAGCGATACAGTCAGCACTGGGTACAATAGGTGTCACTGGGAATTCTTGTGCCAGGATAGAGGCCAGTGGTTCAACCAGATGTTTATAGATAAATAAATATCTCATAGGAAGTTTTAATTATAGAAGTAACAGTTTGGGGAAAGATCATTTGGCAATTTCATTTTTAATGTCAGATTCTTCAGTGGGGGTCTTTGAGCATTGGATTGCAGCCTTTATAACAAATGAACAATTTGTGACAGTGAAATACACACTGAGAGACGTAAAATACCTGAAATAAGCAAAGTTTTCTGGGAGAAGTTGTTGTTCTATTTATTTTCATATGAATCAATGTACTCAAACTGATTTTAACCAAAAAATATATTTAAGTAGCTTAATTTTTGAGTGTGGCTTCAAGGCTTAATTCGAGGACTAAGTCATTAATGATATTATATCCTGCTGATTAAATAGGAATAAATATCTAGCCCATTAATGTAAATTAAATCTAGCAACTGTTTATTCACTATCTATTTTGAAGTTGTAAGAAGTATTTTTTCTTATTTAACTTTGGCCTTACTGTGGGCCAATTGTACTGTTCAAACAAAGTCAACATTTGGTATTGATTACAATGAAAAGAAGTTTGAAGCAGGCAGAGGAAAAGAACGCTGCTGCAAAGAGAAGGGCAGGCTCCCGCAGAGAGCAAAGCTGACAAAAAGACAAACCTCTTTACTCATCATGGATTTCTAGCTCAAACATCCTCCCTGATAATTGCAATTCTGAGCTGGGGCACACAGCACTGTCCACACAACCATGCCTTGCTCGAATCAAATTTAATAATGAGGGCTTGGGAATAAGTTCACTGCCCTGCTTAATTACAAGTTTTATAAAATTTAACAAAACCTTCATACAGACTTGTAGCTGCCACACTCTGACAGAAGTTTTCTGCTCCAATCTCCTTCCACAGGCTGCACAAATTGAAGTTCCAAAAAAGCCCAACAGATATTCTAAAGCCAAAAGAGATTTTTCAATTCCCCAGTTTGCTAAAATCATGGGATAAGCTGTCTCCAGGGATGCAGGTTCTGAGTCTGTATGAATATTGGGCTGTTTCTTGAAATTTTGTTCCAGAAGCCAAGCTCATGTGTTGGCAGCTCACCAAAGTTAGCTGTCAGACATGGAAATAAATTTTTGTTCTGAAGAGACATAATGAAAAACCCTGTGGATTGTGACACTCTAATACCAAATAGAACAGTCATGGTTTCTAATGCCACCACAGAAGATAAGCTGTTTCTTTTTGCTTTCCTGGATACAAATTAAGGACTTTTTTTCCACTTTACTATCTATGACTTGAACAGGACATTGCACCTTACTTGAAGATAAGTTAGCAAAAAATAATGGAAAAACCTCCCTATCCAGATGTAAGATTGAAAAAAATGTACTAAAATGGGAATGAGGTAGTGTAAAAATTAATGCAATTCTCTACTGATAAAGGTACATCAGATAATAGCATCAAACACTCTATTGGTAGTGGTAGTTAAAGCAATTTCACCTGAGCATTCTAAATTCATATGTATGAACTATCATTTCTGCCTTCAGGCTTATTTTTTATTGAAAATATGCAAAATTTTTATATTCCATTGAAAAAAGGATTATTTTCATACTTGAAGTAAACATAACAACAACTGCACTTTTAAAAAACAACCTGGCAAAAATGGTCAGAGATACATATCTTGGTTATGTACATCAGCCTGCCTAGAGATTCTAGTCACTAAACACATTTGAGGAATTAAATAATTGAACTTTGCATCATTATAACACCATTTAGGGACTTCCAGAGATAAACATTTGCTTTGTGATGCATAAGAATACATCAGGCAGCTCTCATGCAATTATTACAAAAATTGCTCTCTTGCAGAAAATACCCAGGATTTAAGTAGGATGAGAACAATAATTCTTTGAAGTTATGGATGCCGACAGGAGAATGCTTTCTCCACTATAGTGACAGGTGTTTTACACTGAAGAATATGCCATTCCCTCCTTTCCCACAGATCAAATCGTGCATGCATCTTTTTACAAATTTTAAAAATGGGCTACCCCAGCAGTGTGCCATACTGGTATCACAAACTGGTACACCCAAGGAGAGCAAACTTCAGAAACAAAAGTCATAATGGCATCTGCGAGCTTCCTTTTCAATTCATGTTTTCTACAGTGTTTTCTCACCTTTCCTTTTGTCTGTATTGTGTAAGATCTGTATATCCTACCATCCTTGATGCAGTTAGAGAACAAAAGGTATGAAGAGGGGACCCTAGAGGGGAGCCTAGATGTATAATATTCTGTATTCAGCAAAGAGCTATGTGGGGAAACCCCATACTCTCTCAAGCACAGCAAACGTCCTTGACTAGCACTGCCATAAATTGCCATTCAAACATTTAATTCCCATTTATTTTATGTCAGAATGAGGAGAAACAGTTAAGGTCTACAGTGTCTTTGGAATCTACAGATTTAGAAATTAATGCCAAAACAAGTGTAACCCCCTCTTTAAAGTGTGCACAGAACTGAAGCAAGATTATACTTGGCAGCCTAAGACCTGAATTGCAGCTTTCTGTTCTCCATGGAGAAGTGCTAACAGGCTTTTCATATAAAAACAAGAACAGTATCTCCTTCATTATCTGAGCGACAAATGGAACATGAAAGGAATTTGCAATCTTGGGATGGAGCATGCAAACCATAAGTAGCCTTCATAATGCAACAGCCTTAAGTTTTCACAATTCTTTCTACACAAAGAAAGCAGTAGATTACTTCAGGATAGGATACTGGGGCACAGTTCTAGCTAGAGGTTTTGACTGCGGAAGGAATAATGCTGGGAAAGGTAGTATTTTTGTGCATTTACAAGGACATTTGTTCAAAAATAAGGGAGAGGATACAAAGAGTCATGGATTTTGACAACAAACCTAAAACTAAGACTAGAGAATATTAAAATTATCATTAATAATCAGGTCTTGATTAACTAGACATCTGTTACAAATAGCATTTCTATATTTTATGCAGTGTAAGGAATACTTGCAAAATCTGTTTTCTATCCCTTCTTGAAGAAATATTCCAGCATACACTTTAGAAGTGAGAATCCTGGTTTTATTTGATTTAACCTTCTCACACTATAGAAAACCTTATTTTTGTTTGATAAGACTGGAAAAGGCACAGGGAAAGACTGTGAAAAGAGATTTAGGGCTAATCTGAGAGGAAAGGATCCAGTTTATATTGTGCTTACAGGTGCTCTGGTGCAGGTTGCAGAGCAAGGCACGGACATCAGCAAGCATCTTTCCCTTTTGGACACAATATGAACAAAATCAGCACATATCTTCAGCTGTTCTCCTGGAGTATATCAACCATTGCTTCCTCTGAAACAATTACTGCTGGTAAACGATGCAGAAAAGCCACCAGAGCAGTGGAAACATGGATCTGAGCTAGTGCAGCAGAGTATGAATTACTAATCTTGATACAAATTGTTTTGTCTCCTTTGTGTGGACTATGTGAGAATGACTCAATATATAATGTGCAGTCCTTCCTACTGCTGGTGAGAGAAATAATGGCCCAGATCACCTACAGCACTTCATACATGGGGGAAAACAGGGTACACATCAGCGGGAGCCTCAACGACAAGAGGGTAATCCAGTACTTCTGGGGATTAACCAAGTGTCTTCTTTTCCTCACTTAGAAACTTTGCCTCCTGATCTGGTTTCTTCCTGCATCCTGTGATGGAGAAGATGTGAGTGAGCGCTAGGGCTGAACATCTGCGTGGTATAAATTCATGCCTGTGTGGAAGCAGCTGATCAGTGCTTCTTCCCATAACAAGCAGTCCCAGAAAAGAGCTGTATAAGGAGAGTAAAAGTGTCCTGCCCATGCCATGGAAGTGAATGCAAACAGTGAGGCCACCCTGGGCTGACCACCATGTGGATTAGTACCACTGCAGCTGGGATGGAGAGCCTCTCACACACAGGGGACCCAAACCAAGATAGAGAGGACTTCCTTCTGGTAGCCCATCAAAGAGAGCTGAAGAGAGTAACTAAAAGCATTCATTTTTTATTAAATTGATAAACAAATTTAACTTGATAAACAAATCTTTCTCACTAACATTTTTTTTCTAATTCATCTGTCAGAGCCTCAAGATCAATTTATTTGTAAATGTAGATACAGTTATCAATCAGATAATTATATTTTCTGCTCATCCAGGCTAAAATGAATCACCAGCACAGACATCTTGCTTCAGTGGGTTTATGAAATACATAAATGTGCTTCATTCAATTTCCTGTCAGTATATCTGTCCAACCAAATTGCACTCTTCAGAAGCAACACAGTTCAATATCAAAGCCTTTTTAAGCAAATCAATGCTGCAACCTTTAACAAAGAACCAGTCCTTCAATTCCACATGGAATCCTTGCCTTGGAGACGCAGAACACAATTTAAAATACAACAGGACACATCCTCATCCTCTACTCTAAGTAAGTGGGAGTTACTCCCATACACGGCAGCACTACCACTGTGGACATCCACTTTTTAAACTCAAGAGAAGAGCCAGGCTAATGCACACAACCTATAGAGTGCCCAGTCTCTTAACTAAACCCTGATTTCACCTAAGAATATGCATGTTTCCATCCTGGAAGTGTTCAAGGCCATGTTAGATGGGGCTCTGAGCAACCTGGTTTAGTCAAAGTGTCCCTGCACGAGGCAGTTGATCACCAGTTGTAACTGGGTGATCTTTAAGGTCCCTTCCAAACAAAACCATTCTATGACTTTATGACTAATGAAAGTTTGATGAGCAGTCATCAAAAATCTTCTTTGGGGTTTAAATACAAACTCTGAAAAGAAACTCTATGTGGAGGCTGCTATTTCCCAGCCCAGTTTCTTCATTCCCCTGGAAATGTTAAGTATGTTATAACCCACTCATTTTACACTGGAGGATTTTCCTGGCCAAGAAAGGAAATGGATAAAACTTTTTTTTTCAGAATAAAAATGTAAACCATGCTAGTTCAACATCTTGGTTACTGTGTCAGAGCTACGGTATATGTCCTGTCCCAAATCCTTTTTGTGTCAAATGCCCAAGAATTCACCTACTCCTAAAACAATGGTGATTTTATATTACCCATCCCTTATTGCTATATTGCATAGGAGAGAGGGATAAAACTGGCACTGGAATTCCTGACAGGAAGTCAGTGCACTGGTTTCATAGTAAGCAAAATCTTGGCGAATGGAATAGCCTGGCAATTTGTAACAGCAATGAAATGCAAATTAATGTCAAAAGTTGGCTCTCACAAAAGGCTCCATTATCTCAGTGGCAGGAGAACCTATATGGCAGCACTTGATTTTGGCAGATATATGAGGCTCTAATATGACTAAGATTCATATACCCCTTGCTCTTTTAAATGCTCTTCCATTTGCTTTCAATTTTAATGTCACCTCTGAAAACCTAGAGCTCTACCTCTTGTCGTGTTGGTGGTGTTGGTACATCATTGCTCAGACACTGGCAGAAAAGACACATTCAAGCCCTTCTCTTTTAGGAGAGCTGAGTGTGGAACTTGGAGACTTGGCTAAAGCATTTCAGTGGACCAGCAGCAATGTCCTGACCAAGATGAGGGGAAAAGTCCACTCACATGCAGGGTTACAACAAATTCCTTCTCAAGAGCAAGAAAATTAGACTGGCAAGTATAGTTACCCTGAATCACTGCTGCATCCCAAAGGTTCTCCCACAGTGAGACAACTCATGTTGTCCTTGCCCAGAGAGAAGTGTACAGGTGTAACCTAATTCTTCATGAACATGATTAATCAACATGATAAAACTGACCCTCAGTCTGAATTGTGACACTGTGACTCATATTGAAGAGCCTTTAATTTCCCAAGAAGATACGTTGGCTTCAATGCCACCATTCAAGAGATAAAGGTCAGCTCAGCATGAACAAAAGTAGCACCTAGGCAGGATTTATTTTCTTTTGGCAATTCAGAAATTCAGAATAATCAGATATTAGAAGAAGCACAATTCCCTTCAAAAAAAGCCCTTCTTAGAACTAGTCTGACATCACTACTCTACCCCCCCTTCTTTTTTTGTTTGCAAATGGTCTGTCCTGAACCTGATTAATGTTTCCATATAAGAACATTATTGAAATGTATATGTTCCTGCATACTTTTATTTCAAAAATTGTCATTTTCCCTCAAAATTAAGAACCAGAAAAACCCCAAGCAACATTAGAAATAATATAATGGGTCATGTCAGTTATGTCTGATTCAGACTAGAAATGCATTTCTAGTATGTAAATATATATGTATACACAGTTTTTCAGGAAACACAAAATAAATTATAGTAATGGACTATAATGCAGTTTAATGATATAAAATCCCTCAAATGAGCTACCTGTAGATCACACATGAAAAGAAAAGATTGCATTGTGTCACCAGACTATTTTCAAAGGGTTCAGCAACAATTTATTTGCTGTTTACAGTAAAAATGCCTGTTTAATTTTTTATTAAAAATACTCTACATCACAGAAGCTGCATTTCTAGTAAAGATTTGCAATATTCTTGTGAAGAATTTTGAACTGAGCTATTATTCATTCCTTTTACCTGGCCTATTATATTCCTAGTGGAAACAATTCCTGTTAAAATTACTTTTTAGGAGTGTTGCAGGAAGGCAGCTCTAATAAATAGACAGGAGCCCAAATTTCTCAGTATCCATTCACAAGGTCTATTATTCCAATATTCTACTGATAATTCACATAAATACAAAGAAAATCATTACTTGGCAATGTACTTTTTCATTATTTAATGGTGATGGAGTCATTGCATTGCAGTTATGCACTGTATGTTTTGCAGCAGTTTTCCCTTTCTTTCACATTCTGCAGCAATGCCTTAGGAACACACTGGGATTTCCCTTTCTTTTTCATTCTGCTTTCTGCAACAATGCCTTGGGAACACACTGGGATTTGCAACACTGAAAAGGGGCACCGTGGCATTGATGGCATTAAGTTTCTCAGGAAGGCCAAAATGTGCAAAGGGGTGAAAATGATGGATCAAAGACAAGTTCAAAGACACGTCTGCCTTCCTCTGGGATAAATACTGTTGGGTATTGCATTGATACCAGGAACAATTTGTAACTCTCGATTTACGAGGAGATTCTGGGGCCATTTGGCTGGCGTGGCTCCGGTCACTTGTAGGGTGGCAAAGGCAGCTGAAGGAGTTTCAGCAGGGGCCCCATGGCACAGCTTTCACACATCACACAGAAGCTGCTGCAGTGACATGAGACTAAGGTGTATATCATAACTCCAGCAAGAAAATTTAGCATTACTTTTCTAGGCATGGTTCACATTTTAGTCAACTAATCTCATTAAACATTATGGTAAAAGCAGCAAAACCATACTGCATCATTTTTTCAGGTGTGGAACATGAGGTCTAACAAAAGAGCAACTTGATATACTAAACTAGCATCAAGAACGAGACAGGACTGTTGGCAAGACTGACTTCAGGAGTGGTGTTTGGTTCTCATACACTTCCTTTTCATGAGAGTCCATGTTGGGAAAGGGTTATAGTGTGGAAAGGCTTGCTAGCAATTTTTGAGGGAACAGTTTATTACAGAGAGCTCCACTATGGAAGTATGGGCTTTGGATATGATTCAGTTTCTGGAATATGGAGCTTGACTACTAGAAAAATGCTGGCTGGATTTTCTAGGACTGAAAAGCAAAGTTTGACAGACTATTAAAAATACATATATATAAAATCATCCTTTCTTATGAAACTTTCTTGCTGTTGTTCCCTTCTTGAACTGCCTTGTAAGAATGGAACCTTTGAAAACATAACAATAATGCTGAACTTAAACAGACACTGAAAAGACCAGAGAAAATAAATTGGCATTGCTTTCTGTTGATTTCCAACACCATTTCAGTCAATCAACTGAGATCTCACTTGATGAAACATAAAAAAGTAAGAAAGCTATTTCTTAGCAAATTTGGAAAGCAAAACATTAACGAAAAAATCTAAGATATAAATTGCCTTTTAATACTATTGCTATTTTTACTTGAGACTCAAGTGGCCTCACAGTTTCACAATAAACTGTGACCAAGAAACTCATGCTTCATTCAGCCTTCAGTGAGTAGGCAGCCTTTCCCAAATGCTCTGTTTTTATGAAAAAAGTGGTTTCTAGCTCTGTTTGCTGCAGATGAAGATGATATAAGACAGCAGAACAACATGTCACCGTGGCTGGGCAAACAGTTGTACATAAAGATATTGGCAGCTTTCAGATTTACTTTCATCTCATGGTTGACAGGTGCAAGTGCATGGCATTGATTATAGCACATCCTTTCAAGTACACTTGTGAGACCTATCTGTGAACATGTGAATGGTTTGTGAACAGCTTTTTCACTCTGTCAGATCAGATCAAGAGCAGAAGTGTTGTGTGCTGTGCTGCTAACTTGTAGTAAAAATGTATGTAGTATATGGTAAAATCTACGTACCACTTCACAAAAACCTGCATTGATTTGTGGCATGCTGCTCATCTCTGCAATTATGTACTTCTAACGTTTGAGTCACACATAGGATTCTATAATATACAGATAAGCAGTGTGCTACAAACTGCCACAAAATGCATGGAAAACCTCAAATTCTGGATTTATAACTGATGCTTACCCTCACTGCCAAATGAGTATGATCAGAGGTCTGTGTTGCTCTAACTTCAGTACAATAGCAAGGATGCTATCTTTACCCAGGCATTACTTATAATCCAAGTGGGAGAGTTGCCTGTTATCTGAAGACACCTGTGGATGAGTGCGCAAGGCTTCAAAGAGCAAGATTTTGCAAGACAGAGCTGGTGTGAGCTCCTGCTAGCAGGGAGTTGACAAGACTGTGACTCGAGCCATCAGCAGTGTTAGTTCCTCTCAGCACAGAATTAGGCTCCAGTACTTGATGTTTCCCCTCAAGACACGTTAGTATTCTTCAGTGAAATCTGGTTCTGCGTTCCCAGTTTTCCCCATAGATGCATGGGGAGCCATGCATGACACAGGACAACATGATGTCCTTCAGGGGTTCAGATGTAAATCTCTCATGACATGTCTTGAGAAGGATTACCCAAAAGCAGTGTTATGATAAATGTCTTTCTTGCTCATTTCAATTGTTGTCATCTAGAGAATATTTCTGCAACATCTACATAGGTTATTGATTTAATTTCAAAGAATTATCTAACTCCTTCAATCAGTCCTTCTTCACCGAGTTTGGGATGGTGGAGCTTATGACAAGAAATGTGGGACAATTATTTGATCATAGAGATAAGAAAGTCTTCTCAAATATCCAGGGAGAAGACAGCTTTATCAGAAACTCTACCCAGTTACTTTGAGCCTTGTCTTGGAGTCAGTGGTGTGTAGTATACATGGATATCAGCACTATGCACCCACCCTTATCTCTAGGGAGCAGTGCTTTTCTTTTATCCTCTTAGGATTTAATTAGGTGAAGCATTAGACCAAAATTCTCTAGCACATAAACTCATCAACATATTTTCACTTGTAACTGGGCCTATCTCAGGAGAATTACGGGAACCCAAGAAGATACATCTATTCTTTTCTCAGTTGCTAATAGGTGTATAAAGCTGAACTACCATACCAAGAATCAGTAAGTAAATCCTAACTTTCTTTCATATTTTAGTCTTTAATTTTCTCTTGAAATCCAACCTCTGCCTTTCAGAAATTTAATTTATCTCAAGAAGTTGCAAAGAGTGAAAGGCAAACACAGCTAACTGACAGCTGCACTCCAGAGAACTGCAATATCCATTTTGGAACCAGTCACTACATTTCAAGATTTGGTGAAGTACTCTCCCAGGAGCCCCTGGTTCAGTCTAGCTTTGGGTACATTTGTTTTGATGTAAACAAGAGAACATATGTTATGCTATGAAACAGCAGTGCTTCCTAGCTGAACAGACTGTAACAGAAAACTCCTACTCGTGCCCTCACACTTGGGACCGAGTTGCAGCATGGTACAATGCCTGCAGTCTCCTCTCAGGGTGCTGCAGAGCCAGGCTGCCTTGAATTTACTTCAGTAGAGTGCCTGGCTTAGACCAAGCGCACCTGGTCATCAGCTCTTTGTCCTGTAACCAGGAAAAATGAGAAAACATAAATAAAACCAGTCCATTTATAAATAGGGTCTGACAGAACAATAATAAGTCTCAAGAAATATAAAAATACTGCATCATAAATTTCTTGTTGATAATACCAGTATGAGTCTCATTCATTAACACCATCTCTATTCTGAGTTCTTGAAATCATAGACTAACCTGTGCCCCAGCTGGGAGCCTGGAAGGTAAAACCTCCAGTCATATCAGTTCTCTAGGAATATGTTGGGCTTCTCCTTTGAACAGAAAAAAAATCTAGGACTTCATAGTCCTAGGCTGGCTTTTGCATTCCAATTATTTAAAAGTAGGTGTTTATAATGTCACTTTGACAAAGAAGACTGTGTGACAAGGTCCAAATCCTAGTGTCTTTGGTAAGTGAAACAGATCCCAGCAGTAGTTCCATGAAATCTGTAAAGAATCAATAGAATTTAGCCAAGAATATTTTTAGGCTTCAAATCTGCAAGCACTTTTCTATCTACTTAATATTATGAACATGAACAGTCATGGAGATTACAAAAGTTAGTTGGAATGGTTTTTTTCAGTTGTGGGTTTCATCTATTTCAAAGTATCAACTATTTCTGAATTTTGGTCAGTACTACTTCTTAGTTTAAATCTTCGTCACCATGGCATGGTCATTATTAATTATTATTGGTGAACTTAATTAAATGACATTTAAATTTAATTTAAATGAAGCAGGTTTTAATTTCTTTTTTTCCTCAGTATTTTGGTCCTCAACATATCATCAGCAAAAATTTTGTTAGTCCAAACTCCTGCAGTTCCTCACTAATCTATGTCATCTGAGAACTTGAAGCCATAAATTAATTGAAATTACATCTTTTATAAGAACAGATACTCATCACAGATTGCTGCAGCACTGTACTGATTACTGACTTCCTAGTTTTAATATAACTATATGTAAATTTATAATTATAATACAATACTATAACAGTTTACCTGATCTCTTTGCTAATTAAATATGGCATTCATAATACAGTACTTTGATGAAATCATTTATAATAGTGGATCCTCTCCAAATGGTTGGAAGCACTAAAGAAAATTAATTAAAAAATTAGTAAATTGATCTTCATTGAATAAACCCATTCAAATACACAGCTAATTTCCTGTTAGTTTTTCAGAGCCAATTTTAATAATCATATTCATAAGCAAAATCTAAAAAGGGAAAGCATGAGAAATAAGAGGGCCCTAAGAAGGACAAGATTTTGCACAGGGATATCCATAATGTCCCTAAGAATGCCAATGTAGTATTTTTGTGGTTTTTTTGACAGGGAATAATTAGTCTGTTGTTGGACTAACCATGTGAGGTGGATGACTACTAACAATGCCATGAAATGTTAAAAAAAATTACAGAAAAAGCCTAAAGCATTTCCAGAAAAACCGAGGGTATATTTTTGTGCATAAACTACATGATCACAAACACACACCAATTTCAGGCAGTCTTGGCTGCTAATCATCTAATTAGGAAAATACTGGACTTGTGCCTGACGTGTCCACCTGTATAACCATCTTTGAAAAATGGAGGAGCTGCTTAATTCCTAGAAGTACAGCTCAGAGGGATAAAAGCAGCTAGTGAAATATTTGTATCCCATTTTGTGGGAAGGTCATTTTACATGAACTGTTCTTTGGTCAAACAGCTCTTTGCCTCATTCTTTTTCATTCTGGCCTATGACCAGCAGGACTGTCTCCTTCACTCATCCTTGCTCCTGGGCTTTTCCAGGGTCTGTGGGGCAATTCCTCCTTGTCAAAGACCTGGATAGCTGGACTTGCCCATCAGGGTAAGATAATCGGTGAAGGGAAGGAGGCATTCAAATTTTTAGCTGCCTCTAAGTCTTACTTTGCTTCCCTAGTCCACTTACTGTACCTTCAAAAAGGTGCACTATATGAATATGAACTAGAAATCCCTTGAGAACCTTGAAATATTTGAAAATAAAGCAAAATGAAATAGAATCTCCCTTAACCCTAAAGACTGACTCCACCTTCCTGATTTTGCCAGCCCAATGTACTCATAGAACAGAAAAATAATCAAATAACATAAATTAAATTAATTGCTTTATTTCTGGAAGTAGCTTATCATTGTATTACATTTCCAGTTCATTATCTGCCGAAATGATAAAAACATTTAGCTCATGACTGCTTTTGGAAGAAAAACAACAGAAGTAGGACAGGAATACAACTGGCTTATTAATTTTCACTACTTTAATGACATGGAGCCTCAAAATTAGGGCCACAGCCTCAACATGATAACTGCAATGCAAACTGGTAGAGCACCTTGTGACCAATGCAAACACAGGACTCAGGTTACATGAGTGGAAAAAATGAAGGAAGAAAAGAGCATGATAAAACAAACACAGCTCACAGCCCACCAGATACCTCCAACACAACTTATTTAATAGGAATATTCAGTTCTGGTCATTTGAATTGTTTAGTATTATACACAGTGGACTCACTTCACAGCTGCTGGAACAGTGTTATCCACACTGCCTTTGTATTTACTTTGCGGCCTTGGGAGACTTGAAGGATGGGGAGGCTAGATGCAATGAAATTAAATGTTTAGTTACAAGTTTGATCTGTCTGAGTGTGCATAAAATTCCTTCAAGCTACAAAACTGAGAAATTTGCTTAGATTATTTTCCTGAAATTCCTTTAATTTGAAATCAAAAGGTATAGAGAAAATGGAAGTGTGGCAGATCTCATTTTGAAAAAGAAATCATAGCCTTCACAGAGGATTTCACACCGAGATGCAGTATCAGAATAATTTGACAGAAAGAGTATCTCCCCACAAACCCCCAGAGAAAGACAGATTGGTTTACAGAGAGAGAGCCCTCCCTGACAGTGCCTGTGAACACAGTTAAAGGGACTTTTTTGCCTCTGGAAGACCAGCTCCTGAGAGTGAGTGAGTGTGTGTGTGTGTGTGTGTGTGTTTGTGGCTCTGCCAGACAAGAGTTTTCTTGCATTCATGAATTCAGGTTAACTCATAAGAAATTAGAATTCATGTCTTGTCTCAAAACTACAGCCAGCACAAGGTCTGAGTCACCTATTTCAGAGAATAATCTCATAAAAAGTAACCGCTAACAGCATTACAAACATTTCCCTGTGCCAGACCTGCAGACAAAAATTTTATTTGAGGCTGGTTTCCAAAAAAAGTCCAGGTTCATATGGCTTAGCCTACTCCCTAGAAGGGCAAAGGAGCAGATAGGGGAATGCTGTAAAAGAACTAAAATGAGATTTGCTTAGTACATTGTCCTTCTATTGACACTTTTGGGGACTTGGTGGGAATCTGTGGAGAAGGATAATAGCAGCAAAATATGTCAGTAAAGCTTAGTTTTCAACAGTTATTGATCTGTGCCTTTGAGTTCAGCTCTAAGGCTTCTATTTTGAAAACATCCTGCCTCTCAAGGACTCTTTCCCAGCACCTAAACACCCCTGAAAAAAAGGAAGAGAAGTGTCTCAGCAGCAGGTCAGGATGACGTTTCAAGGTAAAAAGGGTAGATCGCAGCCCTCAGAATAGGTAGAAATGGGTGAAGTAGAAGCAATGCATCTGGCTGTTCATGCTTTGAAACACTTAAATCCTTTTTTCCAGAATTATCTCTTCTAGCTTAGGCCACTAAAGTTAATAGTATTTGACATTGCTTTGTCTGAGTTTGCTCTTGTAACCTGTAGCACAGCAGGGAAATAGGTCTTCACCTTCACAGCTCCAACCAACCCCTCTGTTACAAGACTGTCTTTCACCATACTCTGATACAAACTTCACCCTTCTCCTACTGCCACCACAGCCCAATTCAGTCCTATTGCAATAGGCACATTTAAAAGAATGAATTGCTGGAACATATTGCAGCTCAGTATATTTAGACTGATGTCTTTTGAGTCTGGTACCCTGTTATTTTTGAATGTCATAGAAATACTTTACTGCACCACTTAGCTGGTAATTTTAGTACTAAATATGACAGCAATAATTCTAGGAATGAGAGGTATTTACTGTAAACAAATGCAAAGAATAATAAGATCTACCATCCTCCAGAATCCATTTTTCTATCAGTTTTGCATAGATTACTGACAGTATAATCAGAAGCTATGGAGTGTGTACCATCTGCAGAGCTGGAAGCAGCAGAAGGGACACTTCTGTCAAGTTGGAGTCCTAGGAGCAGGATTGAGCTCCTCAAAGCAGATGCACCCATCTACTTCTCCAGATACAGGGGGAGCCCAGGGTGTCCTGGGGCCTGAGGCTGGAGGAATGGCCTCAGCAGCAGGAAGCTCAAGCCCTGCTGAGGCAGGTGAGCAGACTGTGTGGCACAAGTGAGTTTGCACCAGAGATTGCTGGGTTCTGCAGGACCCAGAGGCATACACCACAGAGGAGGTACAGCTAGAGGCTGAGAAAGGGAACTTCAAGCTGGAGATGAAAGTCTGTGACTTCTGAAAGCAATGATGCTCTCTCTCCAACTGCAGATGTTTATTGCAAAACTGTTGAAGCCAATAGGAAAACTTTCTTAAAGTGGAGAAGTTGGATGGAAGAGGAAGGGAACATGACTGTAACCTATGAGCTGGAAGAGATGGGCGTTAGAGATATTAAAATCATAAGTGGAAGAGAATTAGGTAAGATGTCCAGGTGTAAGCATTGTATGAAGTAACATAGCCAGACAGTAAAACCAGGACATTCTAAAGACTGATATCAAAACAAGCCGACCACCATGGGCTACCTAAAGAAGCTCTCACAACACCTGGAGGTCTGCAGCAAGCACTGGAAGACTCAAAGCTCTGTTGTCCTCCCCCACTGACCTGTGAGGATGAACAGCAGCTTGGTGTGGGCGCAGAGCCAGCACCAAAGCTTACTGCAGTTTCCCTTGGCACTCTGCCAGGCTCCTTGCTCCTGGAAACCACTCGCTGCTGTCCCAGCACCAAGGCCAAAGGGCATTCACAGAAAGTTGTAATTTCTTGCCACCTTCGAAGATTGTGCATATGCATAACCAGCATATCTGCTATTTCAGCCCAAAAGCATGGTGCAATGTTTCATCTTCAAGAATGCTACTTTCTCTCTTTATCTATTGGATATCAGATGTGAAGGCTGTGAATAGACTGTCCGGAGGTCCCAGACATTGGCCTTTATGCAGTTCAGCCATTTTCTTATATTCAGTGAAGTCAGTGAAAGCCTGAAAATTGTAATGGGCCCCAGGTTTCATGCTCACTCCTCCTGAGGCCAGCATCCATCCCTGTGTGACTGATTCAAAGCAGTTATGCCACAGGTGGAAATGCAGTTTGGGAAAATGGACATGTCTTCACAGTGTGACAACAGCCATGAATAGAGATGGAGCCTCTTGTTGACAAAACACTGATTAATGTAGCAGATTTACAAAGTTATTTGCATGTTCCAGCAGCCAAACCACTCTTGCAGTCAAAAGGTGAGCTCAAGTCTTCTTCTTACCTCATTAATTCACTGATCACTGGCTACAAATAAGGCCATATGCAAACATTCCTCACTCCAAGATCAAGTATTTTAGGAATCAACATAATTTATAGTAGAGGCTGGATCGGGATTGTAGATTCTAGCTTCACAAAACCAGTTTCTAGATACTGTGACTATTATTTTCAGGAAAATTTTATTCAGAAGAAGATATAAATATGTATGCAAATCTGAGTGTGCCTTGAAGTCTCATCGCAATCAGCAAAGCCAGAGATAATTAAGGGGGTCAGATTTAGGCCTGCATTTTCATGTCTTCCTAAATTGAAAGCAATGGGAGACAAATTTTAACAGGACCATTGACCATGAATTGGGCCATTATTGTATATTTTGGAACTCTTAATTGTCTGCTGTGCACTTTAGGTTCTTACCAAATTTACTCTGCAGCTCTTTCCTTGCACATGCACCATGAGGACTTTTAAGCAGCAATTAATAGATAAGTAGAGGAGGTGACAGATGGCTTAATTTAGAGATAGGAAATATTTAACATCCACACACAGCAGCATTCTGCTCAGCTGTCACTCTTCATCACTCCTCTCTGCATGCATCTGAATTATTACAGTTACATATACCTGCTTCTCTTAACTAGAAGACATGAACGTTGTTGATATTAGATAAACCTAAGCCAGCTTTTAAACTAGTGGCAACTCTGGGTGGTAATCATGAATCAGATTTCTGCTCTGTCTCTCACAGACTCCTGGATTCCTGTCAGAACTTTCAAATTCAAGGCAGGATTTCTCTGTGTTGGGTAGTAACTCGATCATCTAACAGTAGTAGTAGTAACTAGTGTTAAACGTAGCAACAAGTGCAGCTTCAAGAGAAAGCTTTCTTATTGATCCTTAATCACTCTCTCAGATCCTTTATCACTGTTTAGAAGAACACTGGCATTTTGCTTTCACAATTTCATGTCACCACAAACCCTTACTTGCTAGATAGAAGCACTCTGTGCACAAAGCAATGGTGAGCCTGTGGAGACGCCAGCTGCAGCTTTGGGGAGCAGGTGTACTCAGGCAGAGAACAGTTCTTCTCAAAATGCTTCTCGTTGGTCCTTATCAGCAGTTTAAAATATCACATTTGTGGACAATAGCTAAATGACACCAGATAAAATCAGTTATTTTCAAAAATTACCATAGAAACATTAATTAAAGGTTAGAATTCTATGCTTAAAGGGTAGCAAGTTTCTGCTGAAGTTATAACCAAGTCACTTCAGCTCTAACTTGCTTTCAAATATGAACCATGACATTAGATGGACATTTGACCTTCATCTTCCACATTTAAAGTATCAAATTAAATATTTGTATTTTCAGTATGTGATAAAACAAAACAAAACAAGCTGTATGCACAGCATTCAAGTACAAATCTTGATTCAGGTTTTTCATATCCCCTTATTAAGGATATGTAAGATCTGGGTTCCAGTTTTCAGGGCAATCCGATCATACAGTAACATCTAGTCCAGCACCTACCTAGAAAATAACCCACCTATTTTCAAGTACATTCTTTTTGTCAAACTACTGAAACTAATAGTATTCTATACAGTACTTCACCTTAGATGTTTCCTCAGGATTTGATGGGGAGCTGATTACTGAGCCAGACAATGAAGTAGGAACAGTGTTCACTGAATGCCACACGCTATAGAATATTTTTTATTTCTCTTATCATATTGCTTTCTTTTTATTTCCACTACCAAAAGGTAAAATTGTGCACAGAGGCCTGACTGAGGGACTCATATTTACAATTACATATTTATATGCAAAAGAATATATACTGGAAAGGAAATTGGCAGATTTCAGGTCACTTTATCTTGGATACGCCTAGAAACAAGCATTTTCTTTTTTAGTGCTAAAGTTAAGCAAAGAAGAAAGCTTCCTTTTTAACTAGACTCCTCATACCGATTTTATTAATAGTTTGACATCCTTAGTGCCCATAGCACTGTAATAAATGTAAATTTAGAAATGGCTAACACACTTCAGGAGGCTGAATGTTTGTTGACAAAGTACTTGCACAGATTTGCATGATTCTATGTTGCTGTGAGAGCACTTAAAGGGAAAGGAGAGCTATGAAGTCCATTAAAACTTCAAAATTACTTAAACTGAACAAATATTGATACTAAATGACATAAGTGAGATTACACATGGAAGAAGGGACAAAGGCAAAGGAAATGGATTTAATATTTTCTGCTTGCAAATTACAAGGGTGACTGAATTCTCAAGGAAAAAATTGTCATTTCTATCACATGGAGAACTAGGAGGAGCACAAATGGTTACCCCCCTGGAGAGTTCAACGAGCTCTTTTTAGCCAAATTATCTCCTCCTCTCCTTTCACTGGCATGCTTTAGTTTCAAGACTTGCACCTCCACAGGTGCCAGTTGACCTGCAGTCAGGGTGGGAAGGAAGGAAGGAATGGCCCCAGGGGAAGGGCTCAGCTGTGGCACACATCCTAGCTCCAGCAGTGGGGAGCCTGTCATTGCTCACATGGCCAAAGAAAACAACAAACTTGCCCCATGCACTTGCTGATTACATATCCAGTGGCATCTTCCTACTGAAATTGTGCAGTTCTTGTAAATCTTCCTGCTTCTCATGACCAACACGACCATGTTGAAACTGACAGATTACACTAAGTCCTTGCCATTGCTCCCCAAGCAATCCAAAACATGGTCCCTGCTTTCAGTAGAAAGGAATGGAAAAAATTAAAGAGAATTTTAGACTTCTCATTTTAGTGTGGGGAACTGAGACCAGAATGCTGTTCAACTGCATGACATTTCGGAAAACACAGGAGTGCTGCTGAATGGACTGGTCAAAGACTCTGATAAAACAAAATATTATTAATCCTTTACCTTTCTCAAATGGAACACTGATATAGAATTTATTCATTATTGTGAGCAGGAAGCATTGTAAATGACTTCTCTTGTGATGAATACTGAGTTTGTGACCAAAGGATTTGGGTGGAGAATAGAAAGTAAATTTTAGCTGAAAACAAATTTCCTAAAATTGTAAAACATTAATCACTTATCAAAAATTCACAAGAAATATGAGTTCTCTTATTGGTTCTCAGAAACTTCTTGCAAAACTGTTATTTAGTTTGGGCTGAAAAAATGAGAAATGCAAGATTTTGCCCTTTTTTACAAAAAATGGTATTTTTTCTCCACCATTTACCTAGAGATCATGATAATAAGCCACCGTCCCCCCAAAAACTCACAAAACCCAGGAAAGTTAAAGTTTTCATCATACTGCCACAATGGGTTAGCTCTGTTGGGGTTCCTTTTTTATTCTCAGGTCAACCTCAAACATTTTTAAAGTGTTATTTTCTAAGGACTGTGACTTACATACTCTGATTTTTTTGTGTGCCAGCATTTAGGGTAAAATCACATATGTCTGCAGGTAACACAGATTTTAGTACACTGACAAAAGGAAAGAATTTGAAAATAACTGGCCTGTATTTCAGGGGGTGTGGGAAGGATACGAGTTATCACTGTCTAGCTGAAATGTTCTACAGACTGGGCCCCAGATAAAGCAGATACAACCCCTCTGTAACAGGAACTACAAAGAGCCTGGGAGCCCTACTTTGGAATCTTGTGTCTGGTGCCCTTTTCAGCTGGCCTGGGGATGTAGCTCTCCATTCCTAACAGTTTCATCACTGCTGACAGTCTGCTTCAGAAGAAAGATTAAAAAGAATGGTTCCTCGAGGAGACACAGGCACAACTCAGTTTCCAGTACCCATCTGGCTTGCAGCAGCAGAAACTCTTTTTAAATTTCCAGTCTCTACTTTTATTAAAGTAGACTTTACACTTATTCAGAAGTGTGGCTGCTGCTTCAGCACATGCCATGGAATTTTCTGAAATCCTGTGTTTCAACACCTCTGCTGGAGAGACAAGATAAATGAAGAATCAGACTAGACTAGCATTTCACCAGGAAACCTGCAGTCAGGCAGGGGAGCTAACACGCTAGGTATGGCACAACAGGAGCACAGGCATAACCAGTGCTGGTAATTTTCACTGCTGTTCCTGGGAGTGACACTGGTGAATGACTCACTTCAGCCATTCCTGATGCCTTCTACAGAGCATTGACTGGGAATGAGAACTGTTCTCTTCTGGCAGGCACCCCAGGCAAGCAGAAGTGAGAATCCCAGAGTCTTTCCATGCAAAGAATTAAAACTTAGGTCAGGATTTATTTCTGAATCAAAGTGATTCAGTATTTGGACTGCAAATGTAGGCAGCTGACTAATATCAGTCATGTATGTAGAATTCAGAAACACGTATTTGATTGAAAATAGAAATCTTGAATAAAGCTGCACTAAAACCAGCAAGAAACTGCACTAACTAATTTTGAAAAATTCCCCACACTAGTGAGTCGGAGGCACTCCATATTTTTCCTCATTTATTTGTTGTTGGAGACTGAGAGAAGCCTTCTTAGTACTGCCATGACAGTGCGCCCAAATAATTTGTCTGCAATTCCACCTCCATTCTGTAACAAAATTGCATGATACTTGCAATTGCTGTATGCATGGGAATTCAAAAACTGTGATCTGTGCTTCTCTATTACCAGGAAAAAAGGAATCTATTTCTCAGATGAAAGCAAAATAAGCAAAGCAAAAACTTCTGGAATATATTTGCTTTTGAAATGCAAATCTCTGAGATGGGTAATAAATTCAAGTGTTCAAGGATCTTTCCAGCTGAGTACTTTTTAATTACACAAATAATTTTCTTCTCCATTTCCCTAAAGAGAGGTCATTTTCACAAAGGATAATCAAGAAATTTAGATTGACCAATCCAAATCTGCCACTGTTCACACATTCTCACAAATTTAAAGAATGAGAGTGACTGAAACCTTGGGCATGCTTGGCAACTCACAGTTAAGTCTGTCCAGAGAATACATTTACATAAATATTTTGATTCCAGTGATGTAAAATTTCTTAACAGAGAAGTGCTTCATGATAAATGTTTAAGACAAGCCCAGAAAAACCTTTAATCCAACTGTTTCTTAGATCACATGACTCATAATATTTTTTGAACCAAATCGGAACAGTGTTATTGTAGGTTTTAAAATTTTTAAAAGAACTTAGTAAGGAATAAAAAACCCCTTGAGGAATAAATGAGTGGCTTTACTTTTTAACATTAGCATTGAAAAGCAGCAGAACAGACACTGAAGAATGAAAACACTCCTGAAAAGAAATTGTTCAAGCTACACTTGTAGTTTCAGTTCTGTTTGCTGTACTTTTATCTCAAAATCAATGAATTTAGAACAGCCTACAATAGTAAATAATTGGAAATTCATTCTATGTCTAAATGCTTGTTAGGGGAGACACAGCTGTGTCAGAAACAAGTCTTATCAGTATCGTACTCTGATTTTTGCCACACTTGAAAAGATACAGAACAATCATTTATTTTCTCCCGTTCTGGGAGATTAATTTGAGCTCTTTTAAGAAATGTAAAAGAACTGTTTTACTTAGAACAGTGAAGCACAATGATTTGTGCCGTCTTTGACATTTAGCAAAGGATGGAAAGATTGTGTTTCTAGAACTGCAAAGTGCCATAAAACAGAAAAAATATCAACGGTGATGGATAGATTTTAGAAGGAATGTTTACTTTAATGACTGTCACAATAATTCTTGGAAGCAAAAGTACAGATAAGAAGCAAGATTATAAATGCCATAAGAAGGCCAAACAGTAAGAAAACATTTTTCTTCTCAGGAACATTACTAAATTTGTGTATTTCAGTGAACTAATTTAGTACTGTTAGGAGATGATTTTCTTAAGTTATCTAGGAGCTTGAAATGTCGTGTTATATCTTGCTTAACTGATTTATAGACCTAAACTCCTATGTTAGGAGGATAGTCTGCTTTATTCAGCGCAATAAGGTATTATTGGAATCTAGAAGAATTGTGAAAGAACTCAAAAGATATTTTTTTTCAAGAAGGAGAGATGCATTATGGTTAGCAGTGTATTTTTAACACACACTGGAGCAATTAATCAGTACTCTGCTTTGAATTTGAATTTTATCTGTATTTTGTTTTTTCTTTTACTATGAAACTATGAGAACTAAAATATTAAGGAAGTTACCACAACTGTATTTTGTTTTAACCATGTAGACTGATTCTTTAACTCCTACTCTGTCATTAACCATTACGTGGACTTTGGCAATATCCAGGAGACCTTGTCACAGATCAGTAACCCCTTGTGCTCAGCAAGGTAAGAAAACATGCAGAGGAAAATATATCTGTGCAAGGAAAATTAGCTATATGACAAGAGGAATGGGTCAATACAGAGGCAGAATGCAGTAAAAGGAAGAATATCTCCAGACAACCATCTCAACAGACTGGCCACTGCTGAGTTCAATAAAAATCCCATAAAAAGTGGGTTTGTAGGGGAACAGAGAAATGGTTATTCACCAGGAAGTATTCCCAATGATGTGAGGTAGCCCAAGAAAGAGAAGGAAGGGGTCTTCTGTGATAACAAATGGTTGGTGCATTAGTGAGACATACCAGGGTTGTTTAGAAGCAGAAAGAGAGGCTGAGTAACTCATAATGCCTGAGATACGTGACTGTCGTACGACTCAGCACAGTGCCAACAACAAGAGCCCCATGACTGAAGGAAAAGAGACTGTTAGCATCAGGACACTGAGCTTCCAGAGGGATACAGGGGCATGGCTGATGCCCCTGAAGATGATGGATGACCCAGTCATAAAAAAAGGAAATGAGATGGTATTGGAAAAATGAAACAACACAGCCTAACTTCAATATACAAAGCGATGCTGAACTGTGATAGAGGACAAACCATTTATGACTACCTAGTAAATAACACAGTGATAAGAAACAATCTTTGTGAGTATGTCAAGAAGAAATTTTACTGAGCCAGACTAATTTCATGCCAGGTTATCTCACTGTGGAGACTGCTGTTGGTGTGACTTGAACATGATTTTTCCAACACAGTCTCCACAACATTCTCACACAAAAAGCTGGGAAACATGGTCTAGATGACAGCACTGTAAGATGGATGCAAATCCAGCTGAAAAATAAGATTTAAGAGCTTGGTACAAAAGATTTCCTGTCAGCAAAGTGAGGCATATCAATGTTGTGAGGCTCTCTCCAGAGTCTGATATTATCTCACTTTTTTAAAATTCAAACTTCCTCCTTACCAGTATGTGAGGTTGTGTATGGAGCATAATGTCCCCTTTTGAACACTTTTGAAATCAGCTTTTCAATAAAGTTAAGGACAAATTAATGTCCAGAGGAGAGCAATGGAAAATCTGTGTGAGAAAGCTGTCACATGAGATGTGGCAGAAGATGTCTAAATGTAGGAAAGATTCAGCAGCATTTTGAAATATGGGAGAGGTTGGATTTCTGTTGTCCATGAATGACAGGGTAAGACACAACCTGCATAGCATTCCAGAGGGAAGCTCTGGTTGCACATCAGAAAAAGCAGTCCACCTGTACATTTAGAAAGCACCCAGATACCTGGAAAGCACCAGTACCCTGTGTCTTTATAGAATGTCTTTTACTATTCTGCAGCAACAGGAAGAAGGAGGTATTTGCTCATGACAGAAGATGGTGACTTAGATTCTGAGAAGTAAGCCAGTGAAAGACTGTGTGAGAGGTATTTCTGACAGGACAGGGAAATTCATCACTCACAGATGTCATGAAAGAATAATCTTCGTGACCTAGGCAAAAACCTGACAGCAGATGTGTCCTCTGGGGTCACAAGGATAGTGCATCTAGCTCAGCTCTGCCTTATTTCTTTCTCCTTTCCATCCAGTGTCCATAGTTACTGGAGTAAGGCAGTTTAGAGCAGATCTCCTCATTTCTGTCTGTCTAATTCCCAATAGTGTCTATCAGCTCACTGTCTATTAATTTGTCCAATCCTTTTTGGAAAACCTGCCAATACTCTGCTCTTCACAGACTCCTGTGGCAAAGGTGAACTTCCACTGGTTCACCAGTTGCTTTTATCTGTTATAAATTACAGCTCCCTCTTTCCAGGTCTGTGGACTTGGTGAACAAGTGTTTGGCATGCATTCATCTTAGAAACCACCTTCATGATTTTGTAAACCTTGAGCATATCCCCATGGCTTTCTCCTCTCCAAACTGAAGACTTGTAACCACTTCTGCTTCTTCATAAAAGGTGGCTATTTCTGCCATTTAGGTCTTGCACTAACTTCTGTGGGGTAATGGATTTTAATGACAGGCAGGAAGCACAGCTCACATTTACCGTGTCATTTTGTACTTCAGGTAAAACCTGACAAGCAAAAAATGGTGCCACAGCCCCATTTATAACGCCAATGAATGCAAATATGTTTGCTGGTTTATCTAACATCTACTGGTTTTATTTTAAAAATGCTGTTTTTTTAATCTGTCTTCTGTTTAACTGTGCTATTGCCTTGTACCTGCATGTCAGAGGAACACCTCATATAATCCATTTCATCAGTTGCCTTTGTGGCTGAGAGAGGAAAGTTATTTGCTTTTGTTCTTTTGTTGCAATACCAACTGAGCCATCTTCCTAAAGAACAAATGGCCATTTGTGTTCCTTCTAAGGCATGGTTGGAGAGGCCATTGCAGGACTATAACCAGATGCAGAATTACACCTGGAAAATGGGAGTGAAGCTAATGGGAACCCCAACAGCCCTCCCTCATCAACATTTCTGATTCAGACAAGGAAATGGCTAACTCTTTTCCTGCATTCCCTGGAAATTTAATGTGGTTCTGTTCATGACTTCCATTTTCATTGTAGTTTTATGTTCAGCTTCATGCACTACATAATTTTAGTTCTTTGGTAAGCAGTTCAGATATTACATGAAAGGTGCCTTCAGATGATGACTTCTCAGAATACAAGGGGATGACACCAGTGACTTAAAATTTAGGAGACTTTATGCTAAATGAAAAGCAATGAAATCCCAAAACTGATATGAGAGAAAAGCACTAGAATAAGAAGCAACTGTATTAGAAAATTCTTAGAAAATTACTGAAGTATTCACTCTGTTATACAAAGGGTCTGACAGTGAAAGGACATACCGTTACAATAACCTATTGGGATATTGTTGACCATTCCATGGAGAAACAAAACTAGAAGTTTATAGTATCATCTCTAAAAGTTTACTAAGAGAAAGGTAAATAGTAAAAGGAAGTGTATATATCACTACAGTTATGGAGGGTCCCATAAAAGCAGAGGTCTCTTGGAACAGGCAGTTCAGACAACTGACAGGGTTCTGGTTTTCCTGACTGACGTCATGGTCAGCTCCTTCTCACAGGTTGGAAGGAGGAGGCAGCACTGCTGTGCAAGTCCCTCTCAGGAGAAGGCAGTTAGACTGTCAGTGGTGTGTACATTTTCCTTCTGTTCCCTACTGTGATGACAGCTGTAGCAGAGTATCTTTGTGATGGCTGAATGCACAGCGATGACATCATCTTTTGTTTATCTTTGTTGTCCTTTGATAAATGACAGATAAATACAACAGATTGCAAGAGATTCCCTTAGCAGCATTAGCAGCTTATAAACATTAGGACCACCAGAATATCAGGTTTCTACCTGCCAAAATTACTAAGCAGAATGCAATTAACTAGCTCTGTTATACTTAGGATTAACTAGTACATATACAGATGGCAGTTTTACTCTGAATTTACAGGATTGCCTCTTTAAGTGTCTGCATTTTTTTTTTTTAAATTGACAATGACACAAGTGTGTCATGATACTCAGTGATTTTGTGCTAGTTCCTAAGGGTTGAAAGCATTTGAATCCTGTTCTCATGGTGAAATACCTATAGCCATGAAGGTGAGTGATCAAGCAAAGGACTCAAAAAAGGACTCATGAGGATTAAAGCATGAAGCCTTACACAGTTCTAAAATAAACACAGAAATAATTTTCTGTCTCCAGAGGTGGCAGACCTGGACCCTTTCCAATGCAGTAATAATACAGAAATTTTGAGGAAATCTAACATTTTAAAGGGTGTTAGCCACAATCAATTCTTGAATGACAGAGGAGAAAAAAAGAGTGAATTGGAATCTCTACCTGAAGAAAGCATCCCAAATGTATATGCCCACTGGGAAGCAATTCCTGTCTGCACATTCTTACATTCAGTGTGCTGACTGAACCTAGACTGAAGAAGGCTGACTCTTCATCCTACAACATTATTTTTAAGTGCAACTTTTCATAATCAAGTCTTTCCACATTCTTTCTAGTAACCAAACTAGAACTTTATTGCCTGGATGAGAGGAGAGTTAGATGGACAAAAACCAGCTTGGACAGTCAGGAGGTCAGCAGCAAATGGCTAACACACTTTTAGTGATGCCTTTTCTTGGTCTTAAAATCACAAGTCAAACACAGTTAGAAGGGAAAAAGGGATTTTTCCTTGGTGTTTATTTTAAGGATCTTTAAGTGCACTATGTCCAGGTCAAATGCACTTCAATGCACATCCACAAAAGATCTGGAATATCATTGTAAGTCTTACTAATTAGTATATCTATCAAAAATTCCCCAGTGAGAGGCTTGAATGAGCCCCTCTCCCCAAGGAACCTTCCCCTGGATGAACTATCTTAGTTTACAAAATGTGTTCTGGAGAGGACCTTGGGGTCTGGGGCACTCTGACCCCTGACTACGAAGCTTCTAAAATGTTCAGTCTCCTGGCTTAACAAACAAGTCCAAGAACGTAGACAAGAAGCAGTAAGAATACAGAAGTTGTAAAAAGGTATAAAATGGGTATAAAAGAAAAGGCAAAAAATCACCATGGCATCACAGGAAACCTGCAATGAGTGCACTGTTGCATGGCTGTGCAGCAGGACCTGTCCTGTCCAGCATCTCACTCAGTGACCTGGAGGAGGTGGTCGAGTACAGTTCCATCAGACTTGCAGATGACACCAAATCAGGAAGAACAGACTCTGTCATGCAGAGGGAGCCACACAGGCTGGAGGAACAGGCTGACAGAGGAACATGATGAAATTTTATGATAATCTATGCAAAGTTCTGCGCCTGGGAATCTTGACAGACAGCAAGATGAGCCAGCATGAGCCAGCAGCATGCTCTGGCAGCCAAGATGGACAACAGTATCCTGGGCTGTACTAAGCACAGGCAGAAGATTCAGGGATGTGATTATCACTTTCTACTTGGCACTTGTTAAATCACATCTGGAACTCTGCATACAGTTTCAGGTTCTCCACAAAAAACTGCAGCGTTAATAACATGAAGTGAGTTCAGCAGAGAGCCACCAAGACTGTAGGAGGACAAGAGACAAAGAACATAAATTGAAACAAAAAAATTCTGAGGGGATATAAGAAAATAATTTTCACAATAAGGACAGTCACTCATTGGAGCAGGTTTTCTAGAGAGGTTTTACAGTCTCCATCCTTGTAGATTTCCAAAACTCAGCTGAAGAAAGCCACAAACAACCTGGTTTGATCTCCTAGCTGATATGACTTCAAGTTTAAAGATGTTGGACTGGAGACCTTCTTATGTCTCCAGCCTCAACTCAGCTGTGATTTTGTGGTTCTATGGCTCCTGGTTCCTTTAAAGTTTTACAATGCAATTTTTCAGGCTTTACTGAAGTAATTCAGTATTCTTCTGGTTTCTTTTCGGTCATGCACTTTGAATTAGAGTTACCTTATTGTTCCAAGGCTCATACGAACTATTCATTGTCTCAAAGATGACTGGAAGTGCTAATTAAGTTGATGAGTTGTGAATTGTCAGTTTGGATCTCTCAGCCATCACAGTTATGTTGAAATAAATTATATGCATTATTAAAGGGTGAATATCATCACACCCATGTTATAACTAAGGAAGTCCCAGAAGAGAAGACTTAATTTTCTCATTTTCCTGCAGAAAATTAGTTGTATTCCCATACCACAAAACATGAATTTTAAACCACTAACACAATTTATCAAACTTAAATATGTCAAGGGTGGCTGGAAAGAACTGCAGGGTGTTTTCTTAGTAATTCTGGCATATTTTTTAAAGTAACAAAACTTGCTAATAATAGCACATGTATTTATATAGAAAATTTGTGTCACCTAACAATCAGTATCTGGGGAATAAAAAACCAAAGCTTTTCTCAATGCAAATCTGGTAGACATCATGACATATAGGAAGTAAAAATATTTTTCAAGTTTTTTTTACTGAATTCAACAATCCCTTCTATTATTTATCTATGAGAAAAGAAGTAAGCCCAGCAATACAAAGTAGCTTCTCCACAATTTTGCAATGAGACAGCTCATTAGACCAGTGATTACAACCACACGAGAATCCAATAAAGATTGGATTACAACCCTGTCATCAGGAGAGTCTGCACTGGACTTGTCTGTGGTGAAAGAACTGCCCTCATGGCTTGTTCACCTGCAGATTACAGGGTACATGCTGTGGATCCAGTTTGCAGAGCACTCTGAGAGTTGTGTGTTGCAAGCACAAACAAGACCTTACAGGTAAGATATTAAAAAAAAAGACAGAAACATCAAACTGTCTGAACACAGCCAGCAAGTGGTTAATTGATGGGTCTTAATGAGGAAGCCAGGCTATTCTACACAAAATGTTTAAAACAACAAGCAGATACTGACCATAGGAACCCCTTAAACAGAGGGCAGTAAAGACATGTCTTTGACTTACGTTCTTTTCTTTAAAAGAGAGAGACAGGGAAGAAAAATAATGTCAGTTAAGGTAACAGAAGATGGGACCAAATAATTGCAAATGGCTGAATGCAGAAGCTGCAGGATGTACTTTACCATCAAGTGGGTACTTGTTAGAAGCTATTTATGTATCAAGTGTCTCATGAGAGGACCCACAGGGGAAAAAAGCGCCTGAACACTAGAGATGCAGCTGGAAATCATGATGGAATTCAGGCAAGACTTGAGGACAGGATGGATGAAGGGAAAAAGAAGGTTCAGCAAAGAATACCTGATGAGAAAATGGCTGAACACCATCATGAGGAAGAAGAGACAGGCATTGTGGAAGGAATAAAAAATAATAAAAACTTCTAGAATGGACTTGTTGTTCCAGAAGGCAAAAATAAAAAAGAAGAAGAAACAGAGTGGAGAAGGAGAGGGAGAACTATTGTGTCAAGAAGAACAGACAGGGATACTGGGAGACTGGAAAAATATGTGGAAATAGGATAATACATAGAAGGATCTTCAGGAGAATTGAAAAAAATATATTTAAAAGGGGACAAAAGAATAGAGATCCACTGCAACAGCATGAAAAGGCAATATTCAAAGGGACTCACTGGCCCTATCTAGATTAGCATTTTTGTTTAGAGGATAGGAGTTCTGAAATAGATTACTTCAATGTTTCCACTTAGTGCATGTCAGTTTTGTTGGTGGAGTTGCTTGGCTTCCACCTTTGGGAGAAAAGTGTTCCAGAAGTTGTGTTCTGAAGTGAAAATGAAAAGTATGCTTACCGGGAAAAGGAACTAAAGGGACAATCCAAAGTGGGCTATATGGTCACAAAGTTCTATCCCAAACACATGAACATCAAAAAGTTTGTAAGCCACCAAGTGTTTCTGTCACAATCTGAGGTCTTTTGGGGCCCATAAAATGAACCAAATGCTGTGTATCTGCTGCCATAATCGTCGTCGACAGTCAGCCCCTGACTCTTTGAATCTCTATCTCTCCTTCCCCCTTCATCTTCTCCAATCCTAGCTTGGAACCCTTATTTAACTTCCCTATGACAATTGTTGTCCATCCACCCTTTCTGATCTTTTACTGTTGACTTTTATCTCTTTTGCAGTGGTGAGGTGCAAAATTCCAGAAGGTGTAAATTATACTGTGCCATGAAAGGGCTGGAGGTTTCCTCAGCAGCAGCCTGGCACTGGCAGTCTCAGAGGGGTGCATCATGCTTGATGAGTGAAGAGGACTGATGAGCCAAAAAACCTTAAATTTGAAGGATGAAAATCATTCTTGAAGAGTAAAGGAAACAACTGCCCTTTGAGGGCAGCAGAGCAGGAGTACCCATGTTCTGGAGAGCTGGAATTGGTCTCCTGGTGAGAACTGTCATTGATTTTGTTGCCCTGTTGGCTGTCTGTGCTCTGGGACACAGGACAACATATCTGCAACACTCTTCAGCCCCTCTGGGATCCTGTCCATGCATCCCACAGAAGAACATTACAAAAGCAGAAACAGAAGTGTTTCTCTGGCTTGCTTCTGCTAAGCAAATCAGTGTCAGTGTTACAGAGTCCATTTCAGGCCAGTATTCTGTTTCTGTGCAGGTCATTATAGTGGAATGGGAGTAACATGATGTTTTTGACACTTGGGTCATGATGGAGAGGAGATGATGGTTGTTAAAAAGGCTGTTGTGCCTTGATAAATGTCTGTGGTTATGAGCTGTGGGGGAACTCCTCGATGTGACAGCTAACTACATCAGAAGCTCCCCTCCTAGTCCCAGTCTGTCCGAGTACCAAGCTGTGTGCCAGAGGCTGTCCAGCTGTGCAGGCAGCATGCCATAACACAGCTCTGCCAGGGCCCCAGACAGAAACTTGTGCCATTCAGCACCCAGGGGATGGGAATGGAGGAAAGCTTGTGCACTGGGAGGAATACCAGGCAGCTGATGGCATGGGGGCCGTGGGGAGCCAGCCCAGGCCGATGCAGGCTCTCTATAAACCATGACATCTGTTGCTCCTCAGTGTGGACAGGCACTCAGGCACAGGAGTGGAGACACAGCAAACACCTACTGGGACATTTCCACTGTGCTCAGGCCTTGACTGTACCCCAGGGGCTCTTGGAACAGCAGGAAGCTCTGGCCCACTCTCCATTCAGAGCAAAAAAAAAAAAAATAAAATCAACATGTGGAAGCAATTTCCCTCTAGGAGCCTTCTCCTCCCTCTCTCACTGCTTTATGTCACCCCTCCACCTTGCGGTTCTCTGCCTGCCGCCAGTCTTGGTGATCATGCATGGGAGCAGAGGCATCAGTTTGGGTCAAGGAACCAGAGTAACCCTAGGCTGGATTAAAATACCCAAATGTGCATAATGAATATGTGACAAACATAAGCACCAAGTGCTTTGATTTACTGCTTTGCTCCTGTTGTACCAAATTACGTGCTAAGATAGACACAGATAGCAGTACAAGAACCAACAGGTCTGTTGCAGTGGATGCAGGAAGTGGAAGTATAGGTTTGCTGTGTGTAGAAGCAAAGATAAAAAAATGGAGGATTTTTAGAGTAGTTAATAATTCCTATGGCTGCAAAACATTACTGGTAAGAGAAACAGCTGTAATTGCTTTTCTTCTTAAGGTATTTAAATGATACTTTACTTACCTGTTTGTTTAAACAGAATGAAAACACAGCTGTACACCTGTATCCTCTGCAAACATAAACCAGAATGAAAGCCAACACAGTTATATAGATATACATCAGCTGTCTATTTTCAGCAATCCTCTCAGGGCCAGCTATAAATTATAGAGAACTTTTCTACAAATATGTTGGAAAGTGATCAATTTAATATTTGTGCCAGTACCAGGAAGAAATAAAGGGGGAGTGGATGGAGGAAAGCGAGGGCTGGCAGAGAATGCTGAAATGCCAGTTGTAATTATAAAAAGAGAAAAAACAATTTTCACATGCATTACAGAGTTTAGTCACAGACCTAGTGCATTTTTATTTTATGAGCTTCCCTATTATCAAGCTGTGCAACATAGCCATGAAATTAACAGTCAAATAAGGAACTTAATCCTGACAAAAATAACATTCCCACAGACAGTACTGGGAGATTTGTCAGAAAAGTGTGTTCAGAACTTGACCTCTAAAATGAATACAGTGTTGGTGGTTTCCTAATTATAATGTCTCATTTAGCTACCACAGTAAGGCAACTGAAGCAGTAAGAAGCACAAAGAAGTCAATCACTGCCAGATGGCTCAGTCTTTGCAGCCCTTACTCACAGAAATAATATTTGCTCACACAAGGTGGCCCACAGCACCCACTGGAGTGTAACACAACTTATCACAGGAATTCAGGTTTCATGATAAATCTTCCTAAAAACAAGCTGTGGCAGAGAATCAATCTTTTTTTTTTTTTTTCCAAGCACAGAGTTTTTGTGCGTAAAATCACTACTTTTCACTAAAGTAATCATGGACAAATTACTTGTTTCAGCGACCTTAAGAGCCTGTAATTAATTCAGGAAGACCTTAAAAGTCCTTTCAAACTAAACAGCTAGCTTGCAATCTGCAGTCATGAACAATAAAAGTTCACCAAAAACATGGGTGTTTTAGTGACTGTCAAATGAGTTTTTATGTGCTCTAAGTAGTTTTCTAACATATATGAAAGTTGTTATTTGGCTTTATGCTGGAACTGCTGAAACCTGATTCAAAGCCTACTGATGTCAGCAGGAATCTTTTCTCTGACTTCAGTAGCTTTCAGATTACAGCCAGTATTTCTGCAGGAAAAATAGGACCACTCAACTCCAAAAAGCAATGAGACCTCACCAGCTGAAGGATAAAGACCATAGTTCTGGACAGGGATTATGCTAAGAAAGCTACCACAGCAGTCAGAAAGAGACTTTAGTTGACTGGTATTTCCCAGGTACAGGAAAAGAAAAATATCAGAGGCTTCTGATATTGCCCATGAAACCTATCTAATAATTGGCATACAGAAGTGCTCAACACCTCTATTGCATGGACATTTTCTGAGGTTCTGTTTTCTGAGGTTTCTGGTTTTTACTGGTACTGAAGAAACTAAAGCCAACTAATCAAAGCAACTTAATTAATTAAGAAAGCATACACTCATAGGAAGGCTTTATTATCTTATTTGTCCTAGAAAATTAATTATGTGTAGTCAGTAGAACTGTAACCATAGTGCTGTCATGAGCAGTAAAAGAAAACAGAGCAACCCATGAGTGCAGCAGTTTTAGTAATTGCAAATTTGAAGCACACTTCTTTCTCATTATGTTTGAATATCCAACCTACTGTGGAGTAAATTTGGAGTTTAGGCATGATGTCACAATCTTGCTTCTCTTTTATGGAGAACTATCCCATTCAGTATCAGTATCAGTGTAAAAGGAAGAACAAATACTATTCTCTTCAGTGAGATATGAACATCAGAATGTGATTAAAGCATTTCCTCTTTAATTCATTCTAAAGGAATGCAGTAGATTAGACAGCAGATTCATTCCCAGTGCAGTAAATGCCTGCATACTTGAAACAGAAATAGGAAAAGCAAAAATTACCATTCCAAACCTTCTTCAACCCCATTGCCCATTAGGTATTCTATTTTCTTGTTTACAGTTATGCTGCAAACAGAGATTCAGCAGTAGTGTAACTGGAACTCAGCAGCACTGCATTTTGTCCTGATGCCTATATAATTGCTAGAGGAAGGTATTTTATTTACACAGCTGTGATGTGTTTTGTGAACAGGTTGATTCCGACTCCTGAAAGCTCATGGAGAATTATTGCAAAGGAAAGAAAGAAAAGCTGACACAAGCTCCCACGTGTTTGACTTCTTGCCATGTTTACAGATAGGACCACAAAACAGTGTTTCTGTCTGTTTTTTTCTGGAAAGGTGCCAAAGCTATTTGAGGACAAGCAGCCCAACAGGTTCCTATCTGAGCACAGCTGCTCTGAGCACTGCTTTATAGTCCCAAAGTACTATGACCAGTCCCAAAGCAGTAAGACTGGTTTGCCCTCTGGAATTAATAAAGCTTTTGTGTTGGACATCATCTTTTTTTTTTTTTTCTTTTTTTTAATAAGCAAAGTTCATTTACAAAGCAAAGGCAGCTTCTCCATCACTTTTATAATGGCACTGGTATGACAGATACTGCTGCCATTACTTCTGCTGTCAGCACAGCTTCCAAGTGGAAAAGCAGGATTTTCATCTCAAGTCACATTTGCTTTCCTCAGATAACCACATTCTTTATCAGAAATGCTTTCTTTTCATCATGCATTATCAATAATCTTACATTACTTGCCTCACAACAGTTTATGCACAAACAGTGCTCTGATCTAAAAAAATCCCCAGTTATATTTGTTTAGCATATTGCATCAGTGGAAAGTTTTAACTTGATCTGTTAGCTGAAGGTCTTTTGGACTGCTGAGTCACACACGATTAATTCTAACAATATTTTAATTTCCTTCATGATTAGGTAACTAATGATTTGAAATGAGATTGAGTGTTCTAAACTGAATCAGAATTAGTTGTTTTTTCCTTTTTTATGAATGAATTATAATTGATTTATGAAGTGGGACTCTCTAGGGCTCCACTTTGTAGTGTTTATTGATGAGGCTAAATTCCCATTGAAACCAATGAGCAATTTTCCTCAATAAGCATTGAAGGATCTGCCCTTAATACCTAGAAGTTATAACTAGTTCTAGCTTTTGAGCCACTCTTAGGACTGCAATTACAAACACTACAGAGCCGTAATCCCCAAAACAAATTTTGCTGAGAACTACACCAGGGTTTCTGAGTAATATGTACAGGGAGTTATCCCAAGGGTTTTATGTCTTTCCATGATTATAGTATTTTGCTAGATTAATAAACACAGGGACCTGAGTTGGAAGTATGTGGACAATATACTCCTAAAGTGTTCTCCACCAAAACAAATGTGGATAAACTATGCAGATGCAATTCAGTTTTTTCCATAATAATCATTCCTCTTTATCTTTTTCTTGTGATTTCCCAATGAGTTGTCACAAAAAAAAATGAAGAAGCTGTCTGTATTTGGAGGTCAAGGAAGGGATTGAAAGTCACACAAATGGAATGCTTTGGTCTTTTCTTAATGGGTTGCTTCTCATTATTAAATAAAACCATTTGTTTTTTTCCAGACCAAATGCACAAATGCTATTTTTTTCCAGCAAATAAATTTAAAAACTTCAGTTTTGTGTTGCAGTGAAATATTTAGGTTTTTTCATTTTACTATTTTCTTTTTTTAATCAAGATGTTGGCATTTCAAGATCATCTTCTTTGTAAATTCATGTATTAAGAAGCAAGTTCCTCAAAAATGAGCACATTTTAGAACCATTTTGCTGAGATATTTCCATATTGCTTTTTAAAGCAATTTGGCAAGTATTTTTGATTAAAAAGCTCCTAAATGGAAGTGCCTGCACTTCTAACATTACAACTTGAGAGCAACTTTGAAAGGCAGTTTATTAGATATTAGTACATATTCATTTTTGAAGCAGCCGTTGTATTAAATCTGCACATGAGTTATAGCACCTGTCATCTCCTGATGTCATGAAGTTGCTATGTGAGAATTTGAATGGACTTTTCTCTGCTGGCATCAGTGAGAGTTGAATCAGCCATGAAGCCTCTGTCCTGTCAGAGCTGAGGTTGTGTAGACTAAGAGCCCTCATGTCTGAACACAGCTTTGATTTGAGTTTCAAAGCCTTAAGAGATTTCATCTTTTATAGGATTTTGCCAGGAGAGAGGCAGGGTCTTCACTAATATTTCATAAAGGTATGTCAAGGAGTTTCAGGGAAAGATGGAATATCTACTAGTTCTCTGCAAAAAACAACTATTTCAATAGTGACCTTGAAAACCAAATTAGGAAAGAGAGGTATCTCCCTTTTGAGAGGGAATGAATGAGGAAAGCACATGAAACTGGAAGTGAATAATTTTCTGAACTGCCAATGTCAATATTTTATGAAAAACAAGAATCTTCTGGAAGCTTCTATGAAGAATTAACATTTTCCCTGATGTTCATCATGTAACCAAGCATTTTTCCATTGTTTTCAGAAAAATACAGTTATTGTTGTTCATTTCTACAGAAAAACTCATATATCACATAGTAGTAGATAGCTGTGCAAGCACTGCTAAATTATCAATTTTCTGACAACACTACAGTCTCAAACCCAGTAGTATATTTAAAGATATATTCTTATATTCTCTGATAAAAGCAATCTTATATCACATGAAAAATATAATCTAGGAAATCTTCTGAAATATACCAGGAAAATGCAAAGATGAGTCCACAAATGCCTCAGTTTTGTGATGTTATTGTCCTTTTTGGAGAGCATAATTTCAGCCCACTTTCTGAAGAAGTGGAAGAATCCTTTATTGTGTCTCTCTGGATGGTGCTGATGGACTGCCTCCTTGCACCAAGTGATGCACACACAGAAAAATCTTTTGTCTCTTTACTTGTGTATGAAAGGGTTTAAGTTTTATGGTCCTTTCCCTAACAGATCAGAGATTACCCCCAAGTAAAACAAAGGACCAAAGGCTGGCTACAACAACCAGTTCAGGCCAGATTTTACTAGTTTTCCCTGTTAAATTAGTAGTATCATATTCTGTCTGAAACCAGTGGCACTTGCACAAAGGGACACTACTCAGTAAGAGCTCTGGGACCCAGGAAAACCACAAGTTCCCTCAGGGGTGCCAGCATCAGCCCGAGCTCGCCTGCCTGCAGCCATGTCTTCTGGGAGAAGAGGCAGAGTGAACTGCAACACTGAGGACACGAGAGTTTGCCTTTCCTAAGTGTGCTGGCATCTCCCAACACTTACTCAGAACAAATTAAGAACTCTGCTGGTATCTAACTGCAGCTGCAGATGCATTTAGGTGAACTTTATTTACCCTCCAGTTTCTGACAGAGACAGGGCTGTGCTGGCTGGTTTCTCCACACTGATGTACAGTTGTGCAGTCTGCTGTAACCAGCAAATGCCACTTGCCAAGAGCTATTTGCCTTGCAATTGTAACAGTACTGTCCTGGCCATGGCACGGGGCTGAGCTGAGACCCCAGTAACCAGATGAAAAATCCACTGGGAGGAACTGTAATCACTCATGCTCTCTGTAAACCAGACCACAAATTCAGCAGATGGCGACACATCTTCCCGCTTAAAAAAATCCCTTGTCCCAAGTATCTGTGGCAAACTGATAAATACCAAATAAGTCCCAACTAACAGGAATGGCTGTTTTCTTGGTCAACACATCAGGCATTGAATCAGGGGTGGTGAAGGCCAAGAAAATGAACAAGAGTCTAAAAACTAATTCTGAGTAGTAAACTGTAAAAAATACTACCTGGCACAGCAAATGTTGAGCTCTGCAAATGTCAGAAAAGCATTTCAGGAGCTCTGAAGAGGATCTTACTTAGATGCCATATAGATTGAGGAGGCTTGTTCCAGACCTACAATTCCTCCCTAAAAAAATTATTTTGCTTTCTGTCACAAGATGAAAGCAAGCCTCCATTATCTAGATGTCTCCTTTTCTTGGGTTTTGTGAGATTTAGATATTATTCTGAGTACTGACATTTAACATCTACAGCATGAGCTGTGTTTTAATATTCCAAACAT
Source organism: Rhipidura dahli (assembly GCA_013399225.1). Classification (NCBI taxonomy): domain Eukaryota; kingdom Metazoa; phylum Chordata; class Aves; order Passeriformes; family Rhipiduridae; genus Rhipidura; species Rhipidura dahli. Next base: position 96,157 of record VXAC01003219.1, on the reverse strand, counting down.
TCAAGGAAAAGTATCAGGCTCTCTAATCCAATTGTTAATTTGGCTTTCTGAAGAGCATCAGGATGAATTCTGATCAGCACTTCTCCCTTAGATTCAGTGTTGAGTTTTATAACTGTATGTAAAGATGAAAGAACTGGTTAAATGTAGAAACTACCAGCTGATTTAGAAGGTTAGTATTAAAAGAGCTAAGATGTCTATGAACAAATTTACTTTTTTAATCTTGCATTGGACTGCAAAATCAGACCTCAGTACAAGCATGAATAAAGCACATTCTCCCAGTGGTCTGTTTGTTGAGTAAGACTGGCTGAAGAGTAGCATTTCTGATTTATGGAAGAGTTTTGGTGAGAAGCAGGGAGGGTTTTTTGGTTTTCCTCCAAAAAAAAAAAAAAAAAAAAAACAAAACAAACCCAAAAACAATTCTTTTTTTAAAATTTCCCATGAACTGGAAACCGAGTGATTATTTCATTCCAACAATCCCAGCACATGAAACTTCCTCCAGGAAATAACCTCACTGCACGCAGCAGCTGCTCAGTGAAATCAGCATTCCTTGCACTTTCACGCTTGCTGATCCCCCACCTTGCTCTCCCCAGCAGCTGCCAGGGCCCTGCAGCCCTGTGCCCGCACAGCCGCCCCGCTCCCCGCTCACAGCCCTGCCCTGCAGCTGCACCCAGCCATCCCTCCACAACTGCCCACAGACCCCTCACTGCCACGGGCTCCAGCCTATGGAGACAGGACCTGCCAAGCCTCTCAGCTCTGCAGCAGAAAGGTGGGAAGCCCTGGAGCACGTGGTTTTCTTAGGGCCTTGGCTATTGGAAGTCCTGGTCCACGATGGTCCACCAGTGAGCCTGACTGAAAGCTTATTTAGCGTAAATATTTTCAGAAAAACATTTTGATTTAGGGAAAAATATAGTTCCCTGGTCTCTGGTGTGCACAAGTCATTCCTATTGAGAATACAAAACATAAGAAACCGTAAGTGGCAGGCTGACCTCTCTGTCTCACCCTGTCCTAATTTTCCCTGAAGGCAGGTGTCTGTATGGACATGGAGAAGAGAAATGGATCCTCATTATTGTTGCCTTATGAGTGAAACAGACTCCCACTAAAGGCAATGTTTTTTGTAGGATACCAGGCTATGATTTATTCCAGCATGGAAAAATCTGCCTTTCCTAAGCTCACAACAAAAATACTATCAGTGCAGTCCTTGATTTAGAATCATATACTGCTGTATTTCATGGGATGCTTAAGACTGATTCCAAATTAATATTAGCAAGATGCACTTAAAGTGATGAATTTACCCATACATATTGTAAAACAATACTACAGTTGTTATTTTCTAAAGTACAGCTTATAGAAATAGAAAATTATTAATGAAACTTCTGAATGAGCACAATACAAAATGCAGCACATTCAAGACACTGAGATTATGTTTATATTAATGATCCAACCATGCCCAAAACAGTGCCCTGGCATAAAGCATGCAATAACCCCACACATACTCTTCAACTGTCCTCTCTTTGAAAACAGGGTATCCACACCCCAGCTGCCTGTTGTGCCCATGCCAGCTCCCAAACTTCATCCAGCGAGCTTTGGGAGACCTCTAAATTAGCTGAGGAGAAGAGTGTGCCAGAGGCTTCTCCAAGTATGATGATATTGCTGTGGTTGGGAATGTAGCCTGAGATACACACACACGTATGAAGCCTTAACAACTCCGAGTAACTGACTCGACAGAACTGTATCAATACCACTCGGGTATGCAATCCTTTCATCCAGTCAGAAAGACACTGGAGTGTGGTTTGTGTAATCTGGGTCAGTCACTAATGAGAATAAGCCAAATGAGAGGCTTGCTTAAGTATGGCATGTTGACTAGGAACCTTAATTCCAGTCTTCCAGGATTTTTCTGCCATGTAAAGGCAGTTACCCACAAAAGACTAGATGTATGCTAGAACGACAAGTCTTGAATCTGTATTCAAGTACTTAGCCAAGAGAAAATGATTATTTCACTGAAGTGTTTTGGTTTTTCACTGGAAAGCATCATGATTCCATTAGGAAAAGTGCTTTTTTTTTTTTTGTGGGAACACATGGGGTAAAGAATTATCATATTATTTCTGCTGTTAAATTGAGATGACACACTCACTTTGTGCATTTTGTCCTTAGACAATTTTCTGTAGCTGCCTGAGCTGATGTAGTCTCATGTGAGCTGTCTGCATTCCCTATCTACATTTCCCTCTCTCAGTGAATTAATACCATTCAACAAATTATTAAGAAATCTTACAGATTCAATAAAAATGCTTTGTATCTGCCTAACATTTCTTATTTGGGATAGTTTTGAACTTTTTATTCCCTATAAACTTCTGGTTATATTCTAAATTAACAAGATTTTCCACTACAGAAACTGTAGAATATTTTTATGACCCCATTTTTCTTATTCCTCAGATGAAATCAAAAAAGGAAATTAACCCATCTAAAAATTATTGATTCTATTATGACACTATCTATGAAAGTTCAGAAAAGTCAATGATATGGTTCATATTTTCAGCCCAAATGAAATACAGAAATGCTACTGCAAAGTTTCCCACATAAAGATGCACAGATCATTTGGAGAAAAGACAAGAAGGCATCAAAACTGACAAAGGAGATCCAGTTTTACTCACAGAACTTCCAACACTCTATTAAGTACATGGCCACAAGTCCTCTTTCACCACAAGGAACAACTGACAGTCTTGATGTAATGCAAGGATTTGTGTAAAGTGGTAAAGCAAGTCAAGAACACATCTAAATCATGTTACTCTTAATCCCAACCAGATATGCTGGCATCCAGTATATTCACTGTCTATGCAAGCACACAAAAGTCCTAAGGAAGACAAAGAACTCCACACATTTAGCTAGTAATTAATGACAACTTTTATTGCACTCTATGACATATGAAATTCATCAAAGTAGCTTTTTGCTCTGCAGTTTTACAAGGGCATGAGCACAAACTTGTACAGAAGCCTTTTTGTCTGTGCTGCCCATGACCTAGATATTTAAAAAAATGGAAAGAAAAATCTTTCACTATGGTAAATTTAACATGCTGTACTTTTTAATATGAAGATATGTGCATTTCATTAATACCGCTATGCGCAGTGCAAATCTTTCACAATGCCTGCAGACTATTTTAGTATTCTTGCCAGAGCAACAGATATAATTACAGAATAAACAGTAGGATAATTATGAGGGATACAAGCTTAGCACTAGTAGTAGTCATTAGAGAAATACAAGCCATAGGATGTCTTGATACTCCAATGATATTACACTCAGTACAAAATGTCAAACATTTTGCAACCCATTCCCTAGAAAATCTTCTTAAAATCAGGCTGCATTCGATATTCTGAATTTATTGATTTTGCCTTCCTGTGTAGTATATTCTCCTTATACAGTTCCTTTTCATCCAATAATGGGATTTTAGGAAACTGTGGCCACATTCTGTTAATGCCATTTCAAAAAATTAGTTTGTAATCAAACACTCAGTCAAACCTGAGTGCAAATGCTACTACTGAGAAATGTCTATCACAGTCACAATAAATTTAACCAGCAGAGTTTGCTGAGGGAAAAATTGTTCTTATTATCTGAAAATGAAGAATCCTGTCAAGCTAGCAGGTAGTATAGCTATAATCCTAGATGTGATGATTACTTCTTCAGATAGTTGTACACAGAACTGCTTAGACTACACCACTGCTCCTCTGTGTCATCAATATTGAGAAAAAAATTGTGATTTTTTTTTTTGCTATATAGCCATTACACAAACAACCAACATTATATCCCAACATTAAACATGCTTACATAGTTTGGTTTGAAATTCTAAACTACTTATCCCTTAATTATTCTACTGCGTAATATTAATTCAATAACTTGTCAGTAAATTGTATTTAAGACTAAGTTTTGATACACATCCAAAAGGAAGTTATAGGTAATATGAAATGTTTTCATTCTAATCATACTGATTATAAGCTAGGATATGGTCAGGCTCCCACTTCCCACCTTGCATTAATGATAAAATCATATTTTTCAAAGCAAAGGATGTCCCATGTAAGTAGTACAGGAAAATGATTAATGAAGAAGTTTGTAGTAACATTTTTAGATGAGTTTGCTCAAAAATCTGTATGTGATAACAGTCGCCACAACAAAATTGTTCTCCAAGTTTGTTGTTTTCTTGGTGGGTTTTTGGTAAAAAATGATCATCGGAGTCATGTCCTTGTAAGTGTGAGAGCACAACTTCCAAAAATAGCCACTGAAACATGAAGTATATTTTTGTTATTTTATTAAAACTCATCCTAAGAAGTCAATGTGCGTTCAAACTGTAATTAGATGGCAGTAACCAACAAACATTGTGGGGTTGTAATGATTTATACCAGAAGAGTAGAATGCAGCATAGATGCAATAAAATGCTTTACAATGGAGCTAACAAATAAAAGAATGAAGGGAAAGCAGACTAGAAGGGAGAGACTGGAGTCAGTAAAATATAAGCTACACATGGGGATTAGAAGTCCGTAGAATGAAGAGAAACTATTCATAAACTCATCTACATGAATATAACATACAGGGAGGCATGACAAGCTAGAAAGAGGTAGTGTTACACAGACTGACCCTCATATTAGGGACCAGTTGGTCATATGGACACATCCTTTCATTTCTAAATACTGTGTTTTCGAAATGGAAAGAAAGCCAGATGAGTTTGAATTGCACCACGGTACCTACTCAGGATGATCTGGTGCAAGACCTGAACTCATTTGCACTTTTGGTCAGCAAAGGAGCACTAAGGTTCAAGACTCACCAGCCACCATAAGAACACCTTTATGATAAGATACAGAGCAGCCCCCTCTGGCAGATAAGAAAATTTAGCCCTTTATACATAAACAGGAAGGTCCAAACTGAGACTGATAGAAGTTTTCAGAAAGGGTTACTACAAGAGGCTAATTAAAATTCCTATAAGTTTTGCTAAAGGAGTACTTTCTGTACTGCTGTGTCATTTGAACACAACTGCAAAGTGATGCAGCAATGCCCAGGTTGTTTCTGACGGAGGTTTTCATGTGAACAGCTTGTTATTAATTAAGACTGAATTACAACCCAACACCCAAAACAGATGCCAGAAATACACCAGAACTTCCCTTCTGATCAGGAACCAGTCTGACTTTTATTGCTGCAGTGACTGAATCATCAAGAACTACATGCATTAATATGGAGGCATAGAAGCAGGTCTCTCGACGCAACCCAAAACTGAAGCAGAGCAGGGGAAGAACTTCCCTTCCCCCAGAGCAGCCACAGCAGCTACTGCTTGGAGGTTGAACAAGGACTTTCTTCTTCACACAAATTAAACAGACACTTTTGATTTCAGGTTATTATGTCACAATAATTATTACCTTTTCCCTGAAAAAAAATTAACAAAAAGAGAATCTGCACACATCTTCCCTTTCCCTGTGTGATCTGAAATAAAAACTATCTTCCCCTGAAGAACTTCACAGACCTCATTTTCCTTAATTTCTGAGGTCTGAGATCTACATTACAACTCTGTTTTCAATATCAAAACCCAGTTCTGTTCCTCCTCAGAGTCCCATTTTACCACACATCAGTTGCTCACATGAAAAGAACTAATACCAGGAAGCTAATATATTTTTAGCTGACTTTAATGTGACTTAGCAGCTGGAAACAAGAACAGCTTGTTCCGTGAGAATGCCACACAGTGCTCCATGGACACCAGTTTGGAAAGTATTGGTAGAACTTTTAATAACCTTCTCCAGCTGGACATGCTTTCCACTTCCATAGCTTCATTCGGCCTTCACATGCCATGTAATTTTGGTTGTAACAGCTCTCTCACACTCAGAACTGAGCTGTCAGCAAGAAGAAGTTCCCATATCAAAAGGGGGAGATGCCTCCAGCCAGCAGAAGCAGTGGGAGGTACTGCTGGTTATCCATTATAGTGATGCAAGGAGATGCAGAAAACAAGAGAACATAACAGGAGTCATGCATTTAATTATTCTCTAAAGGCAATAAAAAGTATCTGTTCAGAATTGTTCCCAACCAAAAGTACATACAATATTTTCAGTGTGCAGTTGTATTAATAATAAGGGAGTGAGGAACTGAAGCAAGTTTTCCAGAGAAGCTGTGGATGCCCCATCTCTGGCAGTGTTCAAGGCCAGGTTGGATGGAGCTCTGAGCAACCTGGTCCAGAGAAAGGTGTCCTTGCCCATGGCAGGGGGTTTGGAACTAGATGATCTTTAAGGTCCCTTCTAAGACAAACCTTTCTGTGATTCTATGATTCTATAAATTTATATCTCCAAACTAGCTTAACTGACGAAACTGTTTTGTGGAGTTTATAGCAGCATTTCTCAACCCATGTTAAACAAACAACCAGGTTACTCTCTTCAAAATCACCTGTAGATCATCTTTCATTCTACTGGGAAAAACAGCCGTCAGGTTGCATGTTCATGCATTTTTCCCAGTTGGTTTTCGCTGTGGGTGTGGGACTCTGGTACAGGGTTAAGTGGTTTTTTAAGAGTTTGAGGAACTGTAAGACATAGGCTTCAATTAGTTTAGCAAAACCAGAAACAGTTACAACCCCACAAAATAACTTTTGCAATGTCCCATGGCAATTTGCAACACACAAAGCACTAAACAGTCAAGCCATCTATTCCATTGAAGTGAGGCCTTTGTAAATGACTCCTGATGCCAAGTTAAGAAGTACAAAAACCCAAAGCATAGTAAAACAATCATGTAGGAAGGATCATTTCCACTTCTATGGTGTTTCTATTGGGGTCTTTTCATTTCTATGTTTTGGAAAATTTTTCACATTAGTCATAGTCTGAAAGTGGCAAGATTTTCAGTTCCATGCCCTAAAAATACTGACATTTAATATTCCCATTTCTCTGGTAAATTCACCGGTGTAAGTTTAAAACTACATGCTGGCTGCTAGAAATGAGCACAACAGAAAGGTCATTCTGGTTGATTACTGGTTTCCTCCTGGTACAAGTCAGTGCTAGCCAGCATCCCCCCTCCCACAGCATGGAGAAAAGTGTACATCAAACCCAACAGTAACTTCAGGGGGATTTGTTTTTCCATCACATAAGCAGAGTTGGTTTCCTCGTTAGCTGGGGTACCTGCAGCAACATGAGAATGCAAAGCATTCTGCACAACTGAGCTGCACCATTACTTGCAAGGGCAAGGAGTGTTGTGTTTTGAAGACCTTTGGGCAGTACATCAGGTTAAAACAAAATGCCTTGCCTCCTTATGTTTGTTTATTTTTATATTATAAATGCAGTAAAGTTCGTTGGGGAACTTTTGAGTTCACCTTCACTTCACTTGGAGAGATTGAGCTCCCATGCAACTAAAGTAAAACCAAAGATAATAGACAGGCTGGCATTGTGCCATATCTGCCTGGTAGACATGCATGGGATACTTCAGGTGACATTAAGACCCAGAGAAGTCTCAGGAAACAATCTAAAGGTGATGTAAAGCCTAGTACACAAAGCTCATGATATAACCCAATTTTTTGCACAATATGCAGTCGTATTTCAAGCTTGCATTATTGTACTGTAGAGCTAAAGAGCATATTAACTTCTCTCTAGTGAGCCTAATTTTATTTTCAACTGCTTTTTCCTCACTTGAAATTTGCAATTCAATGCAATCAATTTCATTTTGGTTAAACAGTTTAATGTGCTCTAATAAAAACAGGCAATTGATATTCTAATTCTGTTGTATTGAAACTAGAACTGTATTATGAACACACATGACAAAATATAGCAAGTACTGTAGCAGCTACCTAAGGATGGTTTTTTTCAGTGTTTGTGTGACATATAACAGCAGCCTTTATGGCACTTTTAATTTCAAAGTGCTAGAAGATACTTTAAAAATTACACCTTTAAATAACAAATCATATTAACTTCTGTTTCTGAGATGCATCAGGGTAGTCTTGTAACACCTCACTGCTGTACCACATCATAATTTAAGGACAAATCTTGTAAATATTTTTTGTGCATGAAATGTTTCACTGGGACAGGATCTAGGACTGCAGAGAAAGACTGCAATTCTCGTTTTAATGATGTTGCATGGAGAAAGAATATATAAAGGCACAATGTAATTAAAAGAGCTGTTTTCTATAGTTTTTCAGAAAATCATTTCTGAGAAAGTCTCAAAAGTTCCTGGCTTCTATTGACTGGATGAGAGGAAGCCAGGGAAGGAATGAAGCATTTTCTAAGTTTTTGTTGTGTGTTCCCTTGCTGGAAATTGTTTCTAGACAGCATAGTTATCACCAATAATCTCATAAAGAAACAAACAAACAGAAACATTAAGTAATGTCCTTGGTTACCATTAACTAATAAGCAGAATCTTATTTTTGACTGCTCGCTGTGTTTAGTCATCAAACATCCCTGCAGTATTGGTTCAGTATTGACTCTGGACAAAGACTATCATCTAAGAAACCATCCATTACACTCTTGTATTCCTTGCTGTCTTTCCAGCATGATTTCAACAATCTTGAAGCTTACAAGTCTTGAAATCTGATGAAATCTACATCTGCTACATCAGATGTCAAATCAGGCCAGTCCTATTCCTTCTGAGGTTTGACCTGTCCGGACAAATTTTCATTACTGGCAGAGGCAATCCTACTGGTAAAAAGGCTGAAGAAACATGGAGCACTACAATGCCAAAAGAAAAGCTGAAAGAGAGCGTACCTATCACTTTATGCATTTGGATGAGTCCCTTAATTTATGTGTTTGAAGCCAGGTCTTCAGAGAATCTAAATCTCGATTCCCACTCTAATTTTCCAAACAAATTTTCTAACACATTCCTTTCTTGCCCTCAGAAACTATGAAAGCTCATGCAAACATCAAGTGGGAATAGATTTAGGGTTGGTTTACTTGTTTGCATTGTTCCAGGCAGATCATTATATTCAAGGCAAAGGTTTTTGAATTACATTTGCAAATGTGAGCAGGACCACCTTCAGAAGGATTAGTGGATTTGCATTGATGAAATACTGCAACACACAAGACATGTAATTATTATTCTCACAGTTGATACTTCTCTCCCTTACAAGAGCTACCTGCGAGGACTGACTTAATAATTTTTTCTTCTGAATTAGGGTCAGACCAATTATCTCACAGAAAGCCAAGCTTATTTTTTAATCAATTACCGCGTATGTGTGTTTTATACTCTTATTTTTCAGTACTTCTCAATAAATGAGAAGCTATTAAATTTGGACAAACATTTTTACAGATCAGTTGGTAGGCAGGCAACAATAAAAATATTGAATTATTTCCATAGAAATTAGCTCATTACCTCTGTCTGTTTGTGATGAAATGGTTTTAAATGTGCTTTGCATATGTGTTGCCAATCTGGTAGGCAGAGATTGTTGCAGGAAATGTAATTAATAGATAAACATGAAACAAAGTATGGGCACAGAACAGTTGCATTCTGAACTGCTCAGTTATTTTGTTAACTTAGCCCTTGTCTAATTCTTTATCCATAAATCAGGAATAACATCAATCATTTCTTCTCAGAATTACCCACTCTGGGTATGTCACATGATTATTAAGAACTTGCCTGACCTGCTGTAACTGTGTTGGTTTTAGTGGGTGTCCTAGGTTACAATAGATGTATTTAAGTATTCTATTACCACCAGCTGTGGGCCATTACAACCCACCCCTGATAACAGACGATGGGCCATCAAGAAACCACCACATGACTCATGGACTTATCTCATCCTATTGTGAGATGCTCCACCCAGGAGGGAGGAGCTGGGCATTCCCACCTGGATATAACCTGCCCTTAGAACTGCCTAACTTTAGCCCTGTCTGCTGGGTGCCCAGAGGACAAGAGCCACCACGGACCTGCAGCTGGAGACTGGACCTTCCATTGGATCATCACTTCAACTGGATCACTTCATTTGGACTGCTGCCAGCACCCTAATAGGGTATCAGGGCGTATCTGACTTTGTCTGTGCTTTTTCCTTATATTATTTTGCTTGTTTCTACTTTTTTTCTATTAATTTAATCCTGACTTGTGATTTCCCACTGGTTTGTTTTCAAACCAATACAGTGGTGATTTCAGCTGAAGGACAATTAGATCTTGAGGGCATGTCCAAATATCAAGCCAGGTATGTGAGCAGGAACCACATAAATTATGCCCAAAAAAAGGAGCATGACATACCCAAGTTCCTAGAGTCAGCAGTAATTATTAAACACCCAGACTGTGTCACAATATGACTAAAAACCACACTTGCTCAAGCAAATAGTTGCCTCTTCAAACCACGTATTGCTTTGCAACTTCACCATCAATAACTCTCTTCTGTGAATCAAGACCATACAAGACAAGCAACTGTCAGGTGCTTCAAGTCAGTAGGTTCAAAAGAAAAACCAGGATCAAATGCTAATTATAAAGCAAAAGCTACTACACACATGAATTTTGCTTTCTTTTACAAGTTTTATATTTTAAGGGACATAATGTAGGACACAATTTTGGGGGACATTTACAAACAAACAAAATAGAAACAAACCAAGTAATCTACTGTGTAACCAAACAACAGTCCAGCCACATACCTATCTAGGGGATCACCAAATACAGATATAATCTAAAGAAACATCACCATCAAGCAAAAACTATAAAAGGAAAAACCTTTAAGTGAGAAGAAAATATGCTGGACTGCAGCCATAAAAGGGCCTTCACAGTTCTTTTTTTGGTCAGCTTATCCACGGCAGCTGTTTATTGGAACCCACTACAAGACTCAAGCTCCAGAACTGAGCTGTCTAGAGAGACTTTTTCCAGCTTGAAGACCCATACCTATTTATCTGTTCTCGTTTAGCTTCACCAACATACAATTATTTTCTGAATTCTTTTAAAAACTAATTTCAGACTTGCCATGTACTTGCTCCAGTCCGTCTTCTGGATCTCTTCTATACTTTCTCTTTTAATATCAGCATTCTTTTGAATCCATGTTTTCTTCTACTATCTAATAACTGTATGTGTGCCATATCTTCTTTATTCATACTGGACAATGCTGTGTTAAAAGCCTACTTGGCTCATTCTACTGTCTCTTCTGCACTCTTGTCCCTCAGCTTTACTCACACTTCTGTTTTCAAAGTTGATCTATAAAAAACTTTCCCTTCCTGATTATAGATCCTAATTTCATTCTGTGCCTGCTATAATTTCTTAATTAACTAACTATATAATTAAACTTTGCTGCTTTTTTGAAACATCTGCCATGAAAGAAATGCTCCAAATAAACTTGCAGTATTACTGAATAGGTTGCTATTAACTACAGCCTCTCATCCAACTATCTCTGTTTCTGTCCACATTGAGTACATCTTTCTCTTGGCTTAGCAATAAATCATCTGGGATGGGAACAGTGTTTTGGTTTGGTGTTTGAAGAGCCCTGAAGAGTAGTTTCCAACTATTCTGAGACAGATGATATTTTTTTTTAAAGAAACTTTAATAATATATAGGGGATGAATGTTCCCTATAGAACCTGGCATAATTAATTCTGCATTGAGGCATTCTACAATTCTTCCTTTCTTCAAACTGGACCTCAGTTTGCTTAAATATATGGGGAGTCTGTCCCACAGAACCACTTACTAGCAGTAATGAGTACCTTTATTGAAAAGAGAAGAAACTTCCCTTCAGGGCCCTCAGGTACCTGCTCAGCCCTGTTGGGCTCTGCATACCTCTCAGCCAGGTCTAGGACCAAGCTGCAACACTGGAAGATGTGGAACATCGCTGGGGGCTGTGTGAGCGCAGCTCTCCGTGCCTGCACATTAAGCTGTGACAGATGCACTGAACAGGCTGCTGACTTGTTGAGCAATTGCCACAGAGCTCAAGTTATGATTACAGGCAGTCCTTGCTACCAGACACCTACTGCTTTAACACCAACAATGAAGATGAGTCACTAAAGCAACTTGGGAATATCATTGTGCAAGGGCTGAGACAAATATCTCTGTCTGCTGCGATGGTGTGTGCTGTGACAGCTAAGGGAGCACTGCCCCAGGGTGTTCTCTGCATTATTATCTCTCTCCCCCATGTCTACCTCAAATATTGAAACTCCATTTCTGTTATAAGTTCAAAGGAAGAAAGAATTTTGCCCTTCACTTTCCTTCAGCAGCCTGCTTATTTTAGAAGACTTTATCAGTCTATCCAGGCTTGAAACTTTATTTACTGGGATCTTTCCCCTGACCCTACTAATTCAGCTCCTCTGAGCTTTTTCCAAACAGCAGCAACAGTTTTATAAATCGACATGATTCATACACTTCCACTCACACTCTGAAGGGTGGGTATGATCCTATCATATGAATTTCAGTCTGGTACAACCTGGGAAAGTTATGGTTGGCAGCAGATAAACAGGGATGGTCTCTCTGCAGACTCAGGAAGATGACTTTGCACTTCACATTTGGTTAGAAAATTGTCGTTGTAGACCTCAGGCATAATTATTTGATGTGGTACTACTTTTTGACAATTGCACCAAAAAAAGTTTTCCCATACCTTAAATGGAATTTTCTAACTCTGGAAATATTGTTTCTATTTATATATTTACCAGCAATAATCCACATCCCTTTTTTTACTTTTGTTTTTGGGGAATTTTGCCTGGGATAGATCATCTCAGGCAGAGTAGACAGGGATGAAAGAAGTTACAGAGATGGACTCTTTGGTTGGTGTGTATGTGAAAAGCACAACACTGAGCTCACATGTATAGAGAACATAAAAACAGCTCTATTCCCCTTAAAACAACATCTTCAACACAATTTTTGGTTAAATATTCATAACAAATAACAGAAGAAATTAAAATAGACCAGTATCTCAACCTCACTTTTTTTTAAACTTCATTTCTCAGTGACCTGTCAATCTGATGCAAATTGACAGGATAATTGATTTGTTACAGTCCTAGGACTTGGAGATACAACTAGACCAACTGCAGACAGGCAGAGGACTCTATGACATCTTTATGCCCATGATAATTCATAAAGCTCAGAGCAGTAAATTGCAGAAAAATGTTTGAAAACCCCTGCGGTCTCTGTTCCATTTGATACAGATCTGTCAATCGTATTCTGTGCGAAGACAGCTTTAGAATTAGTGAGACTTGTTCAGCTACCAAGTATGTTTGTTTCAGATCCTGTACTATTAGACAGGGGCTGAGAAATCTCTTTTGATCTTGTTTCCAGCCACAATGAACTTCTGCTACTTTTCTCCTCCGAGCAAGCTGAGCCTTCAAGCAGACCAGGAGGTGAAGTTTGAATTGAAGAACAGTTCTTTGGAAACACTATCTCAACACATCCCCAGATACCCGTGGCTGCTCAACATCCTGATCCACTACACATTCCTAAACACATTAAGCAGATTTGTTTTCCACCTGCAATCAGCCTGTGAATTCCCTGTGTGCTTTCAGAGGGGGCACTGCTTTAACTGAATGGATAGCTGGCACCTGATACTGATGTCTTGTGCCAAACACAAACAGCCTGATGTATGTGCCTGTTCAAACTACATCCTATGATATTGTTCACATGTAGAACTGTGAGCAAACACTGAAGCAGAGGTGGATTTGTAATAACACAGACTTCCCCAGCTATCATGAGGATTATTTCTTAGGAAGAAAAAAATGAATACATTTCAAAAACAAACAAGATATAACAGAGGCAAATTAAATGCAGATGGTAGGATGTCACAATTTCAAACACCAATTGCTCAAATGTAAATACGCTATCCGAATCACCATGTTCCGAAAATGAGTATTTAATTTAGACCAGAGTTGTTAAGTCAGAAAACAAAGAGTGATTTCAGTAGGTGCTGGGAACATGTAGCCCATTGTAAACTCCCTCAGAAACTTGCCCTGAACCAGTGAGGGAAAACAATTTCTCCTTCTCTCTCTTCCATTTAGATTACTAAATACAGAATTTTTTTGAGTCTTGGGAATGCCAAATTTGCGAGCCTTGAATAAAAGTCCTCACAACAATATAACTTCTGCATGTGCCAATTCTGTGTTAACCCATTTAAATTTTGCAGAAAAAAAAAATGCTTTTAACTAAAAGAAAAAAAAAATAAAACCAAACAAAAAATAAACCCAAAGAAACCCAAATCAACTCATATCAGCAGTGCGTTAAAAGGATGCCACCTACCGGGCACCTCATCAACCTCCAGCCAGAGTCCTGGAGAGGTAGGTGAAGTAGGTCTGAGAAAACTGTGGGGTAGGTCTCTAAAACCGGCATCAGGAAATTAAAAATGAATACCTTTGGTATGGTGCTTTTTAATCTCGGGGTTTCCCACAAGCTCGGGGTTTTCTTTCTTTTCTCACAGCTTTCTAATGCCTCTTTTTTTCTCTTGTAGTAGTAGCGGCAGCCATAGCCATGTTTCCTAAGCATTTATTCTTTGTATTTTCCTATTAACTCTTTCCCTCCTGGTGCTTCTATTCTTGATGAGAGGGCTGCATCTTAGCAATCTGTTTACCATTTTTTTTTCTGTTCTCCTCCATTAGACTAACAGGTACTGTCGAGGCTTTCCAGTGATAGCAATGAAAATATACAATATATGCACACACATGCAGAGATGCACACAAGCAAACATGATGGAATTAATATCATGTTTTAGAGGAAAATCAGGCTGTGCTTTAGTCTCTGCTTGGTGTGGTCAAAAAGAAAAATTAAAAAGGAATTTTAAGCTCTGAGTTTATATTTCCTGGGTTTGTGAGATTATTTCAGCCCTGTTTAATTGATCGGCCACTATATTCTGCTTCAGCTATCAGGTCTTCCTTGTATTTACTGTATTGCTTTCTAGTAGGAGATTGTCAGGTATATCTATGTCTAACATCCCTTCTAGCTGTGGAGTGCAAGATACAGAATGAGTGCGTAGTCTCCATTAAACATAAACCTTCGAAAAGTGTGTAGCTCTTGCCCACCTTGTTACAGAGTACTAACAAAACAGAGAGACACGTTCTCATTTACCACTCAGACCAATTTATTCTATCTTAGCAGAGTTAAAAGACTTTGAAACAAATGTGGATTACATTTATTCCTACCTTCTCCAGATTCCTATTAACAGATTAATACAAAGTAATATTAAATAAATAAGAAAATGGTAAGTCTTTGTATTAGATCCTATTCTCATTTTCACTATGTTCACTGTTTGCTACTTTGACAGTACAAAGAGGACTTCATATGAATCAACTCTTTTCAAGCAAGAGTTAAGGCTTTAATACAACAACAGTGATGTACAAGGGGTCACAGTGGTGGTTTACATAGTTTTAAAAGAAGTATCAATAGGTCTTTTAAGAGTATCCTTCTTTTTGTAGCTGGAAGAACTAGTTGGTGCAGTATCTGATGTGGTAACAGTACAGATGTGCTTTTTATCCATCAAAACACAGTTCCTTCTTCTCACCCAAACCAGGGTGTGCCTATTCACCTTGTTCTAACTTCGCACTCCATGTGAGCTCTGTAGTATTTTACTTGTTCACTCCTATTACCATAGCACAGCAGTCTGAGCTTAACCAGCACCTGGATGTCAGCAAGTCAAGACCACTCTTGAAATCTGTGTTCACAGAGCTTTCATGCCTGTGACTCTCAGAGGAACAACGGTGTAACAAGAATCTCAGAGCATGATGGCACAGTGGAGGGACAAGGTGTCACATTTGTGGCAGGTGCTGGCATCTAGCTTCCCTGGATTACACTTTCTACGGCCACCACACACAGCATCCATACTAGGAGTACCTGGGATCACTCCAGTCTCCTCAATGGACACCCAGATTAATTTTGTCAAGTATTTTTATTGTATTTTACCATTTTACTTCCAGGCATAAAAAGACAGATGCTCTCATTCCAATCTGCACAACCACTGACTTAAATGCATGAATTCAGGCTGGTGATTTAAGTGGTTATGACTTATTTATGGAAATATCCATTATACACTGTTTTGCAATCCCTGGATGAAGAGAGTTCTGCCCAAAGGTAGCAGAAACTATGGGAAGAAACATGCCAAAGAGAGAGTTTCTTTAATTATTATCCAACCAGATTGGCTCTAAGCACAATGGCAAAATAAGGTCTGCAAGCAGATGGGATAGAGGCCTTGTTTCAGCATGACAGGCATTGCATCATGCACACAGACCATACTTTGAGAGGGTATCTCCTAGATACAGAAACCCTAGTTCTACCTAAATAAACAATGGAGAGAGATTTTCCTTTTTCTCCTCTTGACAAAAGTCACATCACACAAGTTAGCTTGTATGCTCCAGAAGTAGTGCATCTCACTTGCTCTATTTGCCTTAAAAAGTTCACTTAGGATGAGGATACTATGGAAAATAGTTTGTGAAATGCTGTTTTATTAATTTATAAGAAAAAAATCGAAATTACTGATTTTAAGAACACCACATCTGCCTTCTCAAACTTTCCACCCTCATGCTTTAAACATACCCAAGGATTTTCCTGAAATATCAAAGAGAATTAAGAAGGAAGAAGCTACTCAGGAATAATCATGTACAAATTAAGCAAAAAAAGAGGAAGAGGAAAGACAGTTTTTTACGAGATCTCTCTCTCAAATAAATGTGTGGATAGCTGAAGTGATCTCCAAGTCTCCCTCTCTTTTTTTTTTTTTTTTTTTGGCTTTTAACTGTGAATTCTGTCACACATAATCCCATTGCTTTGTGATTCAGCAGATTTTGAAGAAGTCAGTGTACCAAACAGGATTTCACCAGTATGATATTCCTCTCTTTATATACAGACTTTGACACAGGTATGAAATGAAACCCTTTGAGAATTCTAGAGATGTCTTAAGTATAGTAAACAAGTATCTCAGATATTTCACAGGATCCCATATTTTAACTACTTTGAATAGCAGACCACATCTTTCATTAGTTCCTGTCACAGAAGGACCTGCCCCTGACACATTTCAGTCTCCCTGATGGGATGGCTGTGCTTCCAGCGACGGGAGATAACTCATCCCCTGGCACCACTTCATTTCTCCTGCAGCATGTAAAATCTGCTCTTTAAAAAATACCTTAAAAGGAATCAAAGTAGGAAGAATAGAGTTGTACCTCTTTTATCAGGCTAATGGTAAAGAGCCATAGAGAAAATGTGAGTTCTTCACGAACTAGCATTAAACCTGAGTGCTAACAGACTGACTGTCAGCCTGCCAACTTCTTGAAGATTGATGAGCTTTATTCAGCAGCATTAAGATCACCTTAACATTAGCTCTTAATAGTATTCTAAGTATAACAGCTTTAGCTTTCTGGTGTTTGTGGGTTTTTTGGGTTTTGTTGTGGTTGTTGTTTTTGTTTCGTTATTGTTTTGGTTTGATCTTTTTTGCAGTCTAAGACACTTAAATTTCTTCATTGTTTTCACTCTCCACCTTTGCTTTTACAAATAGATGAAATTTTTACCAAATACTCTGAGT
The DNA here is from genome assembly GCA_013399225.1 of Rhipidura dahli. Taxonomy (NCBI): domain Eukaryota; kingdom Metazoa; phylum Chordata; class Aves; order Passeriformes; family Rhipiduridae; genus Rhipidura; species Rhipidura dahli. Next base: position 78,772 of record VXAC01003219.1, on the reverse strand, counting down.
TCAATGGTTTTAAAAGATCTTCTAAAGAAAAACTTGGTACTTGCCTGTGTTTGTAAATCACTTGTGACCCTATGTCATGTAAGGTCTCTTGGAATTAAATTAATAAAACCATGTTCATGTAATAAAGTCATAATTAAAGCCTTCCCAGATTATAAAGGTAACTCCAGAGTTAGAAACCACTTGCATAACTCTTATTCAGCCCTTTTGAGAATAGTTACTACAGTTTTAATTGCTAATTCTCACACTTCTTTTTCCCTCAGAATCCATCTCCCCTGGGTTTTTAAGGATGAACAAGCACAATCAAATGATGAAAAGTGATTCAATACTTTATCACTGGTAGTCAGTGGATTTCATTTATTGTATATACATAAAACCTTTCATGGTAAGAAAATTTATTCATTTTTTACATGGCTTTTTCCTTAGTGCTCATTACTGCAGTATAAATGCTTCACTGACAAATAATTAACCTCCAAACTACTACTGTTTGGTGAGATAGCATTATTGTGATTCCACAGAGGAGGAGCCAATGCTGCACTGATGGGTCGGCATTTTTTTCCTTAACCAAAGGCCTCTAAAACTTACTACTGCTTTCAGTAGCTCATCATATCATACACATAAAAGATAAAGAAGCATTATCTAAGACATAGAAGGAAAAACATTTAAAAGATAGCTGACAGTGAATTGTGTTTTTGTAAATGTTGCATAAATGTACATCACCATTACAATGTCCACAGCTCATGCAGCACACCCTGTAGAGGTATTTTCCCAAGGACTGTTACCTTTTATTTCAAGGTAAACTGTGTCTCTATTTTCTAAATTTCTTAGGCCATTTTTGAATTATGCACAGAAACCCGTTCCTCCTTCAAGTCCTTACAGAGGTGACATAATTTCTGCTATTTAGCAGGTGAGTTGCTGACCCTACTCTGAGTTTAATTTCCTTTGGAAGGATCAGTGCTTTCTTCAGCTCTTTTCCTTTCTTCCATTTTTGGACATGCCTGGATGCCTCTTTTTGAGACCACAGTAATTCATTCCCTGAGTCATAGAATCAAACTGGCTGTGAAGGACCTCTGGAGATAATCTAGTAAGCCCCCTGCTCAAAGCAGGGCTATCTTCAAAGCTAGATCTGCTTGTTCAGGGTCATATCCAAGCTAGTTTGAATCTCCCCAAGGATGGGGATTCCACAGCTGCTCTGGGCAATCTGTTCCAGTGCTCTACTGTTACCACTCATCTGCTTGCTAATGATTTAGGCTTGACATTGTTTTTGAAATGTCCCCAGTATCATGTGATTAACATTATTGGATTTTAGTGACATTCACTCTGGCAAGAGTGTGAGACATTCTGCTATTTCAAGACCTTTCTTCTTCGACATATCTTGTGTAGACAATTTACCAGCAGATTTTCTGAAATACTGCCTTCTGGATAAAGTGCTGGAAAGCGCTAATTAGCCACTCTCCTTGTCCTATCTGACTTTCCACTATCAAACTGTGCATCTAACATAATGAATTTGGTTGTTAGTGAGGTCCTGGAAGTGATGACATTTAGCATGAGTGGGTTGTTTTGTTCCTGTCTCATTGCACGATTGTTCTTGTGTTGATTTGTTCTTGATTCATCACCTTAAACATCTTTAATACCTATGCATGCATGGAATACCCTATGATTTTTCCTCTCTACTGCCATCATCAAGTGCACCCTTTCCCATGGTTTCTTCACTTTTCTAATTAACACCTTTATTGCCAAGGGGCTCGCAATGGAATTGGCTCTCACAGTGCAGTGCACTTCTGACACTGCCTTCTAGGTAGATTCTGCAGCAAGCAGTTGACATCCCCTGTCTTCAAACATACTCATAAACTTAGTATTACATGGGCCTGCCAGGCTGCATATTCTTTTCCAGTTTTAATGCTTTAATGTATTTATAAAATTTAATGTACAGCTAAACTTTACATGCAAAATTATTTCTGCAGAAGTGTATATTATAGAGATAGCTGGAGGTTTACTTGTGTCTTTGGTCTTTTATCTGCATAGAATAAATGTTCTTGTATACCACTAGCCACGGTTTGTGCCACAAATTCAATTTTTCCTGAAGTCAGTCCCAAAACTTGTACCCCAATACTGATGCTCATTTCTATGGCTATTTTTCCATAATTTATTTGAAAAGATGTTTGTTTCACCACTATAAATCTCCTTTTTTTAACAGCAACACTGCTGCTGGCTGCTTTCCCCAGTGACATTCTTCAGCTGCACACTTTTCACCTTTGATCTCCTCAGTTTGCTTTGCAGTATTTAGCATACATATTCTCAAACACCTGCTTTTCGTTTTTCATTTTATACTTCCATGCTCACTGGCAGCTTGCTGGGTTTGTGGCTCTGGAGCATGCTTTGAATGTGAACTGTGGCTGGTGCTTTTCTCTGGGGCTGGGGAATGACAGTTGACCCACATTTTATCATCTACATGTCATCACCATTATTGAAATGCCCCCTCATCTGATCTGTATCTTTTGTGCTCTGGATATTCTAGTGGTATTCTAGAATGCTCAAGTCTCCTCCACTGACATACATACTTTTATTTCATTTTTACCTCTCCTCAGCAAAACCAGTCATTTTATAATCAGTGTCAGCTGGCTGATTCACTCACACCAAAGGACTCCATAGGTACTCAGCTTTCCTAAGATTTCTTTGCTCAACAGAGAATTGCTCTCTCTGAAACCATATACTTCAAATTGGTCCAACAGTCTATCCACATTTCTTCTGTCAGCTTCAGAACTTTTGCCTTATAGACATCTATAAATCTTCTCATCTCTCTGTACAAAAGAATATGAGAAACAGGATCTTCCTCATTCTTTGCCTGAAGTCCAGCAAAAAAAAAGAAAAATATTCCATCAACCAAACTTGTGCACTAAATGAAGCTTTCTTCTTTCAAAAAGTCTACACGTCTTGCTTTTCTTTGTGCGAGGAACATAAAATCTTCTCCAGTTTCTGTCTGTGAGCTTGGTTTAGATTACTGCCACAAAGACTGGGACATGGCTCACAGTCTGTAAGTCCTGCTCACACACTAAATGCACTGAACTAAACAGAATTGCTTAAGTTAATTAGCTTCTCAGATAGCTTCTGTACCCTACCCACTGAAGCTTGGCACAATAAACCCATGAAGAATAAATACCACCCTCTTAAGATCATTACACCAGTGTTTTAACTACACATGGTAATAATGGCTCATGAAAGAGCCTTTAAACTCTGCTGCAAAAGTTCCTCACCAGAAATCTTCACAGATGTGTGCTGACAGCAGAATACAGGTGAGACCCTGGCAGGCATTCTCCAGGGTATTGGCTCTTTCTACTCTGAGCTTCTCCATTATTAACATTTTTATGTTTACTCCTCTCTCTTCCCAGATATAAGCTGTTTCTTCTCACCTATTTCTACTCTCCATTCTTTCAGTACCATTTACAGTTCCTAGCCAGATGCAGCTCCTGCCAAGCTTTCTGCCACTGCAGTTCGAATGTCTTTCCCAGGCCTTTAGTTTCTCTCCCTAACTTTCTCATTTTCCTGGCTTCATGACTCCAGTATATTTAGTGGGGAAGGGGGGAAATAATTCTGTCTCTTCCAATGCATCTTCCTCCTAATGTTCTGATGTCCTGCAAGTTCCTACTGTGGCTAGCTTCTAAATGGAATTGTCAGTGGTGTTCAGGTATCAGTTCCTCCCTCAGCATCCAACGTCCTTCTCAAATGACCCCTGCCCCAAACTCCACATTCCCCTGGTCCTCAGTACTAACTCCTAATTCCAGTATGCCTCTTCCATATGTGAAACCATTTCCATTTTTCCACACTGTTCATACTTCTTCCTGCTCTTCTTTTGTACTTTAGATGTGTTCTATCTGCTCTCTCTTAGGCAGCACAAACTGGCTTATGCTACCTCAAAACTGCACCTGCAGATGAAAGCTCTAGAAGATCTGGGCTGTACATGTGTGGGTGTGTTCTTACACAAGTGTAGAAGGCTCAGCCTTGACTCAGAAGCCATCTAGTGCAAAGTCCATTTTGCACTGCGTGGTAGCACAAGAACTTCTCAGGCAAAAAGAGCGACCAGAACTTGCAAACGTAAGCAAAGCAATATATCACGCACCGGAGGAGATCTTCAGGGATCATGAACATTATCTGGCTAAAACTTCCCAAATAAGTCCAACAGACTGAAGATAGAGACACTTTTTTATTTTTTTTAAAGTATGCACTGTGAATAAGGCTGTTTTCTCTCCCAATATCTCCTCCAGTTTGTGGCATCCTTGTCTGTCCAAACCAAGTCGCAGTTGAGTTCAAGACACTTATTATATTACAGTGAAATTTTAAAAACTAAAATAGTATTTCAATAGAAAATTTTTTATACATAACTGAAATTTTGATCACTTGCAAAAGTATTTTTCTAGTGATAGTAAAATCCAGATTTTATTTTTAAAATCCTGTAATTAATTTATATGTTTAATTTTCACTTTTAAAAAATCAAACATTTTCAACATTAAAATCAGTTCTGAAATACAATTTCTTAAATTACACACTAAAGTAATTGGAATAACTAACTGTCTTTAAATATTAAACCCATGTGATTTCTCCATGTGGAATTACACATCAATTGAAAAAAACCATAATTCATCACTTCAAGAAACCTCTCATCAACATGTTCTTTGATGTGGTGTGATACATCAGCAACATTTGGTGATCCCCATTGTAATAAATAGTATACTGACCATATGTTGCAAGTTCTTTACATAACTAGATAAATTATAGGCTTTGAGACTTATAAAACACTGTCCCAATATTTTGCAAGGGGATGGAGATACCTTCAGTTAGTATTTGAGGTTCCTTAGGATCCCTTCTGCCCACAGTGCATACATACCTCCTTCTGGGTTAATCACACTCATTTCTCATGCACTATAGGCCATTAAGCGCCACTTCTTTTCCTCTTATTAAAGGGGAGGTTGCTAGTTTAAATACAAAGACTTGTTTATTTTCTGTCACTGTGCAGACAACTCAAACAGTTACAGCAATGAAAAAAAGCGGGAGTGGGCTTGGATTAGCTTTCTGCATGTAAATCTGAACAGCTGATGAAAAAGAAGTGATAAATTTATTTGGTGACTACCTACTGGTTTGTCCAGCGATGACCTCCAATTACATCAGGCATTTCATGGGATAAACACTTTTCTTCCAAAACACTGCAGATCTGACTGCCAATAAATTCAGCAGGCATTTAAACACTTACAAATCTACACATACTTGTTTTATTTTCAGTGCTGAAATTACCCCAGTCTTTAGGAAGCTTACACTATCAAATACCCTGAGACAATAAAAACAAGAAATGCAAGAAAAACCGGCTGACAAGAAAATACTGGGTTTGCTTTATCCGTGAGAACATATGGTAACAATGATTATTATTTATTACTTGGTCCTGCTTCAACCCAAAATGTACTTGGCAACATTTGAATACAGAAGAAAACATTGTATTGTAACACAAAACAGCTCAAGCGCTTAAAAGAGTCAGACCCTTCAGCAGTCTGTAGTAGAGGTAATGATCCCCAGAACATTAAAGGAAGTCTCCACTCACACAATTTGTACCTCATCACTGAGTTTTAATCAAGACCAGATCTTAAAATACTTGTTAAACTCCAAGCACTACAACTCTGCACAGTCAGGAGCCCGTGATCAGCTACCTATGGGTTACTCTTTCAGTTTCTCAATGTTCTTAAACACTCTGAAGCTAAGCCAAAGATTTACCAGAGATTCTCTAAGCTAGTTTGACTAAACTGCCCTCTGAAATGTAAATGGAATTTCCCCTGCTGCAATATAGGTAAATGGAGGACAGAGCTGTCTATTTGTTAATTAAGTATTTTGTAGTGTAACTTTCCAGCTCATCTCTACCACTAAAGGCTCAGGTGCATAGAGCATTCAAAACACCTCTTTCTTCTGAGTTTTCCCTTTCCTCCAAAATATTTAATTCTTTAAATTTTGGGTGATTTGATGCAATTTCTGCATCCCATACCCTTCAGTCCCAATAGTGTTTCCACCCCTGTAGCAACAGCACAGCTGAGGATAACAGCAGTAAACCTACAGTTCCCCTTCTGTAATGTTCTGGAGACAGAAGAAAATGAAGATCCCATTAGGCACTGCATTGACTCACCACCCTCATAATAAAGTTTTTCCCTGTTATACATTCTAAATGTGCCCTCTTTCAGTTTAAAGCCATTCCCCTTTGTCCTATCACTACATGCCCTTGTAAAATGTCATTCTCCAGCCCTCTTGTTGACCTGTTTTAGGTACTGGAGGGTGGCTATAAGGTCTCCCTGGAGCCTTCTCTTTTTCAGGCTGAACAGCCCCAACTCTCTCAGTCTGTCTTCATAGTAGAGGTGTTCCAGTCCTCTGATCAACTTCACTTCCCTCCTCCAGAACTGCTCCAACAAATTCACATCCTTCTTATGTTGGTGGTCCGAGAGCTGGATACAGCACTGCACAAGAGCAGAACAGAGTGGGAGAATCACCTCCCCTGACCTGCTGGTCACGCTGCCTTCTGTGCAGCCCAGGACACGTCTGGCTTTCTGGGCTGCACAAGCACATCACCAGCTCATGTTGAGCTTCTTTCCAACCTGGTATTCTATGATTCACTTAAATCATGATATCTAGATTTGCTACATATAACTGCTCTGGCACATAAAACTAGATAGAAGAGCAAGATACAAACAAAATACAACTGCAGAGCGACCTGCAATTTTTCTAAGCAGTTAACACTCATTGCTGATATCAGCTGGAGGGGAATCAAGACCAAAAATGGAGTCATCCATCTGCACACATCATAGCTTAGATGCTACAGCCACTTGAGCTTTCTGATGTTAGAGTATGCCTCAATGCTGCCTGAGAGAAACAGAAGTGGCTAATTCACTCCATGAATTTATTAAGTCTTTGGTTACCTTTCTCTCTCTTTCACTGAGCTCTAAACAGTGCCATGAATTACAGCAGTTTTTGTTATGTGAGCATTGAAAAGTAAGTAAATATTTCATTATTAAAAACCGCAAGCAGAAAATGTAGTTGACCTTTGAAGGGACACTGTGCCAAATGTGGAGTCTCATTCCAGTCACTAATAAAAGGTATATTAGAAGTTCAGTTTGTTTTTCTTTTACAAGTATACCTCAGCATAGTCTTAACCACAAAGCTTTGACATCTTTGTAATGGCAATACTGCATTTTCAGAGGCTTTTAATATATTTAAAAGAGGTATTTTTAATTGTCAGCTTAATTCTGAGAAGAAAACTCTGAAGACAAGGCACAATTCATCTTGACTCAAGCAACTTCCAAATATGTCTGTAAACTCACTTGGCACTGCCTGCAGAATGTTTAATTTCTAGAAGAAATAACCAGAATAAACATCTTTTATTCTAATTGTTGAAGGGCAGTTAATTGCTTTGTAGACTACCCAGGAAGAGAAAGACATTTCAAACACCTCCTTTTGAATAATAACAATTTTATAACCCCTGCTTTACCCCAAGTTAATGATGACATCACAAAAGAAACATGTCAAAGCCATCCTATCTTAGGATGTAAAAAGTACAAACCACTAGAGCTATCTTGAATAAAATACAGTGAAACCATAGATTTAGAAATTCTGCAGTATTTATCAAATGTATTATTCATCTATCTCTTGGTAATAGTTAACATTACTCATCGAAAACCACAGGCAAAGTGATTTGGTTCTTATATACACTGCTGGATATGACCCAGCAAGAAGTTATTTGCTAAACAGTGTCACATAAAACTGCAATACTGAAATGTGACATATTATATAGAAATGCATGTTTATTTAAAAACAAACAAACAAACAAAAACAAACACTCCTAAGAGTGTGGTGAGAACAGCTATTTCTGCCAAATCTGTGTCAGGTCTTCCATATCATAATTGACAAAAAAGCCAGGGTCCAGATGCTACTGCATGTTACCTTTCCTGAACCCCACATAGTTACTGTGGAAAAAGCAGCCGGGCCATCCTGTTGAGGTGAAGTAGGTAAGATGCACTTACATGAACTGCATTTTTCAGTTGGTTTTGTGTACAATATCTACCCCTAAGAAAATTAGTACTGCCCCACCAGTCCATCTCCTGGAGTCTTCCTCTCCACAGTTCCCTTGGTCTCTGGTGCACAGGTTAATCTGATCCTTGCAGAAAGCCACCTTTCAGGACTACACTTCAGTATGTAACTTGCTAAAACCAGTTCTAGTTCTCCTGTCTACCATGTGATCCCAACCCAGAAGGCATTTTGGGAACCATGGAAATACACACAGCAGCACACATCTGATGTGCTTTGTTTCTACTCTTGTTCCCAGTGCTATTCCCTATCAACTGTGACCAATGACTCCACTTTATTCTTATGGCTGAACACCCAAATTTCTTGTACTTCCTTGGTTTAGTGGTAAATGTTTGCATACATCCGTACAAAGCAGCACAAACAACCAAAAGGAGCTCACTGCCAGAGGGCAGCTACCACCCTCAGCTCCTTCCCACTCTCCTTAACTGAGAGTCACCTCAAAAGCATGGAGCCAGCTGAACAGCTCACAGGCTCTCTGCTAAGGCAACGCCTTGGTTTGTTCAGAAGACGGCCTGAAGCATTCCTGTGGTATCTATGGATATCACCTTGATTAAAAAGGTGTCCAGCTGAGAAATGGCTGTAACTACCCTTGGCAGGAAATGCAGATTTTCCAGCTGTACCTTCCAGCTGACTATCAAGCCCAACCTTGTTAGCAGTGCTCCTTCTTAACTGAGATGTTACCAGTTATCTCTGCCATTCTTATCTTGTATTAGGTAGTTCTTCATGTGAGCAATTCAGTGTGTCTCTTCATTTAAGTTACTAAGTAATTCACCCATTGAAGTGACTAAAAACAACCTCAAATGGAAAGTGGGTAGAAGAGCAAAAACCAATATAAAACAATATGTAATTATGTGCTGTTCTATGGAAGGCCAATGCTAGTAAATATGGAGATTAATACTGAAGAAAATGAGATCAGAGGAAAAAAACATACAACCCTAAGGTATTGGTCATTCATTTCTGGGTACCTTTATCAAAGAATAAATTAACATTCAATCCTGTTAAAAGGTCCTCAGTCTACCATTGTTAAGTACAGAGTATTCATGTTTCAGACTGAGATCATGATCTGGCCTTCAGCAAGATGTCTTAGACCTTCATGACTATGTACACTGCCAATTTTTCAAGGGGGGGAATTTGACTCTGTGTCTGTAGTTCTAGGTAGGGACCTGACTGGATGCCTCTCTAACACAAAAAATGGTTGAAAGTGCTCAGCACGTAACAGTGTCACTCCTGAAAGGCCAAGGTAAGGTCTGTGCTGGCATTAATATAAGTTTCAATATTTACTGCAATGGCAACAGTTAGGACCCAAACATTTATTACCAGAGATAAAACAAAACTGAATTTACCAGCTTACTAATATGCAGAACCAATTATCACTTTCAAAACTGAATTTCATAATATTTGCTAGCATAACTTTCAGTCAAGTACAGCCCGATTATTTAGTTGCTTATTTTCCCAAAACTTCTATTTGCATATATTATTTTTAAAATAAGCATAGAAGAGTATTTTTTTTTCTATTTACTGATTTTTCAGGAACTCTGAGTCATGATAAGCTTTCTCGTCCTCCATTTTCACTTATACAAAACTAGTAGGAATTACTGGCAGCTATGTTGATCATGCCAATATTATTATGTAATGAGACTTGCATGTAGCTTCTTATAGGTCCACAGATACAGATTTAAAAATAACTGGCCATGTTTTAAACATTTTTCCATTTTATCTTGATCTAGAAGAGACCTGAAATAAAAATAATTCATCAAACCCTCTGTAGAACATTGTTTTCATCTTTAATGAAAATTCTCAACTTTTTTTAGATGCTTTTCAAAACCATTCAGCTGTCGACATGCAAAGAAGAAGTTTGCTGTCCGTTTTTAAAGCTAATATTTATGAAAATATTATTCATTAATATTTCGGCAAGGTTTTTAGAAAAGATGCTTCTGTTCATTCATCTCCCGACAAAGCTTATGAACTGCAGAGAACTGAACTGTAACATGGCTCAGTTGTTTCCTGACATTTTTCTAGTAAGTTAAATATTTAGCAGTTTACTTCTTTGCCACAAACAATCAGAAAACATGCCCCCTGTGCTGCCTGAATATCTCAGTTAAAATGTGTTACATATGCTAACTGTAATCCAACTTTTTATGATCGAGTGATCGAGTCGGATGAAACATAAAAATTGGAGTGTAAGACAAATCTGAACTCCCTGCTCCTCTTGAAAGCAAAATACAGTTTATTCTATATAGTTTTTTCAAACAAGTCTTAAGACATGTGGCTCTTACCCATGGTTCTAAAGCAGTACTATGCAGAGTTGTTTGAAATGCCATCACCAGTGAAATTTAAACATTGCCACTTGAATTTCTAACTAAATTTGGCTGGCACTCACTATAAGTGATAATGAAGACCTACAGTGAAACCCACCCTTTGGAGGGGTTAATTGGGATTTTGCCATTGATCTAACAGGACCAACATCTAATCAAAATTTATAAGGTTTGCATACTCTAATCCATGCCACTAGGTACAGAAACACAATATTCAAATTCATTCAGAACTGTTTCATGCCACTAGCATATGACAGCCACAGTAAGCATCAGAGTGGTAGCTCAGCAAAAGTTGCCTACCGGCAAAGGTATGTCTGAAGAAATGAAAATGAAGTATTAGCTCTCCTGTATTTAATTTACCTACTTGATAATTATGCCTAGGATTCTGAGTGGTTAATTAAATTCCCTCTTCAGCTCAACACCACCTGCACTTTGAGCTGTTGGTAGCAAAGAAACATTATCCTGGTCAGCCCTGATACACACAGCCCTAGAGCAGCATAGGGACCCTTTCACTGACCAAACACAAGGGTTCTCCCCACAATATCATCCTTCGGCCACTGAAGAGGAGAAGGAGCAGAAGCAAGACCTTAATTTTATTCAGTGCCTATAAAAAAGCAAAGCCATTATAATGTGATGTCCTGTTTAATTCATTCTAAACTCCCTCTAATCAGACTACTTAACTCGAAAGTGCACAGTCCTGAGAAGAATATCACACACTGTATTACCCTTAAGAAGTTCAAGTGTTGCCAGTATATGTAAAAGCTTGGCAGGAAGACATCTGTTAGATATCGACAATATTGACTTCAAGAGGTCTTAGGATACACATCTTTCTATTTACTCTTTTTATGAATGATTTTTTCATTCATCATTTCAGCTACAATTGCCATTCTGTTACTAAAATAAACCAGAAGCTTTTCTCTTTCCTTTGCAAATTGTCAACTACATTAACCTTGTCAAAAAATCTTCACAAGAATAAAATCAATATAGCAATTTAAAGTCAAAATTGGCAGGCACTATATTGTACTTGGACACATCCAGTAAACAGCCTCATACATCAATCTACCGTCATCAGTGGCAATACTCTGAAACCGACTAATGTTGTTTATTACATTTGCGGTGTGAAACGCCAAAGTAAGTACAGATATCGGTCCAGCAGATGAAAAATAACACGGAAATAATATCTGACATGCCTGAGGAACACGAACTAGTGACTTAGGTGTCATTTAAACGCCCTGTACTTCCAGCACGGAGAGTGGCTGCTCTCTGTACCGTACCGGCAGTGACCTGCGCGCCAGTGCAGAAACCGCAGTGCAAACTCCGGGGTGCACCGTGCCCCGTCCCCGCGCGGCGCCCCGACCGCCAGCGCCGGGCAGCGGCGGCCGGCCGTCCCTCGCCCCTTCCCGCGGGGTGCACCGCACACGCTGTCGCAGCGGGTCGGCGCTCCTACAACCCAGTCCCTCCTTCCCCCCTATTTTTGGGTGCACTGCCAGCCAGGGGCTGTGTTTCCCCGGTACCCCGCTCCCTGCCTTGCCCCGCGGGTTCTCTGGACCCCGAAGCCTCTCCCGCTCCGCCTGCCCCGCGGCCGCTGTCCCGAGGGCGGCTGGTGGGAAAACAGTTGCCGGGACTTACGGTGGCAGCGCTACTGGCGCTGGCGCAGCACCTCTCCCGGCCTCCCGTCACCTCGAGCCACCTCCGCGGCGGCTCCGCGCCCGCACCGGAGCAGCCCGGACGACCCTTCACTCCTCGGAGGGGCGCATGGCGCTGCCCGCTCCCCGACACCCGCCCGGTGGGTCCCCGCGGCCCGGAGGGGGCGGACAGGCGCTAGCCAGGGTCGAGCCCCTCCGGCAGGGCTGCGCCTCGGGAAGCATCTGCCTCCTCTCTCCCGCGACGCGCACAGCCCCCGCTCCACCCCGGGCGCGGCGGGGCTTCGCGCCGACGTCGGTGCGGGGCGGCCGGAGCCCGCCCGGCGGCGGCGGCAGCGCCTCCCTCGCCCCC
>VXAC01003219.1:45805-66269 GCA_013399225.1 Rhipidura dahli | reverse complement strand
CGCGCCGGGAGTTCCCGGTCCGCCGTCGGCCGGGTTCTGTCCGCAGCGAGGGTGCGTCGCCCCGCAGGAGCTCCGACCCTGCGGTGTCAGAGGTCCGGCCGGGCACCTCACCTCCTCCTCCTCCTCCTCCTCCTCCTCCTTCTCTTGGAGGAGAAGGTCCTCACACCCGAGTCAGCGTTGAGTTTCCTTCGCGGGCATCTTTCGGAAAGGAAAGCCGGGGGAATGCAGGGCGTGGAGCGTGGGACCCCTGAGATCCGGGGCGGGTGGGGCGCTACTCCCGCAGCGGACCGAGGGTTGCAGTGGTCCCTGGCCGCCCCGGGGATGCTGTCCCGCGTCCTCCCATCTGCCCTGTCTCCTCTGATGCTCTTCCAGCTTGCATGAACCATCTACCTACCGTCCACCAAGCTGGGGAGGATGAGCAAGGGGTGGCCGCAGCATTCATCGGACGGCAGAGTCATCTAAATTCCCGTTTCTGCTCCAGAAGCCATGTAAACGTTTAAAACTAACTAACTCTAAGAAGAGGCCGTAAAAGACCTGGTTCCAAGCACCTCTGGGCACCTTTGGTCTCCTCAGAAAAGCAGACCCTAGCTACACGGGCATGCAAGGGCAACAGAGCCAACACACCCCACCTCGCGGAAGAATGTCGAGTGGTTGTGCACGAAGCAGTGCAGGAAAGGACTTCTCTGCTATGACTGTTCCAAACTGCCCAACATTTAAATATCCAGAGAGCCACAGTGAGGGTGGGAGACGGAGCAAACGCACGGTGATTCACCTCAGCCCTCCTGGCAAGCGTGTCAGCGCGGATGGCAGGTAGTGAAGTGTCTTCCCAGCAGGTGGAGTCAGGAAGCAGACAAACTTGTTCAAAAGGTACCACCACCCGGCTGAGAACAGCTTTTTTCTTTCGTCTTTCTGTGTGAAGGATGTTGCTGCCATCAAATAAAAGAAACTGGCTTTAAAGTCGCCTGGCTTACTTCTGAATGGAAAGTTAGCTCATACTGAAGCGGTTCTCGGGTGTTTTTCTTCTACCTGCCACTTTCTCTTACAGACTACAGCCAAATTTTACAGCTTGCCTTTCTCACAGAAACCTGCATGCAAAAGCAGCCGGCTGCCTTTCTGCAGCTCAGGCCATGCTGAAAAACGTGGGAGGGACAGGACCAAGGGAGCTTAGTACTCAGAAGGAGGTGCTGGGCTTAGCATGCACCAAAGTCCAAGAAAAAGGAACTTCTTTCAACTTTTCCCATAAGCTGATGAAAAAGTTCCTCTAGATAATACCATTGAAGGAAATTTGTCCTCCTCCCTCCTTGATATCGGGGGGAGTGGGGGCGATTTGAGACACCCAAGGAATACTGATGTAAATTGTTAACCCTTTAGGATTTAAACTTTCACTGTAGGTTTTATCCTTTACCGTTGTGGAGACAGCAAAGAGAAACAGTGGAAGCTGCTTTTATGAGCTCTCATTGTACCACAATTGCTGCTCTCTTCAGAGCATTCTCTGGTAGGAACAGTGCAGTTAAGGGAGGTTCTCATTAGCTGCACTAGGTCTGGCACCACGGAGCAGCCCCCCTATGGACTCACTGCAGTCGTGTACCTCTCATGCTACAGCTGCCCTGAGGTGAATCACAGATCTCAGTGCTTCAGATGTTTGTGGAAGAGGAACTGCTGAGAAGCAAAACCTCATGCTGAAGCCTAGAGAAAGCAGGAGAATCCCCCTTCCTGACATTGCAGCAGCAAATTGAAAGAGGTAAAATAGAGAACTAGTTCCTCCCAAGGTCCACCTATTTAGGATTATTTTTTGTGTTATCCAGCTAATACTGTTCGTTCTATGATTGGAATACATCACATTTTCACTGACTGGTTTTATATTTATTTCAAACCAGATTGTATGCTGCTCTGTTTTCTTAGTGAATAGTGTTCATCTGCTTAAGTATAAATCTGTCATCCCATAATCTGGAAATAGCTTTCCTAAGGATTGGGTGTTTTTTTTATAAACTCCCATTTTGTTAACCATTACCTTGCACACAGAAGCAGCACCTTCTCTTTTGTTCTGCTATATGCAATTCCAATGTGGGAAAGAAGCAAACCCCCCTGGAACTGCAAGCATGAGTCGTTACTATTTAGCATGTATGTGAAATACTGGTTGTGCCCATAAATAACAACTGGAAAATTATAATTAACTGTACCTCGATGGTTTTACTTCTGCTTGTGCTCATGAGGCATTACAACACTGACTTCTGCAGGAAAGAGGCTGAGCTAGTGTTTTATGTTGTGATATTGCAGTTTTGCTTTGTACGTGAAAAGTGAAGAAAGTCCAAACTTTCCAAAATTTCGGTGATTTTATTCTGTTATGAGGGAAAACATTTTTCCACATACTACGGAAAGTCATGCAGTTGTGTAGTTTGTCTCATTTACACCATCTTTTGTTCTGTAAATATATTTTGTTTACCATTAATGGTACTAGAAGTGAGGATGCCACTTGTGAAACAGGCACTGTCCTAATTTTCTTGGTCAGATGAAGAATTTAAAAGAAAAATTCCCAGCTGGACCTCTAAGCTTTCCACAAATTGGGTAGAGAAATTTCCACAATATTTTGCAGATGCCTGCATCGCAAGCAGCTGGGAGACAAATTATTTCCTGTCATAGTTTGTATATCTTTCCTGCTTGGTATGGTGTACCCCATAGGAATTACCCAGAGCTCAGTATTATCAAAGAAGAGTTTGTTCAGATTTAGGTTGTTTGAAGCATAGGAAGTGTGAGCATTGAGCTGTCTACAGAAGACTGTGGGGGCATGCTGTATCCTTCGATAAAAAGATCGTAAATTATGCATTTGAGTGAGGCTGCATTCACAATTTGAATAAAAACTGGAATGAGTAGAAGACAGCATTTAAACAAAAAGGATAATACATTCACCCTAATCCAGTTCAGGTTTAAAATAATGGGAATTTGCCATTAGCTTTAGCACAAGTTACATCAGTCCCTATAAGGCTTCCATAGGAATATTTGATTGTTTTGCATACAACTTGGTAATATTTACTCTTGGACGTGACCTGTTTGAAAACTCTGAGAATAGTTACAGAACTACCAGCAGCAATGCAGGCTTCCAAACCCCGCCTGCTGGAAAACACAGCAGCTCTGTGAGGGGAAATTCATGGAATGTTCCATGGCTGTTCCAACCATGCATCCCTAACGAGACAATTTTTCTTCTAATTTTCAGAAAAAGAGGTCACTCCAGAATAAGGGATTTGCAAAGTGACAGGGAATCATATTTATGAAGCTACTGCCAGTTGCAGAAGTCCATTCCAAACAAGAAAGGCAACATGAAGAGAAGTAGAGAAATGCTCAAGTGGCTGGAAGACATCTGAACAGTTTAGACTAGGATTATTAGAGGAATAGATCAGTGTTCTATTTCTAATCCCAGAAGCTATCACATTATCCAAGAACTGGTTTTTTTTAAAACAGCTCTTTCCAAAATTAATGATAGTGTTTAATTCTTTGTTAGTTTTGTTTGTAGAAACCTGAAAAATCAAGATTTATGTTTATCCAACATCAGATATCTCATTAGAATGATGTACAAATTCTTTTAATGTCACAATAGATTTTTTTAAATCAGTTGCTTAATGTACAAGAATCTCGCTAAGTTTCTTAATGCACAAAAAAGGCATGGGTAATTGCATGCGCCTCCTTGCTTGAATTTCTGTTTTTAATTTATGTTACGTTATTTAATCTATCCGAGTATTGATTATTCAGTTCACATCTCAGGAAATTCTAAGAGGATCTCCAAAACATTTTGAAGTGAAGGGAAAAAATTCCAACATGTGTCTTGGGAAGTTAATTTGTTGAGTTTTAGTGATTTTTGGGTTTTTTAAAGAACAATACATTCAGTCAGTCATTCAGAGATACAAAACCAAAGAAATAGAAAAGGAAAAATACAAGAAAATTACTTGTAGTCAAGTTTTCAAAGAATAAACAAAAACTAATAGAGACACTCCGATTGCTAGTATTTATACCATGTTCAATTTTTCCTAGAAGAGACTATTTTAATTTAGCAATGCATGTTTTCATTAGTACATCACTCAGTAATTATCCATCTTGTTAACAGAAACACAGTGGGTTTTGCTTGCTCTGTGTAGAGGAGAGAAAGGGAAAGCAAACAAGATAATGAAAATCTAGGGACTGTTTCCAAAGAGTGGGCATCTGATTTCCTCAGAATGAGCAAGTATTTTCCATCTTCATTTGGAACCCAGTACCCCAGGCTTCATTAAGCCAGTGTGTAGTTGTACATGATTCTAGACAGATCCTCAGCCAAGCAACAAAAAGAAGAGCTCTTCAGGGGAGTTAAAGGCACTGACAGTTGCAAGAAATGTTCTCTCTGGTGTTTGTACAGTATATAAATCATAACATATTCTAGATTACACAAAATTTCCGTGGAAACTATTTCAAGAGCTTATGAAATGTCTACAAACCACCAGCAGGCATATTTAATAAATCATACATACTTATAAGGTCCCATCAATGTAAGCTTTGCCTTAATTCAAAAATGTAGTTTAATATGAGAAATTTCACATTAGTTTGAATTACAGGTAATGTTAGAATCTATTAAAACTCAAGACTCATCTATGTATTTTCATACAGATAAAATTTTCTATCTTTGCAAACTGGCCTGGGGCCTATGTATCATTAAGGCTTCGCTTACCCCCTTAGTATATATTTTAAGTGAGACTAAAGCAGTGCTAAAAGGTCATATTATTTTCGTGAAAAAACGTGAATTCTGGTTCAAATCCTTACTCTGCTAGATGAAAATGATTATTTCTGATTAGCATGGTATTTCAAAAAGTGTCATTGCCTGAAAAATATAACTGTAATAGACACATAACTGATTAAACCCCAGCTCTTGACAGTAAATGTAGGCTTTATCATTCTCATTATCATCATTTGTTTGTCACTCTGTTTGACATGTCTAAAATTAAGTTCTGCCCCTCCAAACAAGTTGGTGTGTTGTGTTGGGTGTGAAAGTTCTTCCACGGCAGCACAACAAGTGACTGACATGGAGTTCCTTGGGTGCAGAGATGTTTGCAGGGCGGAGGTGTTGATTGGAGTCTTTAGAGGGAGGCACTGCTGTCTCCCATCAACAGAACGCCTGCCAGAGCCTTGGTGAGTGTACTGGAGCAGTGAGGGGCCTTACACATACCTGGCCATAATGACATGAGGTACAGGGAAGCTGGGAAATGTTTCAGCTGCCTTTATGGTTGATTATCAGTATCACAAAAAGACGTTAGGGAAGAAATCTGATAGGTTTTGTGCAGCTTTTAAAGTAAAGATGAAATTGGCAGAATGCATTTCAAATGGGTAACCACCTTTATGCAATATTTGGAGACAGAGCAGCTGAAGAGGCAAAAGTTCGGACAGTTTTCTCCAGGTACATCTGAATTCCCTTATAGTCTTTTCTTCTCCTTGACTCTGAAGTCTGTAAGGAATCTGTGGAGTAGGGACTAATTTTCAGTATTGCATCCAGCATCATAATTATAACCCATGTGAGTCTAGAGGGTTTGATTAGCATGAGAACATCAGCTGCTACTTTTATAGTTAACCTTACTGTTGGGAATGGGTAGCATAATTATGAGTAGATTTCTAAACATACAGCACATATTAAAGGAAGTAGAATGAGAATGTTTGCATCTCAAAGGACTTAAATTTAGGTTCTGATGACAAAACAAGCAGGTGATTGCATGCAGTTGGGGACAAACATCAGCCTGGAAAAGGGAGCTAGCAGGAAAGCACTACAGAGAAAAAAATGCATGCTTATCATGTTGATTCACATAAAAAATTCACCTTCTCACTTCTAGTGTTATTCTCCTCTCACTTCTCTTCACACATGCACACAAGCACATATTTATTCCAGTATGGTTAGTAATTGAATATCTTTGACACTGTTTGTCCTGTAACAGCTGCCCATTTAAGTCTCACCAACCAAACTTGTAATAGAAACTAAATGTAGTTAATGAGGGTCAGATGCTCAGAGAGAGCTGCAAGTCTTCAGGGAAATGTCTGAGCATAAAAAAATGTTGCTTACCTTCGTCTGAACCTAATGATTCACTTTGTTCAGCAGAAGCACAGATGGCTGTGCATCTGAGGTCTCCCTTAGCTGCATTTCCTTTTCTCCTGATATGTAAGTGAAATCTCATGAAGAGGTCCTAGATCAGTCCTGTGTTTCTGAAAGAGCACTGTAAGGCTGGTGCTTCTTCAGCTTTTGAAACAGATACAGGGACAGGGATGAGAGGTGTCAGGCTCAAGAGGGTCCAGACATTTAAATGTAACAAGATCTCCCAGAGGAACCTCATTTTGTCTGCCACTTTTCTATTTCTATTCTTGATATATTTAATGGCTTTCTCAGGCCATAAAAGCCTCTCCTTAGTTCTCATCATCGTGAAGTCTTTGGAGGTAGTCATGTCTAAAATACTCCTCTGTGTTCTGTTTTTGAACACACTGCTATTTGAAAAGGAAAAATAAATGCTACAAAGGCAGGAGATGTAGGAGTTGCCACCTGCATAAGTCCAAACCAGCCATTTTAGTCATTGCTGAATATCAGAAAGCAAGAATATTAGAAGTTTTCATTCAGAAGACTGCCAATGCATTTTAGTCTTGGCCCATAACATCTTTTCTGTTTGTGTTTTGGACCTTGTCTGTAGAAGAGATTTGGAAAAAGATTTAAAGGTTTCTTTCAAATACCAGTAAGTGAAAAATCTGAAATTTGTACATAAATAACAAAAGTCTCAGACAATAAATTGCAATGGGAAAGCAAATCTTCTATTGTAACTTCCTGTATGATGTGGTTTTGGCATTTTTTTAAGCTGAAACCTTTTTTAAACTGTTACTTTTTGCTGCCTGGTCCTAAAAATAAAAATATGGCATAGTTTTCCATACTGTTGTGTTCTGAGTTGTGCTTCACCTCACAGGAGTTTAACAAGGTTCTTTTCAAATTCTTCATAGCCTGATTTTTGTCACTTGCAGTTTTACAGAATGTGAAAACAATTCAAATTTGGCAGTAAATATACCCAGGACTCTCACCTCTCTCCACATCACTCAGGCATAAAAATGTACACAATTACATCTTTATTCTAGCAGTAATACTGATTCACTTGTTGTCCAGTGTAATCTCACCCCCTGAGCTGTGAACACAAGTTAAATGTTAGCTGGATACTCAAAGAAGGATGTAAATCACAGAAGAAAGTTTGATAGAGTTGTGCTTAAAATTTCTGATCCCAGTTTCAGCACATGGTGTGAATTCAATAGTTATAATTTCCATACACTCTTTCTACAGGGGGTGAATTCTAAGGAAATCATTAGAGATGTGGTGGGACCAGTTTGATTGTGTGTTAATCTAATGCAAATCCTGATCTTTTGTGATGCTGGCATCATTTTTCTCAATGTGACATCACTGAACTCACTTTGCAAGATGAGTTTTCCTCGTGATTAATGAATTTCATTGAGGTGTGGAACCTGGCTCACCACATGTCTCTACAAGTTTGAGTCCGTAGAAGTTGAGTTGGAAACTGAGGGCCAGTAACTTTTAATGCATAAATAAAGAGTTTAACACTAATATTATTTCCATATTTATTAAACCATAATGGAAACTGAAGCATTTGTGGGTTTCATTCTTTCTAACAGTGATTCTATTACCTGCAAGAGCATTAGATGATGTGTGGTACAAATCATATATTTCAGATGACACAATTCTTGTTAAAGATCTCGGACATTCATTTAAAGGAGTTTCCAATCCCTTCCATGGAAAGTCAGACAGGACATAATTCCCTTCTTCCCAGAGTAACTTCAGTCACACATGACAGTGTCATCTAGATCATTTAATAACAACAAGCACATAACATCCAGAAGGCTGAACTTGTTCCTGCAAGTTCATTTTACCTTCCAGTATAAAATGTTCATGAGTTACTTTTTCAGCTGTTCAAGATTTAATAAAGCTTTTTCCTGTAAGGTGAAGGACTTTGCTCTTTTTGCTGCTGTTGCTATATGTTTTGAACTTTTTTCAGGATAGGGTCAATAATGCAAAAATATTTCAAAGAGAGGGCTACAGATTTTGTTCGTCTTTTTATTTTTGTAGCTATTATGAAGCTGCTAGAGATCTTTGTGCCCAGAGAAAAGCCATTATATCAAGATGAATTTTCCTACTGTAAGATGTATTTAGCTCAGTC
Organism: Rhipidura dahli; assembly: GCA_013399225.1. Lineage (NCBI taxonomy): Eukaryota > Metazoa > Chordata > Aves > Passeriformes > Rhipiduridae > Rhipidura > Rhipidura dahli. The sequence continues at coordinate 58,065 of VXAC01003219.1, read as the reverse complement.
TATAAATCAGTCCAAATGGTGAAGGTTTGTTTAGGGGAACCATGTCTACAGTCTCTTGGAAAGGATTCTTTCCTCTGAGTTCACTACTCAGAGTTGCTAGATTTAGCAACTATCACAAGAAGGATATAGCATCAGCCACAAGAGGCAAAATGAAAAATGTCTAACTGGGATAGCTTGGTGAAAGGTGGCAGCGATGCTTTCATCAACATCACTGCTAGAAAACCTGTGAAAACACATGGCACTCAGTAGGTGGCCTAAAACTGGGTCTGACTACCCTACTAATTATTTGCTCAAGAGCATAACTCCTGATGTTCTTTTATATCTGCAGAGAAGAGTAAAGAGAGGCAAGCAGAAATGCTGGGCAGAGTTTTACTATACTTTTTTGTATATTACGCTGATTCTAGGAAACTGATGACAAAATTTGTTGTATTTCTTTTGTGAAATTGAATGTATCTTAGCAACTTGTTGAGTGTTCCAACTGCATACATGCTTTAGTATCTAGTTATCTATGTAACTGAAAGAATGTTAGTAACAAAGAATTGTACTGAAGTTGCTAATTTCAAAATTCATGAGGAATATGAGTACTAGATGAGGAACTGGACAAAATGCCACATTCAGAATGAAGACTGGGGAAAAGAGAAATCTCCTCCTACTCTACATCTCTAGGCTGATGGAACTTTGTCATTTTGGAGGTATTCTTGCCTAGTAAAAAGTCTACTAGTACTTCTTTTCAAGATTTTGGTGTATATATTGGGGGGTGGGGGTGGGGAGGGGTGTGGTTGGAGGGAGGAAATCACCAAACCAACTAACCAAAAAATACCAGCCCCAAAATACAAGAAAAATGCAGTTCCCAGTGCCTGAGCCCACCAACTTAAACAGCATTCAAAGATTTTCCAGACATTTTACAATACAATATTGCTTTAGAAGTGTCTCTTCCAAAGTGAGTGAACCTTTTTGAAGCTTGATATATAGTACAGCATAAAAAAATCATTTAGTTGAATTAAAACATGGTTCTGTTTTCTTTTTCCTTAAAATTATAGGACTGGGGTTGTATCGGTGATGTTCCTTGTTACTTAATCCAGTCTCTCCAGTCCCAGTTCTCCTGAAGCACCTGCCCAGCCTAACACTGAGTTCACTGGGAACAGAATACATTCATCAGTCATCATTTTGTTGCTTCATAACTTTGAGATGAAATCAAAACACTTTTTCTGGTAACTTCTAAGAGACAGAATGTGTAATGTGTAATGTGTGATGCTGCCTTGGCCCCATCATGCAAGTAAGTTCATCTGGTGTAGCTGTTGTGCTAAATACTCCTGGTTTTAGATACACTGATTTCCTCAAGACTCCTTTAGACCATGCAGATGGCAAGACAGTGCTCTCCATTATAACAGCACAGTAAGTTATCTGGCAAAAAGGTTTAGAAATTGTCCCAGTCATCTGTATTTTCCTGCAAGACAGTTAAAGGCTGTTTCACACTGAGGAGAGTGAAGATGATGGCCCCCTGCTTATCTTCTCATCTGCTTTGGCTCACCATTCTGAAGGTCCTAACCTGGGCATGTTAGAAGGGATGTTGCATGAGTACTGCTCCAGAACCCTAAAATTCCTTTACTGATTCTACTTCCAGCATTTTTGTGGTAGATTTTGGTATGGTTTTAAAATGAAAGGTTTTTTTCTTCCAATTCAGCACTCATAGATTGAAAACCCATCATGTTTCATATTTTTTCCCCCTAATACATCTCTAGAATCTCTTTGTCATTGTATTTGAATTCTTTTTTGTTTAATTGTCTTTATGCACTGTTTTCTCCCCTACTGTCCTTTGGAGCTACTTGAGATAGATAGAAACAGTGTGCTAGCAATGAGCAAGAAAAGCTCTTGGGAAAGTTAAGAGTTAAGTAAGAGAAGATTATTTATTCATGGCTTAAGTCTTTTTTTTTTTTCCAGCATGAGGATGATTTGTGATTCCTAACCCACAACTACTCTGTGTGTCCTGCTATGGGCAGTTATTATAGAAACTACCAGGGAGAGCACAGCTAAATCAAGGAGAGCCCAAGAAATGCTTCAGTCAGCCTGTATTTGCCTCTAGAGGTCTCCCAACTCTTCTCACTTTTGAAAGCCCAAATGAACGCGCTTGTCCCCTCTGCCAGCTGCCTTCAGCATGTGATCTCTCCCTTTCTGGTCATCCCATCATGCCCTGGCTCTCAAAATTAGCTGTGTAGCATTTGTGTTTTATGGTTGACAAATACAATTCTTCCTCGTGGCTACTTAGCATTATTGCACCCTGTCAACTGACCTCAGTATGGCTCATGCAGAAAGATTTGTTATCGCTGTTTTGAGGACAAATGCTGGGTAATGCAGACAGCTTGTGCCATAAAGTCACCATAAAGTCTGGTGACTTTAAATGACCATTTAATTGGCTTACTCCATGAACACATTTCTAAGCAAAGTGTATGCTTTGCTTAGAGTGGTATTAAAATGTCCTTGCAGTACTTGTCAGCAGAAATATGGAATTCCCACAAACATTTGGTAGTGGTCTTGCTCCACTCCTTGTAGCATCTCAGAATGTGTCAGCTGGGAAAGCATCTCTGCCAGGCTTCTTTCTTCCTTGGTGCTGATGGCTGGCTGACTGTCCCATCTTTTGCAAATGGAATTCAGGAGTTATTTTGTAGGGGTTTCTCATCCTGCTTCATATTGTTGTTTTATTGAGGTGTGACTTGCAAGTGTTTTTGTCAAATTTGCATCAGTGAGAAGACAGATTCACTCCCTGAATCAGTGCAGTATAACACTTTCCTGTGAGCATGACCCAGGAGCAGACTGAAGCAGAATAGGGTGGCATATCATACCACACATTTCAGTGCGAATTTAGACCCATTTTCACCCTCTGTGGGAGAAGAACATGGCTCCATTCAGAATGCCAGCAGGAACCCAGCTGGAGCTGCTGCTCTCAGGCACAAGATAGAGGCAATCAGGTGCTTCCTGCAGGTGGTGTGGAGCTGCTTGGTTTGGATTGCTTCCTCTCACACCAGCAGGATGCTGTTGGTTCTGTCCTGAGAGAAGAGAGTGCTGGCAGGAGAAGGTACCTCTCATGCACCTTGTCCCTGGGAATGAAGGGTTTCTGCTCACTCTCACATTTTAAACACCAAATGTAAAAGATTAAAATGATCAGCCTGATTTAAATCGTAGCAGACTCTGAGATAACCNGAACTTCGGATGTAACCAGAAAAAAAAAAAAAAAAAAAAAAACAAAAAAAAAAACAAAAAAACAAAAAAACAAAAACAAAAAAACAAAAAAAAGAAAAAAAAAGGGAAGACTAAATTCAAAGGGCAGTTAGCTAGGGGACCAACCTTCACAGGAAAAGCTTTTTGTGAAAAATTGGAGGCAAACAGGAACAGGGATCATGTGTCTCAAACACAGAGTCAGTAATTCTGTTGTGCCCCAACTGATGTGTCATATCTGAAGCCCTGGGCTGGAGAGGGATTTGGTTAACTAATGACTGTGTGGGGAGTGAGAAAATGCTGTTTATAAATATGCATCCTGTTTCAGTAGAAAATAATCAGAAATTTGGAGACACTAGGGTTTTTCATAGGGTGCAACATGCTATGAGCAAAATTAGTTCCCAAGTCACTAGAAAATGCGCATAATTCATATGATAAATCTGTAAAATAATAAAATGCCATTCTAAAGTGTATATATTGGATTTTTGAAGAATGACATTTGAAATTTGTTTCAGAACTTTATTTTGTGGCTAGGAATATCCTAGATTTTTAAAATTTTTCATTAAAATATTAAGAGGCATGTGGTCATGGCCATTTTTGGTTTAGTACAAATAAATCAAAAGATTTCCTGGTTTCCAGTTTTGGTTGTTAACTATGTTATGAAGTAGGATTTTTCTTGGTGGATGGATTTGGGTGGGCACTTCTAAATTTTGAATGACCCCTAAAATTTGTAATACTTGTTTTAACTCAGGGAACATTTCATTAAGAAAAAAAAATAGTGGATTTAAATCTGTCTGCAAAAAGGAAAAGAGGCTGCTAAGTAACTATAAGGTCACTGTAGCAAGGAATTCTCACTTTTCCAGGTTCATTTAGCTTTCAAATTTCAGACCCAGATAGGAAACAATGAGGACTGTGGCTCTGGCTTTAAATAAGACAGATACTGTATTCAACCATCAAGAAGCAGCTGGATAAAAAAGAGACCAACAGCAAGCTGTGAGAGTCAGCTGCCAAACAAGCATGGCCTTAGAAGATGTGAAGAAATCCTTTTGGTCTCAAAAATACCAAGAGAAGACCTAAGGGATCCTTAAAAAGGAAAGCAGATTCTGATGACTTAGTTGCTGTAGGTAAGAAGACAGATGTCATGGTATTAGCTTTGAGTAACCAAGATTTAGGGATTCATATCAGAGAGGTGTTTCTGGTGGTACGGAGGGTGAAAGAGGAATAGATTGTCTGTGATGTGTCCTATCTTTCTCACTGGAAGATCTGAAGAGGACCCCATAGAGTCAAAAATAGTTTGTATTGCAGGACAGTCTGGTCTCCTATGACTGGGTAAAGTCCTTGCTGTGCCCCAGTCATCCAGACAAAATAATAATCTGCTTCCCATTCCTGAACATCTCCTTCCCATTCCCTACCCTATTTTCCAGGCAAAGTAAAACAAGTTGTAGGCCACAAAGCAGATGAAAATTTCTTGCAGCAGATCCCTGGTTCAGCTGATATGAGGGTGCAATGGTGAACTTCCATCACAGATTGCAGCTGTTTGGCAGCTGCCATCAGGGATTAGGCAGAGAGATAAGAGGTCTGGCTTCTCTCCAGATTCTTTTCAGTCCTATATTTTGGTGATCTGCTGCAAAAAACAATCAGAGACAGGTTTGAGCTGACAGTGAATCTGGTTGGTCATCATCATGCCCCTTCATACAGAGGAAGAGTGGAAAACATCTCCTAGGACAACACTGGTACCCCACAATGTAGCTGTGTGGAGGTGACAAGGCACTGTCAGTTGTAGAATTAGATACCTGGTACCACAGGTATGATTCTGACCCATCACTCCAGAATGCCAAGTATTATGTGAAGCTTTGACAGCCCTGGGGATGATGTGATAGGAACAGAAAGAAGGTAACTCTGGAAACTTTCTCAAGTGTTTGCCTGAGTAAGGAGACACTTGGTGAAAAAAAATCAGATTCTCCTGTTAAAACTCTACCTCTTGAGTGAGAAATGAATTCATTTTGACAGTTCCAATGGAGGTGGGAAGATAGGCATTGAGCTACTTAACCTTTTTTCTCTTGCTCCCTTTCTTTCCCCTGATAAACTCGTGTCTGCCCACCAGCTCAAGTGGGATGAATATATGAAGAATTTAGACACTTCAGCAATGGCATCATTCCCCTAGTGCCCTTGAAAACGTCTCCAAGAGCTTTCTCCTTCATTGTCCTCCTTATTTTCAGGAGATGTCTCCAAACATAGCAAAGAAAAATCTGTACCAAAGCATTAAAATTCTATCTTCAGAGCTGGTGTCAGTATCTGCTCTTGGAGACTTCTCCATAACTATGTCATAGGTAAAAAACAAAGCACCAAAGAAACACTCAGAATAATATTCTCATTTCCTAGCTATCCTTTTAAAAACAGCTCTGAGTATTGTGCATCACATGTTAGATATAAGCAAAAAAATAATCTGCCAGCAGAATTTAGAAAAGCTGATTGCTTTAAAGACTTTCAACACAGAGCTGCCACTGATAAAAACTTGCTGTGACTCAGCTATGCTTTGCATAAGAGCGGGTCATTTTGCTACTTGCTGTTGATTACTGCATTTAAACCCCTCTGAGCTCTTCCAAAGGTCTGTGAACTGTCAGGAAGTGAATGTTAAATTGGGGCTTTATTAACAGAAAAAGTGATTTTCAAGGACTGTTTGATAAAATCTAAAATATAATTAAAGACGCTCAGGTCCATGTATATAATAAATGGCCCATATTTTTTCTTATTTTACTGTAAAGTACAACAGCGTTCAAGTTCAGGGTAAAACCAGGTGAAAATATTTTACTCACTTAAGGCTATAAAAGGGACCTGGCGTTGCTCACCCTGAAGACAAGACTACAGAGGGACCTGATGCTTGTCTCCAGCTACCTAAAGGTGTATTACAGAGAAGATGAAATCAGACTTTCCTCCATTTGGCACATCAAGAAGACAAGAGGCAGAAGTTACAATCTACAAAAAGATAAATTCTCGCAGGCTATAAGGAAGAATTTTTTTCAAGGTGGAAGTGAATAAATGCTGGAGCACTTTTCCCAAAGAGGTTGTGAAGCCTCTAGCCTTGGAGGTCTTCAAAACTCAGTCAGGATCCTGCAAAGCCAGGTCTGAAGTGGAAATTACACTTTTTGTGAAAAATTATATGATTCTGTTGTATTCATCTAGTCTGTTTTTAAAGTTTTCTTATGATGGACACTCTGCTATCTCTCCAGAAAATCTATTGCAGTGCTTCCCACAGGAGTGGAAAAAAAAATACTCAAAGTACCTGTACATTTGGAGTGGACTAAATCTGCTTCTTGAAATCTTTGCAACCTTTAAATTGCAGTGCTGTGACAATGCCTACCAGCCAGATGGTGAGACTGAATACATTGTATTTCTTCTATCAGACTGGAAGGAAATGGAAATAGTTAAGCATTCAAATCATGGCATTGCATTATCTAAAGCAGGAGTTAGCAGCCTATTCCTTGCTAGAGAATAGATATGTATTTCAAACCCCTTTGTCAGTCCCTATATTAAAGCTTTATAAAATTAATGATTAAAATAGATATGGCTGCAGAAAATATGAAATTATTTTGTTCCTTCAAGTAGTTCTCCATCTCTATTTTTATAAGATGGGTAAGAATATACATGAAATACTTTATTCCCGATTTATGATATTCTAGGGAATTAATTGCCAAAAATCCATTGCTGTATTGCCCAAAGATTGTTGCATCTGGACATTTAGGATGAAACCCAAAAGCACATGTTTCTGAAAAAGAAGCTGTGGAATCTTAATCTTAAGCACTACAGTTTTTTCCTCATTTTTTTTTTTTTTATTTTCCACTGCATTAGATGGAATCCCAGCACACAATTTTGGTGTTCTTCAAGGAGTACTAACAAATCTTTCATAAACTTCCAGCTAATTTTGAATTCATTGCCCATCTTCTTGCTCACTTTATTTTGGTGTTTGTTTTAAAAGTAATGCAGATCAACCTCGTTCTGTATAACTTTTATTTATATCATTAAATTTAGAACATGTAGTTTGTTCTTTTGCCCTCAGCAACAGCCACATGTCAGCTCAGTGGTCTCCAGAGTCTTATATTCAGCATGTAAGTTGAAATGCCATTTGAAGTAACACAGAAATGTTGTGGAACAGAAAACAGCACTGTAGAGAAAGTGAGCATATGAAGTGTGCATCTTCTGTAAACATGAAGGTTTATGTTCATCAGATGTATGTATATCATCTCTTCATACTTCCAAGTCTCACTTCTACTGTGAGTGACTGTGGCTCAAAGGTTTTGTCTGCAGTCACTGGAAGGACATTTTTTTTGCAGAGGAGCAAGGCTTAACTTTTCAAGGTCTCCAGCTGTGTGCTTAAATTCAGTAGTATTGTTCTACCAAATAAAACACTTATATTAAGAATGGTAGCAGGAAGTTGTCAGTTCCCAATAGAAATCCGATATCTGATCATGGTTTTTTTCCTAACAAACCCATCTCTGACATTCCCAGGATTTAGAGTATTACCCTAGTCTATGGCTTGATCCACCCAAACATACCGTGTGCCATGCAAGATTTTGAGGTTAAGCTCACCCTTTGCAGGTGTTTTCTTCTCTGTTCATACATGGTAATCATGAAGTGCTGGCACAGCACTAGCAAGATGAGGAATTGATACCTCTAAAACTGAATCTTATCTATGCCTGTTGTATTAACTACTAAAATACTTTTTTTCCTAAGGCTGCTTCATATCTAGATTTTACATTTCTTAGAATTATTCTCATGAACAAGAGCACATTCAACCTAATTTTCAAAAGTGTACAAAGACTAAATGCAAATAAATCTTACAGTCCTTGAAGTGGCAACAAAGTGGATATATCCTACAAACAGTGAAAAATTGCCTTTCCAGGGTAGCATTTCTACACTATAGAGAGAAACTAGAAAACAGATTTTTGGCTTATAGGTAGAATCCTCTCTGCTTAGTTTATCCCCAGGACATGGTGTGGCTGGAAAACTAGTCTGAGTTGGCCCCAGAGACTTTCATTTCCAATTACAATCCATTGAATTGTAACCTATTATGTTCCACAAAAGGCAGATAAGGTGCTTAATGAGAACATGGTGCACGTCTTCCCTCATGTCTCCTAAATTCTCTTCAGGGTATTTCTATGAGTGTGGGTCTCTAAGAGCTGCAGAGGCTCATTTGCAGCAGAATCATGCTCTAGAGCTGCTCTGGGAAATGTGTGCATTTGTGTGCAGAGGCAGAGAACGGTGTGCAGGAGAGGTGTGAAGGTAATGTTTCTGCAGGTTTTGTATTTCAACCCTCAACACTACCAAGCTGAGGATAAAGCTGGGAATTACATTGATTATTTTGTGTGTTACTGAAGTTAATTCAACATGACTGGATTTCATTTCTCATAAGAGCTGCATGAGTCAGACCTGTCAGATTGAAATATATCTAAAGCATTTTTCCAAACAAATTAATTTGACAGTAATTGCCCAAGTCAAAGTATCACAGATAGGACACCTCTTCACGTGATTTTAAATGCTTGTTTCTAACAAGCATCCTGGAAAACTAGTGTAGTTTCTCTTACAGCTTGTGATAGGAATGGGGTGGGGCACCAGGCACTATCACTCCCCTCCTCAGCTGGACAGAGAAGAGACAATACAACAAAAGGCTCGTGGGTCGAGATAAGGGCAGAGAGAGATCACCCAGCAGTTATGGTCATGGGCAAAACAGACTGGACTTGGGGAAATTAGCTTAATTTTTACCAACCTAATCAGAGTAGTTTAATGACAAGTAAAGCCAAAAATTAAAAATGCCTTTCCCCACCCCTCTTCTCTCCCCAGGCTTTACTTTTTTCCTGGTTCTCTGCCTCCTCCTCTCAGCAGTGCAGGGGGACAAGGAATGGGGGCTGGAGTCAATCCATGACAGTTTCTGCTGCTGTTCTCCCCTCAGTCTTCCCCTGCTCCAACATGAGTCCTTCCCATGGGCTCTAGTTCTTCAGAAACAGCCTGCTCCAGCTCCAGTCCCTTCCACAGGGTCACAAGTCCTGCCAGCAAATCTCCTCCAGCATGGAATCCTGTCTCTACAGGTTCACAGGTTCAGCCAGGAACCTGCTCTAGCATGGGCATCCCAGGGATCAACCCCTCCTTTGGGTGTTCACTTGCTCCATGGTGGGGTCCTGCACTGGATCAACCCCTCCTTTGGGTGTTCACTTGCTCCATGGTGGGGTCCTGCACTGGATCAACCCCTCCTTTGGGTGTTCACTTGCTCCATGGTGGGGTCCTTCACTGGCTGCAGGTGGATCCCTGCTGCACCCTGGGCCTCCATGGGCTGGGATCTGCAGGGACCACTGCTCCACCACGATCTTCACCACCAGCTGCAGGGGAATCTCTGCTCTGGCCCTGGTGCCCAGAGTATTTCCTCCTCCTTCTCTTTCTTCACTATAAATTTATATACATTGAAGCTGTGATCTGACCCATTTCAGACTTAATTTCCAATTAAATAAGTTGCCCACAAGAGCATCCTGACAAGATCTTGATTAATGATAATCAGGGCTCCCCTGATTAACTGGGATGTGGGTAGTCAGTGTTCTTTGCATAAGGCTTGCAGGTCAGTGGAGCCCCTTTCACAACAGGCTCATTTAGTTTTATCAGGTTTTTTTCAGAGCTGATTTAAGGCTTTGAGCTGTTTCTCACTTTGATGCACACATTTGCTCTCTTCTCAGTTTTATGCACTGATTCACCTCTAAGAATCCTCAACCTGAAAAGCAGACTAAAAGGCTTAATAAAAGATTTTTATTTATTTCATCTTTGTGGGAATTCCATAAGGAAGAAGCAGGGCTTGAGCTGTATCAGGATCCTGAAGGCAGCTGAATAATTGCACATGGCCCAGAGTCACACTTTTACAGACTCTGGCTTCTCACTAAAATGCTTAGCTCTATCAATAGAGATGTAACTGCTCTGGTAGCAAAAGTCCCCTTCTATCAAAAAGAATTCTCTTTAGAGCATTACAGGAATTTGTACCTGGTGTTAGGCAGTTAAATACTTACCTGGAGGTGGTGTGCTATTGTCACCAGTGGCACAAGGCACATAGTCTGACCCACTGATGCTTGTGATACTAAAGGAGATATTCAGAGCTCATACCTTTGTGATCAGAGACCTTTCCATGGCCCTAGCTCTATCTAGGTACTTTCAGCCACCCTCAGTTTATTATCATTTTGTTTCACATGTCACCCTTCCTTTTCCCTCGAGTACTTCTGAGCCTTCCTCCATGCTACTGTACTCTAATGAGCCCTCTGCCATTACAGTCTCCACTCCATCCTTCAAAATACTGTCATCAAACCCCTTTTATCACTTATTTTTTTATGTTCAGGACATGCTACTATCTCAAGAAAATAGAAAAAAAATAGCATAATCAAGAAAATACTAAGAAAAACATCCTCTATACAAATCTGTAAATGTCAGAGTATTTTCTTTTTCTTTGGAAATTTTACCTCCAGCTGGTGTTCTGTCTTCATTATCTCCATTACAGGGTGCTCAGAAAGTCCAGGGCCTATTTTTGCTATGCCAGTAAGACATCTTGTATATCTGAACCTTGAACTTAGGAAGTGTTTGGCCCCCAGTCACCTTTGGCATTTATTATATCTTAGATATCTGGTCAGTAATTAAGTGTTTTGCAAGATCAGCAATGTATCAGATCAACAACTGTTGCTGTCTGGCCCTCAGCCTCTGACCTTGACCTAGCAACCAAAAATTGCTTTCAAGGGTAAATATTTTCTGTGGGATGAAGACGTGAAAACTGTTGATGCCTGAGCCAGCCAGGTGGACAGCAAAGGGTGCTTTTAGCTGTTCGAGGTCTACTGTGCTGATGATGGGGAGCTGCACTTGCAATCAGAGGAAGTGAACTGTAACAGGAAAGAGGGAAAATGACTGAGCATATTTTGTATAACTTCTCTGCTCAGTTCCCTAAGAGAAGAAGATTTCAGTTTCTCAGTTTGTTAGCCCATTTCTCCACCTCATGTAGTATTCAAAGTAATTAGTTAATTTCAACCAAAAATGACAGTAGATAGGATGTTCCAAAATGTTCTGCTCTTAAAACTGTGATGAGGACCAGTAACTGGATAGACAGGCAAGATCCAAGTTCATCATACCACTGAGTAAAATGATGATTTAATTCTGTCAATTATAAATCCCTAAGAGAACCAGCAGACCATTTAGTAGCTCGAGCTTTGAGCTCATCCTAACCTTGTTGCCACTTACTCCTCTCAGGAGGTGTGGAGCATTTGGTGGAGCTGGGGGCACCCTGGGTGGGGAGGACACAGAAAAGCTTCAGTGATGTTGTGTGTGGGTGGAGATGCACAGGAGATGCAGCACATGGAATCAGTAGGAGCTGGGGTCTGTTGCTACCACTGCCTGTAGACATCTGGTGGTATATTTTTGATAGTTCAACCCTGGAGCACTGAAGGAGCAATGCTTTGAAGGAGAAACACTTTGCAGGAGAAATCCTTTAAAGGAGGAATACAGAAAGCATAATGTTGCCTTAAATTTCATTGTTGTTACTTCTGTTTTTATTTGGGTTACTCTAAGCATCCTTCTCTGTGGGTTTTTAACTCCTTTAACACAAATACCTTTGAGAATGAGATCTGAGAGTTAATCAGCCAGTGGCACTGAATTCTGCCTGTCTGGATCTTTATGAAGAATCAAATCCTATTCAGCTACATGAGTTAAAGAAGTCTGTAAATACTTATAATATTAGGTATTCAGAGTTTTGTAATAAATGAGTCTCAAGATGTTCTCTCCTGGGCAGTTGGAAATGTATGGAGTAGGATATACTTTAAAAGGACTGGGAAGTCTTCCTGTCCAGCCTTATTTATTAAATACACAGAGCAGTTCAAAAAGGGATTTGATAACTTGCAGAACAGTTTTTGCAATATAAGTTTATCTAATCTGTCACAGGTTTATATAACCCACACATTCCTGCAGCAGAAATGACACATGAAGTAACTCAGTCTTGCAATTGTTTTCAGAATTCATTAAAGTTACAAAAAAAAAAA